>OX442432.1:7151654-7462173 GCA_949361645.1 Spongilla lacustris | reverse complement strand
GGCAGAAAATAAATGCAGTCATCCACTCCATGAGGTACCTCACTGATACTTGGTTATCATGGCGAAGGCACTTAAGGAGCAGCTGGATAACTTGATCACTGGTGGGGCTCCAAATAAAACAACAAATTCAACCTCAGTGAACTAGATTTTAAATAAAATTACCTTGTCAATGCACCTGGTGTGTACAAGCATAGCTTGGGCCAACCGCAGTTTGACACGATGAATACAGGTATTGGTGTAGTACTTTGGATTGTCAATGGATAGCTGTAATAGCTGCCCCTGTCCCTCAATTAAAATTCCATTTTCTTATTTAGTATACCTTATCAGCCATCATAACCAGCAGACTCATCAAGTACATCTGCACATCTGCTCTGTCAACCAAAGATGCCAGCTGAACAAGAAAGCTTAGCATTCTAGCTCTAACATAGCAATCCTTGCTCTTGTGTTCACTGCACCTGTGTGTGTGTGGTGTGTGTGTGTGGTGTGTGTGTGTGTGTGTGTGTGTGTGTGTGTGTGTGTGTGTGTGTGTGTGTGTGTGTGTGTGTGTGTGTGTGTGTGTGTGTGTGTATGTGTGTGTGTGTACACCACTGGTTACTTCACCCTGCATGTTCTAACCTCTTCTCCAATGGATTTGTGGTGCCCATGTCTCCAAGACCAGAGATAAAAAGTTGAGTATCTTCAAACAACCTACAGTATTAACTATTAAGGGCCTTAACTACACAAACCCAGTCTTGTACAAACCGTAAGTTCTTCCTGTAAATGGGACCAAAGGAACAAGCATCAATGACAACCAAGGCATGACGTTGCAAATTGGGTACAAGAAGGTCAGGGTCACTGTTAAGAAGGTCTAGCCAGGTGCTGCACAGGTGCTCCACCAATAGCATGTAGGCCCGGGACTTCCCCTGACCCAACTCAGTAAGTTCTTTAATGTACTGTGAAAGGATGCACAGGCATAATTACAAATACTCCAATTAAAGCACACCTAATAACCTTTGCTTGCATGGTAAAAATTGAGGGAGTATTAAGTTTATCAAAACTGGCATTAAAACAGATGGATATAAAAGAAGCCAGTGCACCAGAGAAGTAAGGAGTTGTCTTGTACTGCATCAAGACAGCCCATAGCTGGTCCACATAGGAACATAGGATGCCTGAATCCAGCTGTGAGGACAGACAACAATAGGTATGATGTAACAACCAACTTTGATGTTTGTGCAAACACCCAAACAAGTGTACACACCCATACATGTACATACATGTATACCCATGCACCACCACCACATACCTTTGGTGCCAGAATGGCTAGACATGAGATAAAGACATTTAAATCTCCATGGATCATATCTACACTGTTGATGCAAGCCTCAGCCAGTGCACTTGCAGATGACCTATCTTTGAGTGGTGCCATTCCTTCACCTCCTAGCTGAAGGCAGTGTAGCACACACTGCCAGTAGCATGTTAAGCAGTGGTGGAACAGGACACTCCACTCAGGTTGGGCATCCCAAGATGTTGAAACAATGGGTTTTTTTATTGTTATGGCAACAGGAAAATTCAGAAAATGTTGGTCAACAGAACCTCTGGGAAGTGAAGTGGCCCAAGCCATCACTGTGATGGCACCAAGAAATGTAGCAGTTAACTCTGCAGACTTAAGAGAGAGATACCCCAGGTTATAATGGCCACACCTTACATCAATACACACCCACCTGCCCATCGTTGTTATTCAGTAACTCTAATGCCCCACTTATAACGGAATTCACATTAACAGGAAAGGAGAAGTTTGATGCAAAAGTGTACATCCTATTTATAGCCCGCTTGTAGAGGAGGGTGTGGTCAAGATCTGGCTGGGATCCATTCTACAAATACAGAAATGTTTGTGAATTTCCACAGCATTGGTCCATAGGGACATGCTACCACACTGTCTACCTGGGAACCTAGTAACAGCTCATGTTCACAATGCGTCCACAAACTAGGTAACCATGGCAACATATACTTGTACAGTAGCATGTCTACTTTCCCTGAAGTAGGATTGAAAGGTTATAAAAGGTTACATTTTCCTCCTTCCCTGCCCACCTGATTTGCTGCCCATCACCAACACCTCCACCACTCCCACCATCACCTCCACAGCCCTCACAACAACACGGGGAGACAGGTACGGTCTATTTGAGGCTGACACTATTGTATGTAGCACAGGATCCAGCAGATGTGCTAACACTTCCTCCACGGGATGGCCAGATGGAACAAGGACACTGGAGAAGGGCAATTATGGAACACATTTGCTAAGGGGTGCCCACTCCTACCTGTCTTCTGGGCACACATCATGACAGCTAAGTGCCAGCACCAAGGCCATAGCTGTGTGTGATGTAGTGGGGGCAGCTGTGTGTGATGTAGTGGGGGCAGCTGTGTGTGATGTAGTGGGGGCAGCTGTGTGTGATGTAGTGGGGGCAGCTGGGCTGGGGCACTCCTGTAGGCTATCTAGTATAGCCCCATGAAGGTAGGAACACAGAGAGCCTGGTCTTGAACTACTGAATTCTCTCAAATAACTGGTGACCTTTGAGGGGTTGGAGCATCCACTCATGTAGGTCACATTGCATAGGTGACATACACGCAACTGTCCATTCCATACCTGTTCCCATGCACAAACATCCCTGTTCCCATGCACAAACATACCTGTTCCCATGCACAAACATCCCTGTTCCCATGCACAAACATCCCTGTTCCCATGCACAAACATCCCTGTTCCCATGCACAAACATCCCTGTTCCCATGCACAAACATCCCTGTTCCCATGCACAAACATACCTGTTCCCATGCACAAACATCCCTGTTCCCATGCACAAACATCCCTGTTCCCATGCACAAACATCCCTGTTCCCATGCACAAACATCCCTGTTCCCATGCACAAACATCCCTGTTCCCATGCACAAACATCCCTGTTCCCATGCACAAACATCCCTGTTCCCATGCACAAACATACCTGTTCCCATGCACACATACCCCTGTTCCCATGCACACACATACCTGCTCCCATGCACGTGAACCATACATGAGACATTCGCTGCTATTAAAGCAGCCAAGAGTTGAGAATATGTCATTGTAGCTGACCACTGCCTACAGGGGTACATCCCAGTGTAAGCATGTGGCCACACCCCACCCGCAAGTGGCCATGCCCACCTACACATGTGGCCACACCCACCCCACACTACCATGTTGGTGAGGGAGCAGACAGCAGTGAGGAGGAAGCCCTGTATGGCCACACGCAGTGCTCTCTTGACTGTGTGCAAAGAACCCTGCACCAGTGATCTAAAGACAGTGACCAATGAGGCAGCTGCTCTCTTTAATTAAAGCACACACCTTATAGCTAGCAGTGACAGTGAGTCAAGAACTGGCATGGGGGGGAGGAGGGAGAGGCTGTACGACACATACACCAGGGGCACATCCACAAGTTTCAACATCCAGCAGGCAGAGATGAACTGACAGACAAAAGACCCTGGGATACATGTGCATGTGTGTGTAAGTAGGTGGGCAATCATACATATTCACTCCACCACACCCCTAACCACACCCATAACCACACCCCTAACCTCTCTGGCTTGAGGGCAGGGCACCAACAAAGCGGGTCAGGAAGCCACTCAAACTGCTCACTATGGGAGGGCAGCCTCTGAAGTGCTCACTAGCGTCCCTGTAAACATGGCAACCTTAGCAACCTCCAGCTGATCACACACTAACATGACAACCTTTCATAGATGATGGACTTGTTAAGGACACGCAGCAATGGACCAAGTATGAACTGGGGGACATCACACTTCATTATGCATACCACACAAGGTCACACCCACCTTCCAGTGACGTGGCGATGAGGAAAGGGTGTGCATGTTCAAGAATTCACTAACACCCCACTTAATAATTGATTTTGATTCATGGTCAATCACTCGAGTGAACACCACTTCTAGCCATGACAGGTGAAGGAGACTGTGCCCTGGTGTGAAAAAAACCATACCAAGAGTATGACATCATATAAAGGTGGTCCTGTAATCCAATTAGACAGTGTTTTGGACTAGAAGTACATGCTACTTGACATTCTTGGAATAGGGTATAATTTTATTAACTACACCTCAAAATGAACAATGACAGCTGTGAGGTAAAAGTTATCACCCTGTACAATACAGCTTACCATTTATTATTAAAACAACACAAACACATACACATGCACAACACACACACACACACACAGCACACACATGCACACATACACAACACACACATGCACACATACACAACACACACATGCACACATACACAACACACACATGCACACATACACAACACACACATGCACACATAACACACACAACACACACATGCACACACACAACACATGCATACACAGCACACACATACATACATACACACATACATGCATTCTGCAGTAGCTGGACTGCATGAATGAGCCTAAAGTTGATGAGGTAGGCAAATGGCCTAGCTCTTAAAGGAAGGGATCACCATGACATCTTAAAGGAAGGGACCATCATGACATCTTAAAGGAAGGGATCACCATGACATCTTAAAGGAAGGGACCACCATGACATCTTAAAGGAAGGGACCACCATGACATCTCACAGGCTGGAAGAAGTGGATATTTTAGATGCTCTGCTCTGTACAGCTACTTATATTGCTTAGTTAATTAACTAGATACTAATCAACATCAAACAACATCAAACAAATCAACAAATCAGGGGTCAAATAATCAGGAGTCAAATAATCAAAATCAAATCTATGGTGGCCCTGTAGGTCACAGCTGTCATGATGTGCACATACACAATTTGCTCACCTGGTTGCCACATGGCAACCACGTTGTAACCACGTGGCAAACACGTTGCAACCACGTTGCAACCACATGGAAACAATTGCACTTCCGCAAAGCTTATGTGCAAGTCCGCAAATCCCAGATGTGCTGTGTGCACGTCCGCAAATCGCGTATGTGCATGTCATGACAGCCGCGACCTACCGAGCACCGTACAAATCAGGGGTAGAATAATCAACATGAAATCAAGGGTCGAATAATCAACATGAAATCAGGGGTCAAGTAATCAACATGAAATCAGGGGTCGAATAATCAACATCAAATCAGGGGTCAAATAATCAAATCAGGGGCATAAACCTGAAGGTCAAACAACCAATAAGGTAACTAAATGCATATAGTGACCACACTAGACAACACTCCAGAGATCAGCTAAGATGAAGATTCGAATGGCAAGTGGGATATTACAGCCAAAATCAGAGTACCTTTAGGTTGTTTGATGATTTTAGCTACCATTGTGGCTAGCTACCAGTGCTCCCTAGCTACCACTGCACCCTAGCACCACTGCTCCCTAGCTACCACTGCTCCCTAACTACCACTCTCTCTCTCTCTCTCTCTCTCTCCCTCCCTCCTCCTCCCCCCCCCTCTCCTCCCTCCCTCCCTCCCCCCCTCCCTCCCTCCCTCCCTCCCTCCCTCCCTCCCTCCCTCCCTCCCTCCCTCCCTCCCTCCCTCCCTCCCTCCCTCCCTCCCTCCCTCCCTCCCTCCCTCCCTCCCTCCCTCCCTCCCTCCCTCCCTCCCTCCCTCCCTCCCTCCCTCCCTCCCTCCCTCCCTCTCTCTCTCTCTCTCTCTCTCTCTCTCTCTCTCTCTCTCTCTCTCTCTCTCTCTCTCTCTCTCTCTCTCTCTCTCTCTCTCTCTCTTACCCTCTATTGCTGTGTTTACAGCCACAACCAGAGGTTTCAGCCTATTGAGCACCGGCAGAACTATGTGGACCTGTGTGCATGTGTGTGAGTTTGTGTGCATGAGTTACCATGGCAATACATACCGTTTTCTCTTCCAGAGTTTCCAACAGCAGGATAACATCTGACCACACTGCTCTCAATGCAGCATCATGTTCCTTGTCCCACCAGAATGTCCAATCCTGAGATACCAGCTTTCCCTGCTCCTCCGTGGACGATATCAGTCGTTGAATAAGGTACCTGCAGCGTTTGCGCTCCAAAGGGTTGGTGCTCATCGCACCTTCCTGGAGGATGGTGAGGAAAGTTTCTTCATTCCTAATATCCCACACTGGCAAAGCACATTGCAGTGAGGTGGCAAAGATGGAGACAAAGGGAGAACCTCTGTCTCTGCCAATTATCAAGTCACTGAAGCAGCAAAGGACAGTTTGAACAAGTTCAGCCTTTCCACATGTGAGTGTTGTTCTCCCATCCTGAACTGCTTCCACCAGTTTCCAGAGTTGCTTGCCACTTTGGCATGCTGATTCCTGGGTGATAAACAAGGGAAGTACACTGCTGGCTAACAACTGGCAACAGACAGCTGGTAGAGACTTAAACAGTTGAAGAGACTGTGAAAAGAGCATGGCAATAGTTTTTCCTCCACCGGCATAGGTCTGTAATTGTGCAGTGACTCCCTGCTGGAATACTGTCTGAAGCATTATAAGTACCAGCCAAGGATCCAGGTGATCCCCTCGGACCTGCAGCACTTCACTTGTATCGTCATGCTTGGCTTGCAGATGCAGAGACTCGTGTGTGCACAAAGCTGTCACCAGCGGTATCAATACGTCCTCAACCAATCCCAATCCCACAATGTTATGGCATAGCAGACCTGCGAGCAGTTTGGCAACAGCCTTCAATGAGGGCGGAGTTTGGTGGATCGTTTCAGAGGACATCGTGGTCAGATAGGGTATAATAACATCTTTTATAATGCTGTTTCCAACAGAGTACACGGAGTCCTCTTTTAAACCTCGCATAACCCATGATAGACCCTCACTATACTGTATCACGGTATCATGAGAAATGACTGCAGATTCTGTTTGAAGGGCGGTCTTTAAAGAACTAATAAAATTACTTGCCAGCTGGTTAAAAGATACACCTGATTGTTCCAAAGCGTCAGCTAAGACCAATGGTATTATTGGGTACGACATTCACAGCACACGAGGTCGAACGGTGTATTATTAATTGATTGGGCCCTACAAAACAATAATTATTAGGCTTATAAAGTGCGCATTATTTGGATACATGTATGTAAACTCCCGAATATGGTAAGGATATGTGGTAGGCGTATGATATGTTTTATCCAAGGAGGGTGCCATGGAGCAAATTAGCTCTAGTTCACTTTTAATAAAGTAGAGGAATGATGAGAGGAATGATGGGTGGAATGTGCAGTGTCTGTCTTTAACAATGAGGAATAAATTAGGAGAATTTATTGATTACCGTACTTTTGCGTTCCGAACGTCTCCCTCGCTAGTCGTCTAACCTCAAAGTGTGTTCCATCGAGGAAGGGTTATTGGGAAAGCTGAAAAAATTCAGGTTTCGTAAGGATACAACAAATGCTGCTATCGTCAGTAAGTTAAAAGTGTCAGCTGTGTGTTTGCACTCATTAAGTGCATGTCTAATGGTTACCCAGTGAAAATCGATAAAGATTCTATGTTAGTGATCGAGGATCCTGATATTACCGACATTGAGGTTGCATAGCTGCCCCTGTAGTCGTATTGTCATGATTATCAGGGATGTCAATTATACAGGGGTTACTGCCAGAAGAGCTTTCTGAACAGCTACCCGCTCATCAGCCACGCTATGTTGCCTACAGCTATTGTTACAAGCATGACGATGGAAGGACTTCATATCCGCTCTGCTTGATCTTTATTAGTCCTCAGGGTAAGTAAATACCTAGGTGGCTCTGAAATGTAGGGGTTTTTTTTTTTTTGGGGGGGGGGGGGGGGGGTAGGTTGCAACCCTGAGATGCAGATGATGTATGCGGGGTCAAAGACAACTCTGGTGAATGAAGGTGGCTTCACCAAGGCAAGTCTTAGCAGCATGCGTGCATTAGCACACAGCAGAGCTATTGACCCTTCAGGTGTTTGAGCTGAGAACCACAGAAGAGATGACTGAGGAGTGGCTGAGGAGTAAGCTGGGCTTCTTCAGATGAGCAGTGCAGAATATAGGACGTGTTCGTGTGTTTAGTGTTTACCAGCACGTCAACTAGTGCGCATTAAATTAAGAAATCAGTTGTATAAACAAGATTGTTGACATAAGCACACCAAAACGTTCAGAAGGTTGTCTTATGTAAGAGCAGTAACCAAAGCCACCATCATGCTGTAGGGGGAAGTAGTTCATCATACAATCTGCACACACACACACAAGCCACAAACACTTACTGAAACAAGTAGACTAAGAAAGACAACACATAGAAGCCAATCTTGATAAAGCCCTCTTTGGTGTAGAGTGACAACTGCGCTCTGTTCATCACCATGGTTGCATCATACAACCCAGGTCCTGACATAGTAGGGCGGTTCATGTACCTGGTACACGAAAGCATTGAGAGGATAGCAATCAAGTGTGCAGTTATCATACCTCCATATATGATAGGCCATGAGGGGGATGTTGAACAGGCAAGTGAACCAGTAACCACACAGCAACATCATCAAGGTAACAAATACATGAAGCAGGTACTCGGGCAGAACCAGCTTAAATCATTAAACGAAGATAAATTTAGGTCAATTCCGTTTGCTGTACATACCCTGTTCATAGTCTGACAGAAATCTAGAGGATTCCTGTAGTCATTCTTTAGCTCGTCCACCATTATCAGCTAGCACGGAAAGCAAGCGTTCATAAACTGTGCTTCCAAAATTGGAAACTTTAAACATACATGCCAGACCATGATGAACAGTAAAACTATGGAAATGACCATAGCCGCTAGGAACACGTAGAAATCCGTATCCAGCATCCTCGTCTACAATTCGCTCCGTTCTACGATTTCTCTAAATAACCGACGCATCCTGCTTATACGTGTGATGTAATGCACATCTACGGGCTGACTGGAGGCATTGCTAGTGGCAAGTCCACTGTAACTTCCGTTTTGAAGGAACTCGGTTGTCCTATTATTGATGCAGATGTAATTGCAAGGGAAGGTACGTGCGAGTGACTGTCTTGGTCAGTCGGTGCAGGTGAATTGCTTTATTAAAGTTGTCCAACCGGGCAAACCCGCTTGGGCACTTCTGCTGGAACACTTCGGCCGGGATATTTTACAGCCCGATGGCCAGATAGACCGAGCAAGGCTCGCCAGTATCGTTTTTAGTGATGAAAAAAAGCGCCATTTGCTGAACAAGTGTACACATCCATTCATTCAAAGAGCTATGTTATGGCAAGTACTAAGAAATTTTTTGAATGGTAGGAAAACCCTCTCAGTACCTGAACGATATTGAATTTCATAACCTTTAGGTGCAGATTTCATTGTTTTGGTATCACCGTTACTTTTTGAGTCCCAAAAGTTTCTCTGGATGTTGAAGAAAACCATAGTGGTCACGTGGTAAGGTAGATAGTGGTCACGTGGTAAGGTGAAAGGAATGGTGGTATGTGTTCATTTTTTATTAGCACCCATGGGCAACAGCTGGAACGACTAATGAAAAGAGACATGATATCTGAAGCTGCTGCCTTGCAGAAGATGCATGCGCAGTTGCCCCTCAGTGTGAAGTGCAGGAAAGCAGACATAATTATTGATAACAGCAAGAGTCAGGATGTGGCACGTAGCCAGGCTGAGCGGCTGTTTGAGGACATGCAACTGATTTCAGCTGGCAGAGGAAATATGAGATGGATTTGCTTAGGAGCATGTGTTCTGCTAGTATGTGTTGCCCTATGGGTACTCATATAGCGATGGTCTTCGTATTGTATCTGTCCTGTGGATATTACATACATGTCATACATGTAAGATTTAAACATTTTCAGAGAGTGATGAATGATTTGTTATTTGATTGTGGAGGTTGGAATATTTAGAGCCTAACTACACCAAAGCATCAGCACTGATTATATGATGTACTATGTGGTGTAAAATAGAAGGATGGTCAGTAATAACTAACCCTAACCCTAGACATTTCAAAATTGAAAAGGTACCAAAGTCCATATTAACCACTCTGGAAGAGAACAACAAATTAAGAAGTGAAAGACTTAGTGTGATGAAAATAAAGAAAATAATGAAAGCTCTTGAGTCGGGGATGCAGCCTCTACCGGGGAACCAGATAAAGTCTAGTTTCCTACCTTAACCCTAAAAAAATAAAAAATAAATAAAAAGTCTGCAGCCTTTGCAGCAGAGGAGAGGAAGCATAAGGCCAATGACTCCAAATGTGCAGAACTGGGTTTGGTATGCATCCCAATAGCTGTGGAGACCTATGGGTGTTGGGGCACTGAAGCAAAGTGGGCACTATCGCAGCTAGCCTCTCGCTTGGCCACACGTCAGAACTGCCCAAAGTCTGCAGCTGTCACAGCCCTATATCAGAGGTTGAGCATGACCCTTGTTAGGGCAAATGTGAGGGCTCTTCTTTCAAGGGCCATCTCAGACACAGGCTACTGATATACTATTTAGTCTAGGTGGTAGGTAATATAACGTTATGTGCTTGTTTATCTGTATTGTTTATAATGATAATAATAAGTAATAAATTGAGTCAGTTTTTGCATATGACAAATGATGGATCATCTGACATTCCATGTGCTAACGTTAGGGCTTATAGCAAATCATTACCTTTTTATACTTATGAGCTTCTTAATCCAACTCACTTTCATGTATCTAGAATATTTCTTTAGCAATACTTGATTCTGACCTCTTTAATTTAAAATGCCACAACTTAGTGGTGGCAAGTTCTTAGAACTGTAAACAAGGCAGCATGCAAGTTCAACAAATGTAAACTGAGTACTTCAACTGAATGATATACACACCTCACCCAAACCACCATCAGGTGCACATACATCTATTGCTACTGTAGCAGATACGATCTCTGAATCAAGCAGATGATGATTGATACAGTAAACCTCCTTTAAACTGTCTATTTACAGCTGAGAAGTTACAAAGTGGTTGTTATCTAATTCACAACAGATTTTTGGGTCGCCGCATTGTGAGAACCACTGGTGAAAAAAGCTTCCTTGCATGTATACCTTCTGCGAAAGTTTTCTGTTGCCATGCTGCATCGGTTTTGGGATTATCATATAATTTCAACGAACCTCTAGCGGTCCTACTGCCTCAGAATCACTGATACATGTATCACCTATCCCTGTAACCGATGAAATATGACATCCAATTCCGATAATATAATTGCTTAGGGGTGTGGCTTAAAGCGGTGCGCTTAGTTTAGAGTTAACATTTAGAATGGAAAATGACCGACATACTTTTGTTTTTTGTGTGTGTGATTGACGAGTTGTTACTCTTGCTGTCAGTGGTGTACATTGTATCCTCCCCACATCTCCTTCATTATCGCTGTGTTTGTAGTGAAATAATTCTTGACTAGATACCCAGATAGTGTGCTTGTCGGATTTGGAATGCGACTTCCTCAACACAACTCAGGGATGTAAACAGCTGAACAAGGTACATGTACCGTATCGCACACACTGTCTTTGTTTAAATACATGCTCACAACAGTTGATATTACCGGAGATAGTGGCCACTTCCCTGGTTCCAGTTGTTCTACTGCTCTCTTGGCACTGGGTCCTTTCCATTGTCACTTCACCAGCAGCAGTTTATCTTTTGTGGAGGTATTTATCTTCTTACGAGTTACTATACACCCCGTGACAAACGCTTGCACAGGTATTTAACACTGCCCAGTGGAAGTATGGGAGTGTATGATCCCACAGAGATTAGGAACAGAGGTATCCTGTACAAATTTCAAAAAGAGGCATTCATCAAGATTGGCTACCATCTTGTGATCTTTTTTGTCACTCTCTATTGGTATGTGCAGCTCTGAAGGGTCTATTGCAACTTTATCTCCCTCCCCCTCTTTTTTAGCTTCATTTTAGCCCTGGTAACTTGAACATAACGTGATGGAATATATAGTGTTTTGTTTTTTTAATTTTCGTTACTATGGTTGCGAGTATCCATTGGAAGCGGGTTGACATAGTTAACGATACATAAATAATGGATGGGCACTTATTGAGCGTGTTCAAAAACAGGAGTGTTACTGCTCCCCGCTCTCCAAGAACGAAGAATCCATCCGATAAGTCTAACCTCTCCTTTTGCAGCCCAGAAGTGCCCAGTAATATGTCTAGCGGTGAAGCTATCAAATACTCGGACGTAGAACAGTTATTGCAGAGTAATATTGAGTTACGTAAGGAAGTGCAGCAATGTCGCGAGGAGTACCAGAGCACTCTAGCTACTATGCAGACATTACGTGCAACTCACACGGACTTTTGCAGCTCTATCTGTGACAGCAAAGTGACTCAACCCCCATTGGCTGGAGAAAGCATCTGTGATACAAGAATGCCACTTTACTGCAGTGATTCCCAGGAGGTAGAGAATGGGACATGCGGCAAATTAGCAACAACAGAGCAACGTCCATATTCAGATACTACATCCTCAGCTGTCTTGTGTGAAGAAGGTGCGCCTAGCGATACAAAGGATCATGACCCTTTCTCGTCTCCTGGAATGGATCTCATAGAACGAATGTGGGAGAATTTCTCGGTTGACAGTTACAGTGCAGAGCTACCATTCGAGAGGTGGAGACCAAGCGTTACCATACCGCAGCCGTTTTCAATGACGCTACGGGAGATCCAAGAGCCGCGAAAGAAGAGCAGAAGCATGTTAATTGCTGAAAAGGAAAGAACGGAGATGGCAGCACAGATGGATGCGGAAATGAAAAAACAGTTCCGCGCCACACCCGTTCCTGCCAGCACCTTCCTTCCCTTATATACCCTGATACGTGCAAAAGACGCCAGGCACCTAGAGTCTTTAAAGATTAAGCAGAGATCAGTAGGAGACCTTACTGAAAGGGACCGCAGGAGGCCTTACTCTGCTGACTGTACAGAAAGGCTGATGTTCAAAGCCAAGCCAATACCTAAAGATATCCTCAGCTGTGAAGTGACTGAAAGAATCAATTGCGAGGAGGAGTATAGGAAAGTCCGCATCAAAGTCAGGGCACAAAGCCTAGTGGCCAGCTCCCGATTGCCTTTTACCACTCACAGTCGAACCAGACAGCAATCAGCTCCATCACAAGCCAACCTGCGGCAGGAAAAGGTAGATACAAGACATGCTGAAGGCACCAGAGTGAACCATGCTCCAAGATCAAGAATGGTAGTGTGTACGCAAACAGTAACCACTTCGCGTAGGGACGGGGAAAAGCTTAAGCCTAAATCACACCGAAACACCCAGTACAAACATTCTGAAGTGCGAAATACTTGCATTCAAGGGGTGGAGGCAGAAGGCAGCACGTCTCCATATCCGGCCCCCACGACTCGATCAATAAATATACAGAAGGATGCAGCGAGAAAGAAGTTGAGGTATGCGAGAAACAGCAAAGTGCAAGGCTATAGCAGCAAGTAACTAGAAGTACATGCATAGAAAATAGCGATATGTGTGACAATGGATCGAATGCGAGCAGTCAACGACGGAAGGACTTCGTTGGCAGCATCGAGGACGACCAATACGTTCAGTTAATACTAAAATGACCTCACGTCCATACAAACACTATTAATATATACAGTACAGCAGGAGGGGAGATCGCGAGCAAAAAACGTACTGCAACACATGGGAGCTAGGTCTAGTAAACGCACCAAAAGCTGCCCACGAGATACCTCTTCTATCTCTGTCGTAAGTTGCGCTCACCAGGATGCAAAAACAACATCCAGTGCTGCAGCAGGACCTTACAAACTTGTGTAGTGCGAACTTTTTGATGCAATTTACGGAGTTTGTATATTAATACGTACGTTCACGTGCTTACTAAACCGGTTCTCTATCTTTTATCGGGAGTAGGGCATTTCTTTTGCTTAGGTGTCGTTTGTGCTTTTCTGTTAAGCTTAGCTTGTTGTTGTGAGTCGTTTTTATAGACTACGCCGTAGTTTGCCGCTACAGCGTTTAGGTTCAATTTCATCCGTAAGCAATTAAGGCGCCAACTGTTGGTCAGTCCAGTGAACCACACTCGCGTTGCTTCTCAGCATCTTTCTAAGCAGGGCAAGTCATTGGACATCAAACACCGTTGCTGTAGGAATGCAGATGGTTTTTCTTCACTTTCTATGCAGACCCGAGAAATGTCCATCGAGCAAGCAATGACCCTGCTGGATTTTACTCAGAAACCAGATATTGCCCTTCTTGATGAGGTGGTCAGCTGCTTTTATAGCACAGTGGGGTCGCAGGTGAGTTTTTTTTGAAAGCTTTGAAGAGCTGCAGCTCAGTTGAGTCCAAGTTGTTCATGATACATGCAGCAACAAGTAGCACAACGGGTACTAACTCAATTTAAAGAGCACCCAGAATCTTGGTCAAGGGTAGATGCTATTCTGGAGTATTCAAATAACCAGCAAACCAAGGTAGCATACACCTGCTGCAATACCCCTAAAAGTATACAAACCACCTGTACACACACACACGCACATGCATGCACATACACACGTCACATCTATGCATGTACACACACTGCACACAAACAAATGCACCATAGTATTTTGCATTGCAAATCCTTGAAAACCTTATACGAACACGGTGGAAGGCATTACCAAGGGAACAGTGTGAAGGTAAATAACTCCATCTTGCATATGCCCAAGATGTATCTTGCTTGCAGGCATCAAGAAGTACATAGTTGGCCTGATCATCAAGTTGTCAGGGGACCCCACCCAGCTGGTACAAGAGAAAGTGTTCCTCGGCAAGCTCAATGTCATCTTAGTACAGGTGTGGAAGTGTGGTGTGATGTGTGTGGGTGGAGATGGGATGTGATGTAAGTGTGGCATTGATGGTGTGATGTGGAGGTGTATGTGCTGATGTCTGAGGTTTGACTTGCTGCTGCTGGTATTGCCTGACTTCCTGGTGGTGGTGTGTGGTCTTACAGATTGTCAAGAAGGAGTGGCCTCACAACTGGCCAACATTCATCTCTGATATCGTAGGAGCAAGCAAGACAAGCGAGGCGCTATGTACAAACAATATGGCTGTTCTAAAGCTTCTCAGGTCAGACTAGGTGGAGCCTTTAGCTCACTTTGAGTGCTCTTCCTTTCTTCCCTTCCTCACTCTCTCTCCCATTTGTCGCTCCCCCAACCTGTTCTCCCCTTTCCTTCCCTCACTTCCCTCACTTCCCTTCCCTCACTTCCCTCCCCTCACTTCCCTCCCCTCACTTCCCTCCCCTCACTTCCCTCCCCTCACTTCCCTCCCCTCACTTCCCTCCCCTCACTCTCCTTCCCCTTGCAGTGAAGAGGTCTTTGACTTTTCTGCTGGGCAGATGACCCAAGTTAGAGCCAAACATCTCAAGGACAACATGTGCAATGAATTCTCACAAATATTTCAGCTATGCAGTTTTGTTATGGTATGCTGTGGACTGGGTCCTCTGCTGTAGCATTGCATTCTACGCTCTATCATTCCAGGATAACTCACAGAGTATAACTCTAGTTGGTGCCACCCTAGAGACTCTGCTGAAGTTTCTCAACTGGATCCCTCTTGGATACATATTTGAAACAAAGCTTGTCACCACACTGATCTACAGGGTGAGCTTTTGTTGTGTGGCTTCAATGCTGCCCCATGCCCCATGTTACCCCATGTCCCATGTTACCCCATGCTGCCCCATGTTACCCCATGCCCCATGTTACCCCATGCCCCATGTTACCCCATGTCCCATGTTACCCCATGCCCCATGTTACCCCATGCCCCATGTTACCCCATGCCCCATGTTACCCCATGCCCCATGTTACCCCATGCCCCATGTTACCCCATGCCCCATGTTACCCCATGCCCCATGCTGCCCCATGCTGCCCCATGTTACCCCATGCTGCCCCATGTTACCCCATGCTGCCCCATGTTACCCCATGCCCCATGTTACCCCATGCTGCCCCATGTTGCAGTTCTTAACAGTACCAGCATTCAGGAACGTCACCCTCAAGTGCCTCACAGAAATTGGTTGGTGGTGTTTTGGGTGGTCACTGGGGAGATGGTGATATTTGATTGTGTACACCAGCTGGTATTCAGTCCAATGAACAATACTCTGAACAGTTATTAGTCATGTTCTCGCTGGTGATGATACAACTGAAACAGGTACTTTGAAGGGGAGAGGAGATACAAGAACAGGTAGCCATGGTTTTATAACTGCTGTGTCTGCTATTCTGTTCATAGATGTTACCTCTGAGTACAAACATTAGAGAAGCGTACAAAAATGGACAGGATGATGAACAGAACTTCATACAGAACCTGGCTCTGTTCCTGTGCACGTTTCTGAAGGAACATGCCGCCATTATTGAACAGAAGGTAGGGAGGGGGGACCCAGGTTATGGAGGTGTGTATACCTGTGATTTCCTTTTCTTTAATAGCCAGAGCTACAGAATAACCTATTGGAGGTAAGCAAGAGCTGCTAACTATGATAACCACATACCTGCCTGGTGTTAGGTGACTAACTGTAAAACCTCTGTGTTTCTAACATTAACCCTTTTATCACCAGGCACTACACTTTCTTGTGTTAATATCAGAAGTCCATGAAAAAGAAATATTCAAGATCTGCTTGGAATATTGGAACTACCTTTCAGCTGAACTTTACAGGGAAAACCCATTTTCATCCACCCAATCAGCTCTGCTCTTGGGGCAAGCTGTTCCACCTCGCAGACAACTATACCTGCCCATCTTGTCCAAGGTGAATAGCTCATTCCTCAAACCAACCCTTTTCACCATGAGGACTAACTGGTCAGGTTCGTGTGGTCATGATCAGTCGTATGGCCAAGCCTGAGGAAGTCCTGGTGGTGGAGAATGAGCAGGGAGAGGCTGTCAGAGAGTTTATGAAAGACACAGACGCCATTAACATGTACAAGAGCATGAGAGAGACCCTTGGTACGCTGTGCATAGTTTTGGAATGACCCTTCTCGGAGTGCTCAACCTCCTTCCATCATCAGTTTCTCATCTTACCTGTCATCTCCTCCCCAGACCTATTCTCTCCTTACCTATCATCTCCTCCCCAGTACCTAATCCTCCTCCCCAGTACCTATTCTCTCCACTTCTTCACTGTATACTTCTTTCTGTTGCCAACTCTTCTCCATTCATTCCAATTACCTCCTCCCCTTTCCTTTCACTTGACAGTATACTTGACTCACTTGGACTATGCTGATACGGAGAGGATTATGACAGAGAAGCTGTATAAGCAGGTTGATGGCTCAGAGTGGTCGTGGCGCAACCTCAACACTGTAATTTGCTATTGATGTTTCCATGGCAACAAGTCCTAACTGCTGTCCATCTTTTCAGCTTTGCTGGGCAATTGGCTCAATAAGTGGAGCATTCCACGAGGAGGATGAAAAGAGGTTTCTTGTGACAGTGATAAAGGTGTTATAGCACCGTATTGCATGCCCAAAGTATGCCATGATCGTTTGTTCTTAGGAGCTGCTTGGAATGGTAGAACAGAAGAAGGGGAAGGACAACAAGGCCATCATTGCCTCGGACATCATGTATGTCGTGGGACAATACCCAAGGTTTTTGAGGTGAGCTGATGCAAGAAGCAATGTGGCAAGATTTTATTGGAAAGCGTTTGATGTGAAAGGGCTCACTGGAAGTTTTTGAAAACAGTTGTGAACAAGCTGTTTGAGTTCATGCATGGTGAGTTGACTGATGACAAACATGAGTGAACCTTGCAGTGATTGTGTGTGTGTGTGTGCGTGTGCGTGTGTGTATGTGTGTGTACACGTGTGTATGTGTGCGTGTGTGTATATGCGTGTGTGTGCGTGTGTGTATGTGTGCGTATGTGTATGTGTGTATATGTGTGCATATGTGTATGTGTGTGTATGTGTGCATATGTGTATGTGTACACGCGTATGTGTGTGACCACATATATGCTCTTCAGAGCTACATGATGGTGTACAAGACATGGCATGTGACACCTTCATCAAAATAGCCCAGAAGTGTAGGAGACATTTCGTTCAGGTGTGGCAATGTTTGCCAAGATGTTGTGAGGTTAACTGAGATAGCTGCTACCTACCTATCATCAGGTTCAGCCTATGGAGGTCATGCCGTTCATTGAAGAGGTCCTCAACAACATCAGGGCCATCATCTGTGACCTCCAGCCACACCACGTCCATACCTTTTATGAGGCTGTGGGCTATATGATACAGGCACAAATTGTGGGTCCTCTCCCTCACCTGATGTGCTCTCTTGGTGATCCCCCCCCCCCCCCAGGACTCGGTGGTACAGGAGCGGCTGATAGAGAAGTACATGTCCTTGCCAAATGAGATTTGGGACAGCATCATTGTCAGAGCTACTGCTGTGAGTTTTTTTAAATTTTTTATTTGTTGCAAGGACCTTGGAGAGGGTGTCATTTAATAGGACCTCCAAGTCCTTCAAGATCACGAGATGATCAAACAGTTAGGTCACATCCTCAAGACTAATGTGAGGGCATGCACAGCCGTGGGGCATCCCTTTGTCATACAGGTATGTGGCAGCAGTGTTAAATCAGATACGTTAACTGCACAAAGCTGGAGGAAGGCTTTTATTAGAATTTGTGGTGGGCTATTTTAACTTCAACCGTTGAAATGGCACGTTGTATGAATAGGTGGTGTATGTATTCTGAAGCTGGGTAGGATATATTGATTGGTGTTGTATATATTCTGCAGCTGGGTAGGATATATCTGGACATGCTGAATGTGTACAAAGTACTGAGTGAGAATATCTCAACAGCAGTAGCACTTAATGGTATGTGTGTATGTTATGTATGTGTGTGTATGTGCTATGTCCACTTGTGTGTGTATGTGCTATGTCCACTTGTGTGTGTATGTGCTATGTCCACTTGTGTGTGTATGTTATGTATGTGTGTGTATGTGCTATGTCCACTTGTGTGTGTGTTCATATTTCTGGCCTTGAATTATGTTTGTGCAGGAGAGCTCGTAACCAAGCAACCATTGATAGCTAGCATGCGAACAGTGAAAAAGGAGACTCTGAAGCTGATCTCATGTTGGGTGTCCAAGAGCCAGGACCCAGGCATGGTGCGGGAACACTTCCTCCCACCACTCCTTGATGCCATTTTGGGAGACTACAGGAGAAACGTCCCAGGAGCCAGGGAGCCTGAGGTCCTGAGTACAGTCACAGCTATTGTTGAAAGATTAGAGGTGAGCAGTTCATTGGGGATCGGCTGGTGTTTGATTTCCTGACAGTCCAGCGCCACAGACGATGTTCCACCTATATTGGACTCTTTGTTTCAATGTACGCTGGAGATGATTAACAAAGATCTCGAGGAGTTTCCTGAACATAGAATCAATTTCTTTCGCATGCTTCATGCTATCGCTACAAACTGCTTTGAAGGCAAGTTTTAATCTTAATAATAAACTTAACTGGTTAAGCTGGTACTTCTTTCCTGGTCAGCTTTGCTGAGGGTACCTGTGCCTCAGTTCAAGCTCCTGATGGATGCCTTTGTGTGGGGATTCAAGCATACCATGAGAAATGTTGCGGAGATAGGTTGGTTTTTAGTACACACCCACCGACACAGGTGGCACTATACGCTCTGCCCCTCTCAGGACAAGATATCCTGCTGGTGCTGTTGCAGAAGTTTTCTGCACACCCATCAGGCACCCAGTTCTTCCAAACATACCTTCTGGACCTGATGCAACACGTGTTCTCTGTTCTAACAGACACATCACATGCCGGCAGTACGTGCTTCTTTGGCCTCCCAGCTCTATTTAACGCCTCTCTTGTCCTCCAGGCCACACGATGTATGCCACCATATTGGCCACCATGTTCAGTCTGGTGGAGGACAATAAGATAGCGGCACCTCTCTTCGACCCCACTACAGTTCAAGCTATCAACAATGCTGTCTATGTACAAGAATATGTGGCCCAATTGTTGAAGCAAGCCTTTCCTCATCTGAACACGTGAGTATTTCTACGTGATAGTGTTTCATAATTACTCTGTCCTTTCCCAACAGTGCTCAAATCAAAGTGTTTGTAGAGGGACTCTTCTCATTGAATATGGACATCGCTCAGTTCAAGGATCACTTGAGAGACTTCCTGGTTCAAATCAAAGTGAGCACTTTGGGTCTTGTCCATGGGAGTTGGTTCATATCCATGGGAACACTAGTATAGGCTGTTACAGTGCATTCTTGTTACCTATGCCAGGAGTACTCGGGTGATGATCCTTCAGATCTATATCTGGAAGAACGAGAAACCCAGTTGAGACAGGCTGCAGAGGAGAAGCGAAGGCAACAGCTTACAGTCCCTGGTATCATCAATCCTCACGACAGGCCAGACGACATGCAAGAGTAGACCTTCACTTAGCTGTGTTATTTCTGTCCCAAATCATTATGTAAAGGTTGTTAAAGAGCATACACACACCTGTTGAGCCTGCACACCAAGTGCATGGTGTCACAATATTGATGCCTGGTCACTTCTATTTTGAATCAGCTTTTCCCCTTCCCCCTGTTGGGATAGGCAGCACACTATATGGCATTGTGCCTTGCCTTGCAACTGTTATGTTATTGTGATGATGTATTAGCAGTTTTGGACTGATCTGTTGTTGGCATTAAAGGAGGGGGGAGGAGGGAGAAAATTGTTGTATATAAATTACACATCCACATCTTTTGATCAGTTTGTAGACTAGTCAAGATGTTGCTGCTTTCTGAGTTGATAGGAAGCACCAAGAAGCAAAATGAAATAGGTGCACTCCCATAAGTGAGAGGAACAGTGCAGTCAGACTGTTGTGGTAATGCTTGAACCTAGCAACAAAGGGGGGTTGACAAATCAATACAAAACATTACCAAACATTACCTGTTTGTGGTGAAGTCCCAACTTGTTCTCTTTGATGACCAGTGTTTGCTGGGGCTGATGACCCCGATGTGCTATTCTCAGCATCAAGCATGGGACTAGATGTCACACCCAACTGAGAGGGCCCTTCTGCCACACCCCCATCCTCCATTTGATGAGGTCCTGCATCATCCAGCTGACCACTAGATGAAAGGCTGCTGTTGCTCTGCTCCACCACCTCTAGGTCAGACATCTGGTCCACAACATCAATGCGAGGAGGAGCTGCTACAGATGCACCAGTGGATGAAGTGGCCTTGAAGCCACCATCAAGAAGTCATGACAATTGCCACTCCCAAACAGTAACCTACCTCGTCAACTTTTCTTCCATCTTCTTCCTCCATCAACAAATACTGCTTATCGTGGGCTTGCTGTTTTTTCATCTGCTCCTCTGTACCCCACAGTCGTATGGAACCATCGTCACTTGCAGATGCTATCATATCGAGTGTCACAGGATTCCACGCAACACAGTTAACAGGTCTGGTGTGTCCCTGTAATACCACCACAGGCATCTCTCTTCTGCAGTGCCACACATACACCTGGTTGTCTGCAAAAACAAGCACAGCATTAGGACCACACCAACACCCCCCACAGCTCACCCTCACTGCCACTGGCAATAAAGGTGTCGTTTACCCCACCATATGTGGAGTGGATTGTGTATAGTCCCTGTTGGATCCCTTGGTAACGGCGCACTAGGCATCGATCACGAAGATCCCAGACATGGACACCCTTTATAATGGCAACGGGAAGAATAGTAATACAACCTATGCAAGGAGGCCTATCAAGTTGACCTACCTGACCAGTGACATTGAGCAGTGCATGCTGGCCATTTCTGGACAGGGTGAATGACATAATAGGGCTATCCTCCTGCACTCTGTGGACAGAAGGGTCACTATTACAGTGTCAGGGGGGTGACACCCACTAACAATGTGGCTGAACTCTTGTCCCTAAAGTTGTACTGACGGATTCTGTTGTGTGTGTCTGCAGCATACACGAGCTCTGAGGTGGGGTGCGTGGCTATAGCCTGTATCCTTATGCCCTCCCAGCTTGCCACCACAGATCCATCAAGGTTCTGAAATGCGCACCAGGGTACAACAGAAGGTGAACTGGTGTAAAGCCACAACTTACACATTCAAAGAACTGGCCTCTGGTGCCTCCAAGATAGAACCTTTTGCCATCATTGTGCCAAGCACAGCAAGTTAAACTTTCCTCTGACGAGTTGTGTATACGACACTTCATCTCTCCTGTCTGTACATGGACACACTTTTAATTAGTGCCCATATCAAACCCAGAGAGGCATTACCTCGCTACTGAACACAAGGGCTTCAGAACAGTCCTCCCTTCCACAACTTAACAGCAGTGAGTCATCTGGGCTCCAAGTGAGGCAAGCAATACCATCACTTTGCCCCTTGAATTGGCGCGCTTTCTTTGGTAGGCTGTCCTGCTCATACATGATACAGTGGTGATCAAAGCAAAAAAGATGGCTTAAGTAAAGGTAGCTGAGCCATTAAATAGAAGTTAAATGTAATGAGGTTAACCTCCCACTCACAGTGAGGTTCCATATGATGATTTGGCCATCTCGTGACCCTGATGCCAGCCGAGTGCCGTTGTGAGAAAACTTGAGGTACCAGACCTCATCACCATGATCTGGCAGCACCTGCAGAGGCTCAGAGGGGAACTGTTTGCTAAAGGAGGGCAACATGGGGGTCAAGAGGGGGCCACAAAGGGGGCGGGGCTTGCCGTGAACACATGTGATCAGTGAGGAGAGAATAACAAGAGGCATCCTGCCCCATGTAGTGGAAAGGACATCGTTCAACCTGCAGCTGGCATGCCTGCCCAAGAAGCTGTCTTAACCTCATTGGAGGGAGCATCACTGAAGCTGGGAGGAACGCTGTCCACAGAGAACAGCACCCACTCAGTCATGACCCATCCATTAAATAGCTATACACACTCATTAAACAGGTATCTGTCCTAATAGGTACTTAAAACTCCTTTATCCCATCTGAAGACCCTTGAACCATCTGAAGACCGACCTTCAAACCACCTATGCAGTGGACCATGACTGTTGAGTCACCATGAGCTTTGACCCATCCCATGACCTTTAAACCATATGAAGACCCTTGAATCACCCCAAGACAAGACACCTATGATCTTTGAACGACCTCTGAATGAACCAAGAAGGAGGGTACAGGTTATAAATGTGTGCTTTAGAAGCCTTTGGAAGGTTTAGCAGTCCTACCAAGACCTGTCACACCTTAAGCTCTTTAAACCAGTGAACCATCCTTGTTCAAAATGAATATGTGTGAGGGATGGAGGGGGAAAGAGGTAGCGGTGAGGGATGGAGGGGGAAAGAGGTAGCGGTGAGGGAGGTAGCAGTGAGGGATGGAGGGGGAAAGAGGTAGCGGTGAGGGATGGAGGGGGAAAGAGGTAGCAGTGAGGGAGGTAGCAGTGAGGGATGGAGGGGGAAAGAGGTAGCGGTGAGGGATGGAGGGGGAAAGAGGTAGCAGTGAGGGATGGAGGGGGAAAGAGGTAGCAGTGAGGGATGGAGGGGGAAAGAGGTAGCAGTGAGGGATGGAGGGGGAAAGAGGTAGCAGTGAGGGATGGAGGGGGAAAGAGGTAGCAGTGAGGGATGGAGGGGGAAAGAGGTAGCGGTGAGGGATGGAGGGGGAAAGAGGTAGCAGTGAGGGATGGAGGGGGAAAGAGGTAGCGGTGAGGGATGGAGGGGGAAAGAGGTAGCAGTGAGGGATGGAGGGGGAAAGAGGTAGCAGTGAGGGATGGAGGGGGAAAGAGGTAGCAGTGAGGGATGGAGGGGGAAAGAGGTAGCGGTGAGGGATGGAGGGGGAAAGAGGTAGCGGTGAGGGATGGAGGGGGAAAGAGGTAGCGGTGAGGGATGGAGGGGGAAAGAGGTAGCGGTGAGGGATGGAGGGGGAAAGGTAGCGGTGAGGGAGGTAGCGGTGAGGGTGAGAGGGAGATGAGAGATGGAGGGGTGATGTGGAGGGAGAGGATAAGCTCACACTAAATAAAAGGAAACTCTGCCTGTGGTATAGCATGCACCAATGATAACTGGCCATAGCATGGTCTGGGAACTAGAATGCTCCAATGACAGCCATTTTACCTTGAAGTTGGTCCATTAGGTGTTCACGAGCACCTCTCTGGGCCCCAGGCCAGTCTGCTGCCTTGTGCAACTCCTCTCTGGTGCTGTACATCATGTAGCTATGGCAACAGAGAAGTGGTAAGAACAGGACTGAAATGTAACTGTGCACAAACCTTGCAAGGATCTGCACATCCTTGTCAGAATGATGGAGGCGGAGGGGGGCTATTTCACATCGCAGGCACTTGAGGGCATCAAAGGTATTCCCCTCCTCCAATAACTCCAGGTACTTCTCCTTTAGCAGTAGCAGTCGCATTCTCTGGGAGCACACACACACAGTGAACACATCCCTAGGCCTGCACTATCTAACAGTACCTCCACACTTGCAGGATCAGCCAGCAATGGTACCATGTCCTCAAGCGATTTATCAGCCTGTGTAAAACAAGGGCTTCACTATAAATTTGGTTAGGTTGTGAATCCATCTGTTCCACTATCCTGCCTCCATTACATCACACCCCACTTTATCCAACCACCATTACACCATTACCTCACACCAGTTTCCCGCCATCACACAAGACCTGAACTTTGCTGCCTTTGGATTCTCCAGATCAAAGCCAGCCTCCTCCCTCAGGTGCTCCAGCGTATCACTGGGGAGCATGGCATATGAACACACATCATAAACACAATGCATGCATGCATACCATGAGAAAATGCATACACACATAAAATACACACACGTATATCAGTGTGCCAGTTTGAAACTTACTGAAATCCCAACTCTCTTAGATGTTGGCCAATCAGACGAATGGTGTCCACATCAACTGGTGTCAGTCTGTTACAGTGCTTGACAATACGGTGGTGATTGGGAGACAGGTGGTGATCACAACCATTTGTAGTCCCATTCGATAGAGCCTGCCCGTTCGACACCACTCCATCCATCTGCTTGCCTAGGGTGTTGCCAGTTGAGGAGGGTACGCCAAGCAATGCTGATGGTGATAAACGAGCCCGTTTCAGAGGTGGTGGAGAAGACCCTCCTTCTGTACTGTTAGATATAGAGGCCAGGTTCAATATGTCAAAAGGTGTCGTCTAGTAACAGCTTTCATATATTGGTCGGCACGAAGTCTGCTACGTAGTTCTTCGCCAGAAGTTGGTTCAGACAAAGAACACGTAATCGAGGCTCCACTTCGTGAACACGTTAACTACTATAAAGGGTTGAAACGCGGGTCGAGGGAAGAGAAAAATTCTTATGGCGTCCACCTCTTCCGAACCTTCCGTACTCATACGCACCAGCTGTATTGCAACAATATAATTTAAACCACAAAGTTCGTTTTCTAATTAACCGTTTATTACCTACGTGGGCTTATACTTGGTATTAGCGCTTGGAGGCGAAAGAACTAACCGCCAGAACGTTTCAAACATTTTATTATATGTACTTTTGTCTTCATGTGCAAAAGAAGAATTGAGCTACTTCGTATGAACTTTCAAGACGCTTTCCTGGTTACGAGGCGAGATTCGACCGACCGCCCACAATTTCTGTCGTAACGCTTTTGGAGGGATTAAATTACAAGGCTTGCCCGTAGGAGTTTCAGCAATGGCTGAAGGACTTTACAGAATTGGAGGTAAAGCATTGCACGTTACTAGCTTGCTGGATAATCACTATTGAACGAACAACACGCATTCAGCAGCACGCACAAAAGAGTGTGAAATATAATACTTTATGCGAATAACGAATTCTCTGCCCTTCTCTTTGTTTAGAGTGTATTTACATGGAAGTTTACCCTCCTCCCATGCCATATCAAGTATGCAAAATAGAAGAGCTGAGAAAGGTGGGTGTGGTCTGAGTTTCGTTCATCCTGATCATACTCGTTCTACAGAACCCCAAGGGGAGTGTCGAGGTTGCAGCTAAGTGTTTCTACAGAAGGAAGGATCTCCCATCAAACCTTCTTTCTGTGGCAGACAGACATGCATGTGAGTTACATCTAGCTGTGGCTATATAACCCTTACATGTACATAACCACACCTTCTCTATACAGTGGTGGTGGAGGAGGAGAATGAGATGGAGGCAGCTGCTGCTGCTGGTGGTGGCACCAGTGACCACAAGAAGCTAACAGAACTACACAAACACCTCCTACATCACAGAGAACTGTTCCTGTCCAGGCAGATTGAGACGCACAAAATTGATATGGTTAGGTGCGTTACTAGTAATTCATGTTTGTGTGCTGGTGCAGCAGTAGACCAGTTCACTGTGTGCCCCCAGAGGGAAGTGTACAGTGAGCCTTCTCAATGAGCTTGAGGACATGACCTCCTACTTGAACCAAGAAGACACATTCTTCTATGCCATGGTGTATGACCCCAACCAGAAGACATTGCTGGTTGATAAGGGCGAGATACGTACTGGCCCAGAGTACCAGGCAGACATCCCTGCGTACATTCGTGTGGAGAGTAGGACAGACCTGGGTCACAATGCTGCACAGACTTGGGAACCAAATCGGATGGCAGACCAGAAAGTGGAACAGTTTCTGGTTGTAGCTCGGTGAGTCTGTGAACATGTGTACATTGTGTTTGTACATTGTGTTCGTGTATATACCTACATTGTGTTTGTACATGTATGTATTACATCTTTGAATACCCCTTCCCTCCCTCCCTCCCTCCCTCCCTCCCTCCCTCCCTCCCTCCCTCCCTCCCTCCCTCCCTCCCTCCCTCCCTCCCTCCCTCCCTCCCTCCCTCCCTCCCTCCCTCCCTCCCTCCCTCCCTCCCTCCCTCCCTCCCTCCCTCCCTCCCTCCCTCCCTCCCTCCCTCCCTCCCTCCCTCCCTCCCTCCCTCCCTCCCTCCCTCCCTCCCTCCCTCCCTCCCTCCCTCCCTCCCTCCCTCCCTCCCTCCCTCCCTCCCTCCCTCCCTCCCTCCCTCCCTCCCTCCCTCCCTCCCTCCCTCCCTCCCTCCCTCCCTCCCTCCCTCCCTCCCTCCCTCCCTCCCTCCCTCCCTCCCTCCCTCCCTCCCTCCCTCCCTCCCTCCCTCCCTCCCTCCCTCCCTCCCTCCCTCCCTCCCTCCCTCCCTCCCTCCCTCCCTCCCTCCCTCCCTCCCTCCCTCCCTCCCTCCCTCCCTCCCTCCCTCCCTCCCTCCCTCCCTCCCTCCCTCCCTCCCTCCCTCCCTCTTATACCTCCTCCCCCTCCCCTTATACCTCCTCCCCCTCCCCTTATACCTCCTCCCCCTCCCTTCAGTTCTATTGGTACATTTGCTCGTGCACTATTGGATGGGGCCAAGAAGCCACAGATCAGCCTTCGGTTGGGTGCAGCTGCTGCCTCCAGGGACATAACACTGGTATGCCTCTCAATAACCTGTGACTTCATTTAATAAGCTGTGGCATGTGACCTCTAATAAGGTGTTGTCTCATTATGTGCACTTAGTTCCACGCCATGGATACACTTCACCAAAGCAACTATGATATCAACCTAGCCACTAGCAGGCTTGTCCCACGGGGTCCTGTGTTGTGTGCAGATGAGCTGGAGGCCTGGACACAGGAGGAGGCCAAGAGATTTGAGGATGGCCTACAGGAACAAAAGGATTTCCTCTACATTCAACGGAAATACGTAAACAGACCATTTGGCAGGTAGAACATTATGTGACATTGGTGCTTTTCTCTAGTTGCCATGGAAACCAGTTAAAAGCATTGTTGCATACTACTACATGTGGAAGACAACTGATCGATATCAAATTCAGGTGTGTGTGTGTGTGTGCACATCTGTTTTCACTGTCTTTTATCCTACAGAAACGACACAGAATGATAGAAAAACAGAATGACCTCAAAGAAGTTATTGTCCACTTGCGCACACCATCTGGTGCTCCCGCAGGTCCCAGAGACCTCACTGGCAAGGCCAGTAGCTCTGGGACCATTCTCGCATCCATGCCTGAAAATAAAACAGTACCCATTGCTGTTGACGGAGAGAAAGGATGTGAGAGCTGTCTGAGCACATCAGCTGCACGGTGGTACCCATGGGGACCCGCCCACGAGCACTGCAGACTCTGCAACTATTGCTACACTTACTGGAGAAAATATGGAGGCCTCAAGCTGCCCTCTAAATGGGGTGTGTGTGTGTGTGTGTGTGTGTGTGTGTGTGTGTGTGTGTGTGTGTGTGTGTGTGTGTGTAGGAACTCACTGTGTACTAAATTCTGTGAAATAAATTGTTTATCAGTCAGTGTCCTTCCCTTCTCCTCTGTAGAGGCAACAGAGAAGCGTGTGCCAGCTGCGGCCACAACCATTGTAAACAAGAAACCAAAGATTATTGGTAATGACCATGTGCCAGCCAAAGTTCGAGGCAAGAAGGTGTGTGTGCACATACGCATGTTGGTGGTACTGGTGGATTGTGAGTGTCCTGCACTGCAAACCCACAGGCCCCAAAGAATGACAGACAGCCCCATGGTGATATTGTCCCACCTATACCGTTTTTTATGCGTCCCACACACATTGCCTTGTACTTCCGCCATAAGCTTGGTACTGCAGCGCTGTTGAGGGCAGCCAGGTCGCCTGTGGTGGTGCTCAAGACACAGGGAATAGAGAAGCCAACAGGTATAGGGGAACCATGTTGCATGTTTTCTTTGGATGAGATCTCTTTTGCCTATGACAAGCTTTTCTATCTCCCATGACAAGCCTATCCCCCCCTCTCATCTCCCATGACAAGCCTATCCCCCCCTCTCATCTCCCATGACAAGCCTATCCCCCCTCTCATCTCCCATGACAAGCCTATTCCCCCCCCCCTCATCTCCTCCCATGACAAGCCTATCCCTCCCCCCTCTCTGCCTCTCCCCCCTCCCCCATGATGTGGGAAAATTCTTCTGACAAGTAACTTGTCCATTTTCAAACCCCATCACAGCTGACGCAGCTGAAGCATTCCTGTCAAAAGTCAAGAAGAGTCAGCGAAAGTTCCCTCGTCTAACAGAGTCGACTATAGCAACTCTTAGACAGAATGTTGCCTTGAACAGTCCTTTGAAGCAGCTCATCCCCAGACCTAGTTTGACACCGATATCCCCAAGCTACAAGGCTAAAACAACATCCAAGGTTTGAATTGTGTGAAGTTGTTCCTTGCATGAATTCTCTGTCCCCTCAGGCTAGGACGAAGGTTGCATCCCTGGCCAACGTTAGCGCCAGCTACACAGCTGTTCAGCCTCAGCCCCAGACCAAACCACCCAAGGGCCAGCCGGTTACTACTGCAGGTATGTTTGTGACACCCGTTGAGACAAAGCATGGGGTCCGCAAAGGTATGCTCAGCTCTGTGCACAAAATGAGTGTCATTTTGGTCTGGTCCCAAAACCACTAGCTGGTCGCAAGAGAAGAAGGGAACAAGAAATACGTATGTGTTTTATTACAAGCACATATGCACACGTACTTACATGATATTTTGTGTGGGGTGCACAGAACAAGCAATTCCTGCTGCAGTCAAACTGCCACGCCTACTGGACCTCCTGGAAGACATGCCACCTGGTGATATCTACTACTGTGCAGACCACAGGGCTAGGTGAGAAAGACCTACCATCTTTTGGGTCAGCCCTTTGACCCTTTACCCCCTCCCCCTACCCAAACAGGGTTGCACGAGAAGAGCTCGGACGGCCAGCACTGCTAAAAGCTGCTCGCTGCCTCGCTAAACCCATCCGGCCCTCTTAGTCACATTATGACATGCGTTATAACCATGGTTACTGTATTGTCTGTTGTTTACAGTGTATATTCTGTGGCCAAATCTATACTTTATGTGGCTTGTTGGACATTGGCATGCTACTTGTGTTGGAAGGTTCCTTCTGGCGCTGCTGGTGCTGCTTCAAGTTCTCTTCTGTGTCCACCAGCACAGACATAGCTGTGCTCAGCCCAGTATGCCACACAGTGCAGTCCTGGTCCAGAAGATTGGACTGAATGGAAATGGTGTAGTAGCCAGCTACTGGAAGTGTGAACAGAAACTCAGCATGGAAGTAGTCCTGCTGAACCTGCTCTGTTCGCTCAAGGACACATAGAGAAGGGGCCTAACAACAACAATGTCTCATTCTAATTAGAGCACAGTGTTCTTTTACTATACCTTTGCATCATGTGCCAGTAATTTCTCAACCTTGGGAACAGCTTGTATGTGCACTGCTTTTGGTGACCTGTATTGCCCTGTAGAAAGGCTGTCTTGCTAAAGGCATCAAGTGAGAGACATAACATTACTTGTTTTTCCATTGTGTTCCACAACACCTTCAACACTGAGGGTCAGGTGTGTGTGAAGCTGTACCATGGTTGATTGGCCAATAGCTGGCAAGGCAGGTGAGAGAGCCAGCTGAGAGGTATTGAGATCCATCAAAAATGTTATTTGTATCCACAACACACACCTTAACAGAGGTATGTTGCAAAGCCCTGAAGAAGTAGTGAGGCAGGAGTATAGGTACACTTAGCATCTTAACTGAACATTCCACCAGTGCCTGCACATGCTATGTGATAACTAACAGTGAAAAGGCAAGGTGTGAAGCAAAATGGAAGTGTATCTGACCTCCTCCCCAGTAGGCACTAGCTTGAGAGAACTTGCTGCAGTCTGATGTCCACAAGCCATGAGGATGCAGTTAGCCAACAAGTGGCAGGTGTGCACTCACCTCCACTCTCTTCATAACATCACTGCAGACCCTTCCCAGCATGTATTTATAACTAAAATCTCCTGAAAGCTCTGAACCTCCTGTGTCAGAGGTAGAGTCCTCCTTTGGGGTTGTAGGACTGAAAGCAAAAAAAGTAGCAGCCATCAGTACTAGTGGAGAAATGGGCTGAAAGGGACATCATCTGGAGGACTAACCTCAAAGAGGGCGGGCTAACTACATTGTAACCTCAAAGAGGGGCATGTTGCTAAGTAACCTCAAAAGGGGGGGTTGCTATCTCCAGGGCTAACTAACCTCAAAGAGGGGTGTGGCCTATTTCACACGAAGTGGGACTAATCCCCCAGGGGGAGGTGGGCAGCTAAACAAACCTTCTCAGAGGTGGCTTTTGCGATAAGGTAATTGATGATATGGCATTAGCCATAAGCAAACAAGATTGCTGCAAGCTTCACAAAGTCAAAGGTCAAACCATACCCTTCCCTGCTGCGCATTAAATTGAATAACAAAAGGATACAGAGTGATATACTCGAGTGTAGCGGGGTCACCATCAAACAGTGAAGAATAGAGAGAAGAAAGACACTCAGCCACTGAGCAGAACTGCTGCAAACACTGTGTAAACTATTTGTGGGAAGAGACCTCTCATTTGTAAGCACACACACACACACACACACACACACACACACACACACACACACACACATACATATATACACACAGTACCTTGTGTTCAAGGTTCATATTGGCACTGACTGAGGGAGGAGGTACAGTCTTCACACAGACACATGTAGAGAGTAGTTTTGAGTGGGCGTCATACAGTGATGCTAACACTTCGAGGTAGTCAAAAGGAAATGACGAGGGAGGGTCTGAAGTCTGACAGAGGGGGACGTCTAAACAGAGCAGCATAAGGATGGAGATGGGGGTACCTTGATCAGAAGAAGTGTGTTGTTCATCACCGCAGAAACTTTGCTGAGAGAGGGCAGAAGAGTGGAAGGTGTTGTGTGTCCATGAAGAAACAACTGGGCTGTTGAGAACTGTTCTAGTCCACACAACCAGCTGCGATACTTTGATGACGCCACCTTAAAAGGAAACACTACTGGTACAAGTACACTACCCTATGCACACACACACACACACACACACACACACACACACACACACACACACCACACAACACAAATACACACACACCACACACACACACACACACACACACACACACACACACCACACAACACAAATACACACACACACACACACACACACACACACACACACACACACACACACACACACACACACACACATACATGTCCTGACAGCTTCAAGTATATAGGAGCAGCTAACTCATGGAAGCCCTGAATGAAAAAACAATGAATTTTCACCTGTTCCCACTCATCCTCCCCACCTTCCTCCCTCCTCCTCCTCCTCCCCTCCCCTATCATTCTCTCCACTGACCATGGTAGAAGCTTTCCTGGCCACCTTGTAAGCACACCATGATGCCTTAGGTAGTGACCAAAGCACAGAGTGCAGTGAGGGAATGATGGAGCTCCTCACAGGGTCATCACTGGCCATCACACTGTGAAGCTCTATCAAGATAGTAGCAACAGGAAGCTGCCAGAGACGCCACCACCCCCAACACCATCACCACAGCAACAATAACAAAACAATAGGCAACATAAGTGATGGAAGGCGTGGCCTACCATGATGTCTTGCTGAACGCTGCGACTTGAGTGCTGCAGGTACAGCACAAGCTTTGAGGTGATGAGATGGCCATCACAGCACTTAGCCAAAGCTGACAGAGCTCTGCACACCAAGACCACCTGGCTAACTGAAACCTCACACACACACACATACACATACACATACACACATACACACATGTACATACATACACACACACATACACACATGTACATACATACACACACACATACATACACACACACATACACATACACACACATACACACACACACACACACATACACACATACATACACACACACAAATAGGCAGTAATTCCTCATACACACAAGCGATGCTCCCACCTGGAAACATTGGTAGTAGAGAAACAAGTGTGTTCTGAGCCCCCTTGGCTATGTCTGTGTACCTGGCCATTTTAACAATGGAGGATAGCAGAACGCTCAGAGGCCCAGGTCCCCGTAAGGTAGACATCTGTATGGTTAAGAGTGACTCTAACAAAACTCTCCCCAAAGCCTCTAGCTCTTGAGCACGGTCCGCACATCCTGCTGTTGCCATGGTGCAGTTAGCCAACACTCCAAGGGCAAAGGTGGCCACATTTGGATTAGGTGAATAGCAGTGGGCAACAAAGGTATCTATGGGTACAATGGTGACGTGTGATGCTCACATGACATATGAAGTCACATGACACGGAGGTCACATGATGCAAAAGACTACCTTACCTCTGTGTACTGCCAAGTTGTGTACAGCTGTTGAAGCAGACAGCCTTAACAGGACACCAAAAGCTTCCTCTTTCTCTGTCTCTCTCTCCTTTTCACTGGAAAGTTTATCAGTGACTTCAACCAAAGTCTTAATCCAATCATGTAAGTGCAGCAAAGGTTACATAGCTCCAAGCTGCTATGAAGATGGCTTACCTGCAGTGAGCCTTTAGACCACGTGTGAGGGGCGTGTCTCGCTGTGTAGTGAAGGCCTTGGAAGGCGACCATTCTCACTGTGTGCCGAACATCTCCCTGGACGTAAGTCAGAAGAAGCTGGACCTAGTGAGGGCATCAGGACACAAGGGGAGCAATGTGGTGAGGGCATCAGGACACAAGGGGAGCAATGTGGTGAGGGCATCAGGACACAAGGGGAGCAATGTGGTGAGGGCATCAGGACACAAGGGGAGCAATGTGGTGAGGGCATCAGGACACAAGGGGAGCAATGTGGTGAGGGCATCAGGACACAAGGGGAGCAATGTGGTGAGGGCATCAGGACACAAGGGGAGCAATGTGGTGAGGGCATCAGGACACAAGGGGAGCAATGTGGTGAGGGCATCAGGACACAAGGGGAGCAATGTGGTGAGGGCATCAGGACACAAGGGGAGCAATGTGGTGAGGGCATCAGGACACAAGGGGAGCAATGTGGTGAGGGCATCAGGACACAAGGGGAGCAATGTGGTGAGGGCATCAGGACACAAGGGGAGCAATGTGGTGAGGGCATCAGGACACAAGGGGAGCAATGTGGTGAGGGCATCAGGACACAAGGGGAGCAATGTGGTGAGGGCATCAGGACACAAGGGGAGCAATGTGGTGAGGGCATCAGGACACAAGGGGAGCAATGGTCACCTGAGCAGAAACATCCACCAGGGTAGCCACAGCTAACCGTGTGAGTGTCCGCAGCAGCACCAGGACAAAGGACATGGCGGGGTATGCTGCCAAGAGTTTGAGGCAAAGATCCCGCACCTGGGGAGGGAGGGAGGGTGGGAGGGAGGTCACAGTTATTGGAACCAGCACTTAGTTCATCCCACCCATGGCACATCCACATACACAGACCTCCCCCACAGCACCTTCCATAGCACCTCCCCCACAGCACCTCCCCCATAGCACCTCCCTCACAGCACCTCCCCCACACAGTACCTGTGATGCCATACCAATGTCATGATACATCTGTTGTAGAATGGGAATCAGTTTCAATTTCATCTCTACAGGGGTACTTAAGCCTGGAATGGGAATGAAAACTGAATGTGTTAGCTCTTCTAAACGATGCACACTAGTAACAATATACATGTAGCTATTATGCCAGTATTTCTATCACACCACACCCCTACATCTCCACACCACACCCCTACATCCCCACACCACACCCTAACACCACACCTACATCTCCACACCACACCCCTACATCCCCACACACCACACCCTAACACCACACCTACATCTCCACACCACACCCCTACATCTCCACACCACACCCTATATCCCCACACACCACAAACCTTGCACCATGTTTGCTATCTTCTCACACACACCACTGGCAAAACACTTGGAACGAAGGCATAGCTGTGAAGTGGCAAAGATGGCCGCCTCCACCTCCACCCTGTCGTTAGACTCCAAACTGCGGTGGATGCTGTGATGGATGTTCCTTCTCTCTGCCATGATGACTGCACTACTTCCAAACACTCTATATAAACAGTGACACATAATCATTTGTGCTGGGTCATGTGCTGGGTCATGTGATAGATCATGTGATGATCTGATACATACTTCTGTGCAGAAAGTGGCCAGTATTTTGATATACAGCTAATAACATGTAGCAGTGTATGATCACATAACATGATCACATAACATGATCACATGATCACATCACATGATCACATCACATGATCACATCACATGATCACATCACATGATCACATCACATGATCACATCACATGATCACATCACATGATCATATCTGCTCCTACACATTTTTAATGTAATTGGCTCAACAGTCACACATGCTGACCTCAAAAGATCACATACCTCAAAGTCACTGCCCTAGCAACAGGGTCGTTGCTATGGATAACTGAATAGATTCTTTTCACAAATTCATCACAGTTAGTGATCTTGCTAAGATGCTTTTCACATAACTGGATCACTTTTAGTATGTTCAGCCTCAGCAGGTTGGTACTGGGGAGGAGGGAGCACACACTTTACCACACCACCACACCTCCGTGCCCCGCCCCTTATGCCCCGCCTACCCAGTCCTGAAGAGGTCAGCCAGTTTTAGGAAGGCTACGTTGATGAGAACTGGGAATGGAAACTTCTCCATGAGTGCGGGGAGCTTGACAATGGCTTCACACTGCTCTCCAATCCTGATGGAGCGAAGGCCTAGCAAAGGGGGTGGGGGGCACAAATTTAAATTTTCAAACAAAGCATACTACCTCCCCTGGTGGTCCACATGTATACATGTAGGTGATCGCAAAGGTGTTTATACATTCGAGGCTGCAACCTCCATAAATTACCCTGCGGGGCCACCATACTATCCTGGGGGGCCACCATACTACCCTGGGGGGCCACCATACTACCCTGGGGGGCCACCATACTACCCTGGGGGGCCACCATACTACCCTGGGGGGCCACCATACTACCCTGGGGGGCCACCATACTACCCTGGGGGGCCACCATACTACCCTGGGGGGCCACCATACTACCCTGGGGGGGCCACCATACTACCCTGGGGGGTTCACCATACTATCCTGGGGGGTTCACCATACTACCCTGGGGGGTTCACCATACTACCCTGGGGGGCCACCATACTACCCTGAGGGTCACCGGTGGCTACATAGGTTTAACAGTACATGTCACAGATGTGGTGGGTGTGAGATATTGATGGTTGTCCCAAGCCTAAATTAATGTTAATAACACCTGAAGTAAGAATGCTTTAATTAATAAATAGTCTCCCACCCACCCCCACCCCCACAGTCCCCATTTATAGACTTATAACCCATATCACAACACCTACATCCCACTGACCACACCCACTACCTACATGATATACATGTATGATCACTCCTTACTACAGCTCAAATAATGGTGGATTTTCTATGAACGATTTTGTTACATGTAAAAGTGAGATACATGTATGTTTGCATGAAAGCCTGCCCTCGTGATATTACGGTTAGCTAAAACTTGAAAAAGAGCTATACCTTTGAGGGGAATGGCTGCACCCATGTGGAATGGTGTGTGCCCTTAATGTGTGCCCTTAATGGGTACACTTCTGTGTTCTGCATACCTTTGAAGGAAATCTGATGGGAGTGTTGCATGCACACGTACACTTTGTTGGCATCAAGGTTTGAAAATAGAAGTCCCTTCCCCTGCCAGAAGGGCTCATCCACACCTGAGTGTGTACTTCCCCTGGGTACAGTAGTACTGAATGAAGTAATGATTCCCATTCAGTACTGATTCTAGTGTTACAGAACACAGGTACAATAAAGGATATCTACTTTTTGTAAACATAATTGATCAGTGTTCAACAGTTCTCACAAAGGTTTATAAGGGGTAGTACACCTTAATCAGTTTGTGCCTCAGGATTTGGTAGCAGCACGTGGTGCTTTGTACCTCCTCCCACCTCCCTCACTCAGCACTAAAAAAACACACACAAATTAGGAGTACTAGTGTATAGCAATATCATAGATATTGCCCTGGTTAAGTATGTGTGGCAGTCACGTAGTTTCAACCCTGGAACACTAATAGGTTACAGGAAGAAAAAGAAAACGGTGCATATTACCGGTAATGCTGAAAGTAACGGCTATTCTTCATGATCCCTTAATTATGACCACATACACGCACAGCATGTACCCTTAATGCACCGTAAACTACCACTGCGTCAGCCTACCCTTGTCCACTTCCAACAATGCAGTGTTTGCTTCCTGGCGAATATCATTGCTCAGAGCGTCTGTCATTTTAACACACCACGCGCACTTATTCTAAACGGTCCACACCATGACCACGGTGGCCGGGAAGGTATTAACACTTTCTTTTTTTGTGATGTCTTTACATGTAATACGTTTTTTTAAAGCTCGAGAAGGTAGAGAAAAACTTGCAGGAATGCCAAAATGGGCTGGATGAAGTGGACAAAAAGCTTAGAAATAGGAAAGGTTCTCTACCACCTAGGTACGTAATGCATGCATTATAATCATATATGCAGCATACTGCGTAATAATAATATATACATTCAGCGAGGTAACCAGGCTTCAGTCATTGTCACTACAACTTGGAGCAGAAGTAACAGATTGCGAGCAACAGCTTAACTTGCTCAGGCGGGAGAACAGAAAAAGCATGGCACTGTCAGTCCTAATATTGGTCATCCTGCTTTTGGCATACTGTGTGTACAAATCTATTGCCAGCCAAGCATAGAAATATATCCACAAACAGCACTTATACAGCTGTCACCCTAATATGCATAATATACACAGATAAGACAGCTACAAACACACTACACGTCCAACAGCAGTACTGTGGGGTCCTCAACTGCTGACTTGATCTTTCTAAGGAACAAAACTGCCTCTCGACCATCGATCAAACGATGGTCATATGTCAGTGCAACATACATCATAGGCCGTATCTCAACCTATAGAGATGGAATGTGGGGGTATTGAGGATGTGGAGGATATTGAGGGTGTGGAGGATATTGAGGGTGCGGGGGATATTGAATGTTGCTTAAGCAAGTGCCAATTTGAACTTGCATATCTTTCTACCTTTCCTTTAATTGCCACCGGTCTATCGATGATAGCATGCATGCCCAGAATGGCTGACTGGGGCGGGTTGATGATGGGAGTGCCAAACATTGAACCAAATACTCCACCATTTGATATGGTGAATGTTCCCCCATCCATGTCTTCAATGGCCAACGCCCCTGTGCGAGCCTACAACATATGCATGTGTGTGTAGCCACATGAACACTTCACCCAAAATCACACACCTTCTCCCCAAGGTCATTGATGGTCTTCTCAATAGCAGCATAGTTCATGCCTTGCACGTCCCTGATGACTGGGACTACTAACCCCTGGCAATAACGAGAACCACTGCTAGTTTATGGAATGTAGAATCATTAAGCCCACCTTGGGTGTTGCTATAGCAACACTTATATCAATATATTCTCTGTAAACAATCTCAGTACCATCAATGACTGGGGACAAACATGCAAGTATTAGAAATCCTTACAGCCCACCCACAGATAGCTACCTGCATTGACGACTGGCTGGTCTTGCAGAGCAAAGCATGCTGCTCGCACAAATGGAGACATGAAACCTAGTTTGGTGCCATGCTTCTTCTGGAATTCATCTTTGTACTTATTCCTCATTTCAATGACATTGCTGAGAGGAGGAGGAGGGGGAAGAGGAGGAGAAGGAGGAGGAGGAGGAGGAGGAGGAAATCATTCTATATCCTCCACGTTAGGTCCTCACCTCATGTCAATTTCATTAAAAGTTGTAAGCATGGCATTAGTGTTCTGGGCGTCCTTAAGGCGCTGTGCAATCCTCTGCCTCATGCGGTTCATCTTGACCTGCAGCAGAGCATTATGAACGCTGCCGTATCATCATGGCAACACTCACTCTCTTCTCCTCTCTTGAGGCTTCCGATGGTGACCCTGTGGGTGCGCCAAGAGGAGCGGGTGGAGGTGGGGAGGGGGGTAAAGGCTGCCCGGGGAGGGCAGGGGGCGGTGGTGCCATCTTTGGGATGGGAGATGGTGTAGATGTCTGCTTGGGAGGGGGAGGAGGAGGTGTGGCAGCTGCTGCTGTGGTGGATGGGGCAGGAGCACCTAAATGAATACCACATGATGCTTGCAATTTCAACAATCTAAAACCTTCCCAGTCACCCACCTGTTATCCTTATGGTACAAAGGTTTATTCCAGCTGTCACTTTGCCTCCATCAGGAACAAGGAAATTACCAAGTACGCCAGCCACAGGGGCGGGTATGGGGATTGAGGTCTGAAATAGGAAATGTCAACTGACATTCTTTCCATACATAGTCAGAGAGGCATGTTATTGGCCTGTGTACAGGGATCCTATGGTTGGCCTGGGGACCCTAGGTTGGCCTGTGTTCAGGGATCCTATGGTTGGCCTGGGGACCCTAGGTTGGCCTGGGGGCCCTAGGTTGGCCTGGGGACCCTAGGTTGGCCTGGGGACCCTATAGTTGGCCTGGGGATCCTATGGTTGGCCTGGGGATCCTAGGTTGGCCTGGGGATCCTATAATGTCCTGTGGTTAGACTGCCACTTTACACATCATCTAACCATTCATTGTCCTCTCCAGTGACAGGACATAACCCATAGCACAAAGGGAAGAGCTCACAGAAGAATGAGGTCCAGTGCTTCAGGAAACCTCCAGACAACCCCCGGGTCTCATGGCTTCTTGTTAGGTGTTATTTTGCCAACAGAACACTCACACGTAGTTATTAAGAGGCAACACAATGCCCACATGTGATTATTAAAGGGTCAGGTATTTTGAAACTACAGACAACACAAGATGGTTTTAGACATTCATCGCTAGTTTGGAGACAAATGGGGGGGGGGGGGTCAAGGATCGTATATAAGCCTACGACATGTACCTTAACAACTGGGGTACATACACAAACTCCTCAGAGATTGTACTAATCAGGGATAATCCAAATATCATATCTCCGACCTCCTACACACACCTTGTCAGTCTCCACCTCAGCAATCACCTCATCCTCCTTCACATAGTCCCCAGTCCCTACAAGGTGGGATAACACATAGGGTACACGCATCTAATGAGGTGACCACAAGCAGCTAGTAATGGGGGGGGGAGGGGGATGACTAACTGGGGGGAGGGGGATGACTAACTGGGGGGAAATAGGAAATGTCAACTGACATTCTTTCCATACATAGTCAGAGAGGCATGTTATTGGCCTGTGTACAGGGATCCTATGGTTGGCCTGGGGACCCTAGGTTGGCCTGTGCACAGGGATCCTATGGTTGGAGGGGGAGGGGTGACTAACTGGGGGAGGGGGATGACTAACTGGGGGCTGGGGATGACTAACTCACTCTTTTGCCATTTGATGTCCCCTTCACTGACAGATTCTGCAAATGCTGGGGCTTTAACGGTCCTCTCTTCATCACCTGTGATGGGAGGAGAGAAAGCTGTAATGCTACTGCCCCTCCCCCACCTTTCCAGCTATTCATAACTTGATTCACATGGAGAACATTATTACATAATTCTAGCAAATACACGTTGAGACCAAGCAGCACAAATCAGTCACTCTAGCACACATCACACTCTAGCACACATCACACTCTAGCACACATCACACTCTAGCACACATCACACTCTAGCACACATCACACTAGCACACATTGGTCACTCTAGCACACATCACACTCTAGCACACATCACTCTAGCACACATCACACTCTAGCACACATCACACTCTAGCACACATCACACTCTAGCACACATCACACTCTAGCACACATCACACTCTAGCACACATCAGTCACTCTAGCACACATTGGTCACTCTAGCACACATCACACTCTGGCACACATCACACTCTAGCACACATCACACTCTAGCACACATCACACTCTAGCACACATCACACTCTAGCACACATCACACTAGCACACATTGGTCACTCTAGCACACATCACACTCTAGCACACATCACTCTAGCACACATCACACTCTAGCACACATCACACTCTAGCACACATCACACTCTAGCACACATCACACTCTAGCACACATCACACTCTAGCACACATCAGTCACTCTAGCACACATTGGTCACTCTAGCACACATCACACTCTAGCACACATCACACTCTAGCACACATCACACTCTAGCACACATCACACTCTAGCACACATCACACTAGCACACATTGGTCACTCTAGCACACATCACACTCTAGCACACATCACTCTAGCACACATCACACTCTAGCACACATCACACTCTAGCACACATCACACTCTAGCACACATCACACTCTAGCACACATCACACTCTAGCACACATCACACTCTAGCACACATCACACTCTAGCACACATCACACTAGCACACATTGGTCACTCTAGCACACATCACACTCTAGCACACATCACTCTAGCACACATCACACTCTAGCACACATCACACTCTAGCACACATCACACTCTAGCACACATCACACTCTAGCACACATCACACTCTAGCACACATCAGTCACTCTAGCACACATTGGTCACTCTAGCACACATCACACTCTAGCACACATCACACTCTAGCACACATCACACTCTAGCACACATCACACTCTAGCACACATCACACTCTAGCACACATCACACTAGCACACATTGGTCACTCTAGCACACATCACACTCTAGCACACATCACTCTAGCACACATCACACTCTAGCACACATCACACTCTAGCACACATCACACTCTAGCACACATCACACTCTAGCACACATCACACTCTAGCACACATCAGTCACTCTAGCACACATTGGTCACTCTAGCACACATCACACTCTAGCACACATCACACTCTAGCACACATCACACTCTAGCACACATCACACTCTAGCACACATCACACTCTAGCACACATCACACTAGCACACATTGGTCACTCTAGCACACATCACACTCTAGCACACATCACTCTAGCACACATCACACTCTAGCACACATCACACTCTAGCACACATCACACTCTAGCACACATCACACTCTAGCACACATCACACTCTAGCACACATCAGTCACTCTAGCACACATTGGTCACTCTAGCACACATCACACTCTAGCACACATCACACTCTAGCACACATCACACTCTAGCACACATCAGTCACTCTAGCACACCAACAATAGAACTGCTCTTATCCAATATCCACATAGCCCTTACCCAATATGGCTGTGGCCCTTACCCAATATGGCTGTGGCCCTTACCCAATATGGCTCCAATATGGCTGTGGCCCTTACCCAATATGGCTGTGGCCCTTACCCAATATGGCTGTGGCCCTTACCCAATATGGCTGTGGCCCTTACCCAATATGGCTGTGGCCCTTACCCAATATGGCTGTAGTACGCAGTGTCCTTAAAGTGCTGCAAGGAAATGATGATATACTGCAAAGGGAAGGAGAGGAGGGAAGGGGGGGAGAGAGGAGAGGGAGGGGAGAGAGAGGGAGGGGAGAGAGGAGAGGGAGGGGAGAGAGAGGGAGAGGAGAGAGGAGAGGGGAGAGAGGAGAGGGGAGAGAGGAGAGGGGAGAGGGGAGAGGGGAGAGAGGAGAGGGGAGAGAGGAGAGGGGAGAGAGGAGAGGGGAGAGAGGAGAGGGGAGAGAGGAGAGGGGAGAGAGGAGAGAGGAGAGGGGAGAGAGGAGAGGGGAGAGAGGAGAGGGGAGAGAGGAGAGGGGAGAGAGGAGAGGGGAGAGAGGAGAGGGGAGAGAGGAGAGGGGAGAGAGGAGAGGGGAGAGAGGAGAGGGGAGAGAGGGACGGGAGAGAGAGGGACGGGAGAGAGAGGGGAAGGGGGAGAAGCAGAGGGGAAGGGGGAGAAGGGAAGAGCAAGAGAAGAAAAGCCACTTACTAATAGTTCTAAAAGTTGTTACTATCAATAAATAGAATCAATCTTACACAGAAAAGGATTACCGTATTAAATAGTATCAACATTGTAGCCTGCTCAAAAAGGATGGAGATGCAAATCTCCACAGCCATGGTATGGACTATATGGTATGGACTATATGGTATGGCTATATGGTATGGCTATATGGTATGGACTATATGGTATGGACTAGACACAATGTTCACACACAACATAGCAGTTGCCCACCCACATGTACCTTCACCAAGGTGCTACAGTTTGGCAGTCAGACATAAACCTTAAACCTGGAAGACTATACGGCCCAATCCCTGCCTCAACAAGCCATAACACAGAATCCTGTGGTCATAGAGAAACATCTACACACATGCCAAGCAACTGGTATGCAGAGAGAACTAGTAGCAAGAATGCTGAGATGGAGTGGTGGGGGGGGGGGGGGAGGGAGGGGGGGAGGTAATAATGATGGTACACCTACCATGAGGGTCTTGGGTAAGATATATGTGAATGCACACTTCGCAGGATGACACCTGAGCACAGCCCTGGAGGAGATGGTGGGGAGATGGTGGAGGCCCCCCTCATAAGTTTTCTCAACAGTGGGTGCATACAACACTGTTTCTCATCATTGTGCATTACAAGTGAAAAGCCAAACTATAATCTAATTTGCCACGCCTAACACGCCTTCTGCAACCAAAGCAAGCAGCTGCATGTATTACGATAACATGGGAGTGCGCTGTAATTTAAAAAAAATTGGGCTGGCTGGTAATCTCTCTGGCATAAAGCTTGTTTTTCCCTTACTTGAAACCTCTCTCCTGCCTCTAATCAGCGGTAGACTCCTTACTTTACTCAGCAGCTTCGACGGTCTCAGCGCCTAAAACGGAATGAAATTTTTAAAAAGTGGTTCGAGAATTTAAGATATATAATAGGGAGTGAAACTAGCATGGTATCATCATGGCTGGTGGAATACAACATCTATTCTATATCACACTCACCATTGTTTGAGCATACGTAAGCAACCAACCGTTTCAGACAGTATACGGAAGTACCCTATTTAAGGTAGTGATCCTCAAAATAATTACAGCACAATGGAATCCTATAAAGATTCCCACGTCGTTACGCGATGTAGTAGTGATTTTTTTCTTTTCGTGTTGTTCATATAATACTATTATTACTGGTATTAATAGTAATGTCGCTCACTACGCTTGCTGTCATTTTCCACTTGTCTGTCCTGTCACTGTCGCTGCCGCAGTGTCGCGACACGACGTACGGACGGTCATGTCAACTACCGTCGCAACCAACACGGACAATGGCCACACAGAATGGAATCTTCGTTGGTGCAACGAACGCTCTATATTTGTTTGATGCAAATTTGTCTTTCAAGAGCTCAGCCAACTTAACTCCACCAAATGAAGTAGTAGCAAATTGCCAATTGTTCAACCCCGGAGTTGGTGAGTGTTTGAATTACGTGAAGGTTATAACACAAGTACCAGTATCTCTGCCTTACCATGCCGGAGAAGTTCTTGTTTGTGGCACAAACGCAAAACTACCAAAATGCAATTTTTTTAATTCAGATGATCTTACAAAGGTATCGCCATTAAGCAATGACTCCACTGCGGACGCAGGCTACTGCCCGTTTCAACCAGCCCATACCGTCATTTCTCTCGTGGCGTCGAACGGGTATTATTTTTCAGGCACCACGTTCAACGAGGTCACAAATCAGGGTAGTATAGGGATGGCGCGCAACGCACTCAACGGGGATAAGACATTTGTAACTACTTCCAGCACGATTCCGACGTGGATTAATAATGGCGACCCAGCATTCATCTCCACCTATGAAATGAACGGGTGCGTCTATTTCTTCTTGACAGAGCAAGCAGCTGAAACCAGTAACACGGAAATATATTCCCGCGTTGTCAGGATATGTACTAACGACACGACGATAGACACTTTCGGCTTTCGGACGTTCCAGAAGGCTCGCATAATGTGCACAAATGCTCCTTACCAATCGTCGCTGGCATACAGTTATGACGAATTGAAGGCCACAGTGCTGTCAAATGGTACCCTTTACGGAGCATTTTCATCAGCTGCGAACGGTCCGAAAGGTGCCGCTATCTGCAAGTTCCCGTTCGATGGCATTTCTACAGCATTCGGCACTGGCAAATACCTCGTCTTACCACCTTCAGGCGCCAATTGGCAGGAACAGGTGGAGCCGCCATTCAGCTGTCCAGGCACATCGAGAACTTTAGGTCAAATTGCAAACAATGTCTTGTTATTAAATCCAGTGCAGTCACTTGGCTCTACCCCATTACTTCAAGTATTGGGGACCGCTTTCACGGCAATAGCGGCAGACAGCTTCTTTAGCTTTGGACGTGGCTACGATGTCTTGTACTACGCACTTGAAGGCGGGGGAATTGAACAACTGATCATCACTGGAGGAGCGAGCTACAGAAGCCCTCTCACTGCAGCCGCCAGCAAAGGTTACGAAACCAGGGAGCTGATCCTACGCAAAGCTAACAACATGCGGCAGCTGTATGCTACCACCACGGTTGGCGTCGATATGTACACGTTGGGAAACTGCTCTATGTACGCCAATTGCTTTACGTGTCTAGAATCAATGGACCCTTACTGTGTTTGGAACATATCCGGAGAAGTATGCATAAGCAGGCTAGGCATCGGCAGGTACTCAAACAGCTTGGTAGAAGCATTTACAGTGAACAGCACTGCCATCTTTGGTATATGTGGAGTTGAAAACTACACCTCTACTGTGACCAGTCCTGTGGCTCCCATTGGACCTGCAGCTACTTGTACCAATGCAACAGTGTTTGGTGTAGGGCAGCTGCCAGCCTCCTCCAGTGTGCCCGCCGGTGTGGTGGCAGGGGCTGCCATTGGAGGGTTCTCTGTGGGCATACCCATAGGTGTGGTACTGTGTGCTGTGGCATTGATGATCAAGAGGATGGTCTACACGGATAATGTCTTCAGCAGCAGAAGTGATGGTTGTGCAGAAGGAGGTGTCAGCAAGAACAGCAATATCCCCCCTGCGTGCAAGACTGGAGGCACACCAGATAGTGTCTGCAAGCCTGATAACGTTGATAGAGACAACAGTAGTGGAGCCTCTGGTGGCAGTAGTAGTGGCCACACCCATTCAACACACAGCACTGTTGACAGTGGTTACCAAGGTTACCAGAATGTGCATCAGAACAGCTCTCAAGGGTCTGCAGGGGATGATGATGTCATTGTAGAATCAGGGGTGTTATCTGCTTCACATCCAGGCTCAACCAACAAGCTAAGAACTGAGTCCACAAGATGGCTGACAGCAAGTGGATCGATTGAAAGCACAGACCCAGAGTCTCCCCCTGTGTGACCTGCTACCAACACTCTTGTTTCCATTGTCTAAAATTTTTGTATTCATATGAATGTTATCAGCACTAGTGGAAAGAACGCACATGCATGCCAACTGTGTGGGGTTAGGTAATTTGAAATTGATGATGTCATTACCTCCTACATTCTCATTTCTTTTATCATCAAACAGGACAGTTCACTACGTGGCACTTCTGTGTGATGTTAGCAACTTCCCAGAAAACAAGCAGTGCTTGCAATTATGTATTAGATTTCAATGCTTGTGGTGAAAGGTCCAATTCTCTGTGTAAGAATAGTACATTACAAATTCCAATTCCAATACATCTAGCCGAACCACCCTTACTAGCACAGTGCCCTAATCATTCCCAGCAGACACTTCACATAACGGCTGATGCCACAGTAGGGGTTGCCAGGGGGCTGATGCCACAGTAGGGGTTGCCAGGGATCCAGTTAGTGTTTGTGTGACAACTTAGTGAATTGTTTACATATGTAAATTAATCAAAAGCAACACCACCAATATTAATATCATAAAGGACAACCTTACTGTACCAGCAAAGGACAACCTTACTGTACCAGCAAAGGACAACCTTACTGTACCAGCAAAGGACAACCTTACTGTACCAGCAAAGGACAACCTTACTGTACCAGCAAAGGACAACCTTACTGTACCAGCAAAGGACAACCTTACTGTACCAGCAAAGGACAACCTTACTGTACCAGCAAAAGGACAACCTTACTGTACCAGCAAAGCCACAATGCTGACAACAAGCATACATGTAGCTCATGTTATTAATACATATTGTCAATTGTGTTATAGAATCAATTGAATAATGGGACCCAATGATGTTGAAGTCATGTGACTAGTGTCACATGACTCACTAAGGGATGACATCACAAAAAACTCAATGATGGGATGAGTTCACACTCCTCTGGATCAGTTTCTGTCTGGCCTTGTAGAATGCCAAGATGTCAGCATCAGCCTTGCTATCTCCAGTCAGAGGCACAGACCTGCTGACCAATGCTCAAACACTTAATGGAAGTCAGGGCACAAAGAGGTACCTGTTACCTGGGTGACAATGAAGGGAGGGGCACAGGAGCAGCAGCTGCGCTGATGGATGGGGTGGGCAGCTGCTGAGCAGGGTGGCCACCCCGCACTGTGCTACTGTTTCCTGGGTGCAGAGTTCTGGTGTCCAGACCTTGATTAGTGGTTTCCTGACTTTTACTGGCAGTACTCAAACTTTGATTAGTGATATCATGAGAAAATTGAGCTGCAATCATTCCAGCTTGCTTTAATTTGGTTCTGTGTGAAGAAGAGGGTCTGGACACTGGGGTCAGTATTGGGGAGGTGGTTGGATGGTGAGGGGTCACCACACTAGCTCTCCCAACACTCTGCTTAGACCACCACACTCCAAAGTCTCTCTGCAACTGAAGTTTGGCCACCTCGAGGAGATGTTGAGTGTGTTCAATTTCTGTCTTCAGACTCTTCAGAAGAACATATTTGGCCTTGAAACTGGCAGTAGGAAACTTAATGACACATCCACACTATGCATCAACCCCAGTGCACCCTTAACACATCTAGCCTGAACACACCTAGCCTTAACACACCTAGCCTTAACACACCTAGCCTTAACACACCTAGCCTTAACACACCTAGCCTTAACACACCTAGCCTTAACACACCTAGCCTTAACACACCTGGCCTTAACACACCTAGCCTTAACACACCTAGCCTTAACACACCTGGCCTTTTGTTCCTCTATCTCTTGCTTCAGTCTATCTTCTTCTTCTTTGTCCATATCTTCAGATGGTTCAAGCTTTGTGATTGAGCCTGTCAAACCTGTATAGCCAAAGTAACACAAGAAACCAATACATCCACTAACCATGTACACCCACTAACCATGTACACCCCTAACCATGTACACCCACTAACCATGTACACCCACTAACCATGTACACCCACTAACCATGTACACCCACTAACCATGTACACCCACTAACCATGTACACCCCTGGCCACTAACCATGTACACCCACTAACCATGTACACCCACTAACCATGTACACCCCTGGCCACTCTGAGCTGTTCGATCTGTGTCTTGAGTTGATCTAACACACACATACATCAAGTATTACATACACACGCACACTAATTTGATGCCCTCACTTATGGATGTCCGCAGGGTGTTTACCTGTTCCCCCAATGCCTTGGCTTCTGCGTATCTTATATAGTGCAAAGTTCAGGTTAATTAATTGAGGCAAATCTATAGCCATAATAAATGTTACTTTGCCTTCAGCGTCTTCTTGTGTGTAGCCATGGTAACAGTGTCTGCATACTCCCTCATGAAAAGGTCAAATGCTTCTTGTCTCACTGCTGAGGCTGTTGAAGAATGTACTGCTGAGGCTGTTGAAGAATGTACTGCTGAGGCTGTTGAAGAATGTACTGCTGAGGCTGTTGAAGAATGTACTGTACATAATAAAACAGGACATCATACAGAGGAACATGACAGCCTCATGTAAGCTGATTTAGACTTTAGGTGCTATATGTACCATCTTGACTGTCAGAGGACCCTGTTGTTTTATATTGATTGGTGGAGTCCGTCCTTGTTTCCATGGTTACTGTGCTATCTTGTTGTAAGCTAGTCTTCACTGCCGTAACATTGCTAACTTGCTCCTCAGGATGCAGACTGGGGAGGAGGTTTATGCCATGTGGACTGGGGAGGAGGCTTATGCCATGTGGACTTGTCCTTCCCAGAATGGGGCTGATGGACCGCAATGGAGGAAGCCCCGCCTCCTTTAGGGCCACCTCCCCCTCAGCTGCCCTCCTCTTCTCTTGCTTCAACATCTTAAGCAAGATGTCTGCCCTTCTGTTAAGGTACCTGTCTCTATCTCATGGCTGATATGCACCAAACAGACCACTGTCAAGGATACTGATCTCATCGTCTCTCTGTTTTAACAGCTCTCTAAGTCTCTGAAGTTCCTTCTCATTAGCCACACCTTCCATATCCTTGGCCACACCTTCCATATCCTTAGCCACACCTCTAACACTGTCACTGCCCACTTCAGCTACACTTGGCCCAGCAGTGGGTGTGGCTTTTCCTTTCAATGCTTCAGTCTGTACATGACAAATAATTGCAGCTGCTAACAAGACTTGCAAAGCAAGGATACCTTCAATAGCTGGAAACACAGCTGGATTTTCCTCATGTCACCGCCCACCAATAGCTGCACCTCTGCACTGCTGTCCTTCAGGTATGCCTGCACCAGCTCAGAGCACCTGCAAAAATAACAACATTTGATCACATGGGCACCCACAGCATGTGACATGGGCATCACATGATCCCCACAGCATGTGACATGGGCATCACATGATCCCCACAGCATGTGACATGGGCATCACATGATCCCCACAGCATGTGACATGGGCATCACATGATCCCCACAGCATGTGACATGGGCATCACATGATCCCCACAGCATGTGACATGGGCATCACATGATCCCCACAGCATGTGACATGGGCATCACATGATCCCCACAGCATGTGACATGGGCATCACATGATCCCCACAGCATGTGACATGGGCATCACATGATCCCCACAGCATGTGACATGGGCATCACATGATCCCCACAGCATGTGACATGGGCATCACATGATCCCCACAGCATGTGACATGGGCATCACATGATCCCCACAGCATGTGACATGGGCATCACATGATCCCCACAGCATGTGACAGACTGACTTGTCTTTCTCCTCCTGTGAGAGCTCATCAGTGCGCTGTTCCCCAGTGGCCATAGTAAGCTCCTCCTTCAGCTGCTGCACCTGCTGCTTGAGCCGCTCCACCATCTTGTGGAGACAAAAGGGTTAACAAAAATGAGGAGATGATGAAAGTGGAAGGAATGCACCAAGCACAGCTAAAGCAGGAGGGACCACACACCGCACACTAAAGCAGGGGCCACACACCACACACTAAAGCAGGGGCCACACACCACACACTAAAGCAGGGGCCACACACCACACACTAAAGCAGGGGGGGCCACACACCACACACTAAAGCAGGGGGGGGGCCATACACCACACACTAAAGCAGGGGCCACACACCACACATGCCCTACTGAATAATGCAGACACTGCCCCACCATATCAGTGTATTGCTATAAACTTAAGAACTGTGATGTTGTAGGGTCACTATAAGTGCTGGCAGCTAACCTCTGCCAGCACTGTGTGTCCTTTTTCTGTCGTGGAATTTATTATACCTCAATATTAATTTAAATTAACTCATTAATCGGATGCTACGGAACACACACCATTGCTAAGGAACACATACTATGTTAAGGAACACATACTATGCTAAGGAACACACCTGCTTTGGATCTAACTCCTCATTCTGGACTGCTTCATTCTTAATTAGTGCCACCCGCTGAGCAAATCGACAAGTAGAGATTGTCTCCTATTTAAAAATATGAAATACGAGGGAAGGGAGGGGCACATGGGAGGGGCACGAGAGAAGCGAGGAACATGAGGAAGGTGAGGGAAATGGGTACAACAAGGAAGGGAGATGGAGCAGGAAAGGACACCATACTTCAATGTTTCGCTTCTCTATCGAACATGTAGCGATCATCGTGGTCATACAGTTACCCCCTAGACTGTTAAGAGAGCAAAGGCCTTAATATTAAGAGACACCACATGCACACCCACCCCCCACCACACACACACCACAAACACACACACCACAAGCACACACACCACATGCACACACACCCCACACCACAAGCACACACACCACATCACACCCACCCCCCACCACAAGCACACACACCACATGCACACCACACCCCCACACCACAAGCACACCACACCCCCACACCACAAGCACACACACCCCACACCACAAGCACACACACCCCACACCACAAGCACACACCACATGCATACACACACCTGTCTCTCAGCACAGATGTCAACATGGAGTTCCGGTATGGGATATGGGAACGGGACCGTTCAGAGAGTGCCACAATTACCTGCTCCAGGTAATGCAGTGACAGGTTGATGTACTTTGCCTCAGTGAGCAGGGTCCCCCCAACACCTGACTTCCCCACTCTCTCCGACCTGCACAGAGATATAGAACCTCACACACTCCTCCTCCATCGTGCCTCACACACTCCTCCCCCCCCGTGCCTCACCCTGCCAGGTCCACCAGATGCAGCTTGGCCTTCCGAATGACATCGGAGCCTGGCTCACGTGAGGAGAGGTGTATGGTGAAGATGCAGTGAGATCTGGTTGAAGCCATGTTCATGGGTGTCTGAAATAACATGGCATTATAAGTGATAACACACCCACACATGCACACAACACACCCACACATGCACACAACACACCCACACATGCACACAACACACCCACACACCCATACATGCACACAACACACAACACACCCACACATGCACATAACACATCCACACATGCACATAACACATCCATAAATGCACGTAACACACCCACACATGCACACAACACACCCACACATGCACACAACACACCCACACATGCACACAACACACCCACACATGTACACAACACACCCATACATGCACACAACACACCCACACATGCACATAACACGCCCACACATGCGCATAACACACACACAACCATACCTCTGCAATCATCCTGTTTGTATCGCCCATGAATAGCCAATTCAGAGCTTCAAAAGAAGAGAGGAATCAAGGGTGATCAGAAACAGAGGGGTGGTGTGAGGGGGTGGGGGTGGATGGGAAGACAAACCTTCCTCCTCACTGTTGACTGAGTGGAGGGACAGGTTTTTCAGGTGGATATTCCCTTCCCCGTCCTCAAACATAGCAGCCCGCCTGTGGAGGATGTGGTCCCTCACCGTGACCAAAAAGAATGCAGGTTCCCTCTCCTTACGGTAGGTTTTCCAGTTTAGCTCCCTCGTGCTTTGGGTCCAGGAGGTCATAGCCACATTCATTGTAAATCTCCAGGTAGGAGATGTGTGTGGAATGGATGACACCAGCCGCCTGGGGAAGAAGTATAAACCTAGTCCCCAGACCTTTGCCACAAACAATGAGCACAATGGCTCCAAACCTTTACCTGCTGCCTACAAGGCCCAGTCCCCAGACCTTTGCCACAAGTAAATAGCCTGTCCCCCAGGCCTTTGCCACAAGTACAAGTAAATAGCCTGTCCCCAGGGACAAGTAAATAGCCCAGTCCCCTGGCCTTTGCCACAAGGACAAGTAAATAGCCTGTCCCCAGGCCTTTGCCACAAATACAAGTAAATAGCCTGTCCCCAGGCCTTTGCCACCAGTACAAGTAAATAGCCCAGTCCCTGGCCTTTGCCACAAGGACAATAGCCCAGTCCCCAGGCCTTTGCCACAAAGACAAGTAAATAGCCCAGTCCCTAGACCATTGCCACAGGGACAAGTAAATAGCCCAGTCCCCGGACCTTTGCCTGCTACCCAAGACACCAATTCTCATACCTTCTCGTACTGCTGAAAGAGATAACAAATGGTTCGTGGAATGATCCCTCTGTCGTTGTACCTCTCAGCACCTCCAGTGATGGTAAATGTTTTGCCTGAGCCAGTCTGAACAGAAGAGGCACAAGAAGTGACCCCAATTGGTATAGGTGTGTATCCCTCCTTACCTGGCCATAGGCAAATATAGTACCATTGTATCCTTGAAGGCAGCTGAAGAGAAGGTAAGCCTCTTTACTAACTAGTCATAACTAACTAGTCATAACTCATTATTCATAACTAACTAGTCTTCACTAACTAGTCATAACTAACTAGTCTTGTCCAAAGCACCCTTACTTGTCAACTACACCTCTTGCAACATTTTCAAAGATGTCCTCTTGCCTGCTGTCCTGGTCAAACACATGTGAGAACCTCCATGTGGGAGTTGCCTTGGTCACCACACATCTAACCAGCAAATGAACTTACTTAAAAGAAAATATTTCCTTTTTGTTGTTGACAACTCCAGATGCCTCCGAACGTGGCACAGTGATGCAAAGGGTGGGAAGCCCATCCTCCCCTTCACCCAACTCAAACTGCTGTACACAAGAATGTGACCATAATGCAGGCACATGGGAATGTGACCATAATGCAGGCACATGGGAATGTGACCATAATGCAGGCACATGGGAATGTGACCATAATGCAGGCACATGGGATTGTGACTGTAACACAGGCACATGGGAATGTGACCATAATGCAGGCACATGGGAATATGACCATAACACAGGCACATGGGAATATGACCGTAACACCTATGAGGTTGTTTTTGTGATCCAGTAAATCCATGCTTTATAACAACAGGGCTACCCTATATGAGACCAATACACATGCAGCCCTTGTGGCCAACACTCTTGTGTATAAATTTACCCCTGAAACATATATATTGCTTGGGGGGGGGGGGGGTAAACTATTAGTTTATAACTAATGGGCTACTCCATTATTTAACTGTACACCCCTAAATATGACGGTGGTTGATGACATTGTCCAAGGGGGTTAAATTGGAAATGGGGTGGTCTAAATTCTGTCCCGGAGGTTAGCAGGTATAACAGAACCTTGTCCTGGGTGTGTGTGTATGGAACAAATTAGAAGCTTGTCCTGGGGAGCATTTACAAGTTTGTCCCGTGGGGGGAGGTACGTTTCCAATTATTGATTTGTCATCTGTAGAAGTGGGTACGGTATAGCCCAATTTCTATCCGCAATGAAAGACCAATTAGATACTGTACTCCAGCTGTGCCAGGTAGATAACTGCAGCTGTGCCAGGTACGCTTAATTGAGAAGTTTGTACTAATAGTAGCACTGGTATTCAGTACAATCACCAGCACTATGTTAACCAAGCAACACGAATATCAAGAGTTCATATGGTTACGCTAGCGCTTTAATAACATACCCCAGCTGCTTTTTTTGTAGGTCGGATTCTGCAAAATATTTGAATCCCGTATTTCATTTTCTGCAAGACGTCATTCTAAATAAAGTGCAGCTGCACTAGCTGGCGTTTTTTTTTTTTTACGGAACAGTATGGGTAGCGTAAATTCATTCCTAACTGCAGAAGACTACCGGCAAATTGAAGAAGAGACTGGATGTAAGGCTCAAAACATGATAGCGACTGTGTGCACCTGGTTATTATATTTATATGTATGTGCTCCAAGTCCAGAAAGACGAAGTGAGACGGTTTTATTCTAGATTCGCTCATTTGGATAAAAGAAGTAAAGGATTCCTAGAGTGGGTGTCTTGTCACTGCTGCTTGCTTTTTGCGTGCTTTTAAACGATCTATTGACCCAGCTAGGCAGCAAGATCTAATGTTGGTTCCTGAACTGGCGTCAAACCCTTTGGGAACGAGGATCATCGAAGCATTTTTCACTGATGAGTCTGGCATGTTACTGGTTGTTGCATTATATGTTATCGTCGCTTATCTCCACACACAGCAAGGATCCCACTGTTCTGCTAGACGCCATTAATTTTAGGCAGTTTGTCTCCGTAATTGCACGTTTTCGCCGTGTCGAAAACCCTTCACAAGAATTGATACATCGGAAGTTGGAATGTGAGCTTAGGGGCGTTGGCTTTAGACATTCCTTATTAGCACTACCACACATAGTTGTTTTCAGAGTCTTTGACACGGATAGAGATGGCTGGATATCAGAGATGGATGTTAGAAATGTGAGACTATTTCTTTTGAAGTTTGTTTAGTAACAGCTATTTAAAGTGTGCTGTAATCCACTGTCCCACACCCACTCCCATAAACCACACCCTCCTTCCATTCCCAATTTCCCTCTGCTCTGTTTATTAACTGCCACACTGTACACATTGTACTGTCATCTCCTTTCCTCCTCATCAGATACTTTCTGCTATGTTTGGACTAAACATTCCTGAGTCTCAGGTGATCTGCAACCAGGTCATGTGACCAACCATTTCATAAGTATGTGCTTTTGCAGCTGAATATCATAGTACGTCGTGTGATGAAGGCTGATGTGGACCAGGACAAACGCATGTCACTGGATGAGTTCAAACAAGTTAGTTACGCAGTGGGCTGTTGTGTGAGATGTGGTAATATGTGGGGGTGAAGGTGTTATGTAAGGTGTGGGGGTGAAGGTGTTATGTAAGGTGTGGGGGTGAAAGTGTTATGTAAGGTGTGGGGGTGAAGGTGTTATGTAAGGTGTGGGGGTGAAGGTGTTATGTAAGGTGTGGGTGGACATCTAGTTCTTTTACCTCCCCCCTCAGGCACTTGGCGATGTTGATCTTGCTGACAAGATAAGTGTTCAGTTCTTGTCTTGACGACCGCAAAGCTGGTGGTGACCCGCCCATCTTGGTGTGTTGATCTAGTACCCTAAGGGGTTGGTGTTAGGGTTTCGTATGATATTGTGTGATACTAACTGTAGCAACTGGATTTAAATCAATGCTATATGTTTTGTGTTGGTGTATGCCAAGTGGCAAAACTTGGTATAGTGTCGGAGTTATAATTGCACACTTGCTTTAATAAGCTGTCAGCACCGAGGAATTGCATATACAGAAATGGCAGCTTATAGAATACAGAAATGGGAGAATGTGGTATACAGCTGGGCTAGGTGGTCTTGTGAAGCTTCTTGTTAGCAATGAAGGACTGTGCATCAGACAGTAACTCGGCAACATCTTCAGAGCTGTTATCTGGTGCCCAGTCCATATCTTCTTCATCTTCACCATAACTGCTTGAGTCATTGTCTGATCACAATAGCAAACAGTACATGTTTTAACACTTCTTAGGAAAAACGTGCAAAGATGTAGGAACGCTCAAAGGTTATTTAATAGCTACCAAGTCATGGCAGGTGACCTCCACACAACACCCAAGGGTCCCTCCTCTACACACACCCATGGCCCCCTCCACACAAACTCGTGGCCCCCCCCCCCCCCCCCTTTCACACACATACCCTTCTCTTCATCATCGATAAAGCTGTCGTTGTAGTCATAAGTGTTAGGTTGGTCATCATCATCACTATCCCCCCCCAGCACACTGCTCTTAGTGGACCTCTTGTTGTGCTGCCTCTTAGGCCCTGTGAGGGAGGGAGGGAGGGAGGGAGGGAGGGAGGGAGGGAGGGAGGGAGGGGACATCAATAAGCACCCACACAGCCACACAGGTGATACTTTGTTTGGGAGGAGCGCCGTGTTTGTACTCAGCCCTGTGGGCGGGGTTCTGCCGGTAGCAGTCAGCACCATAGGGGCATTCTGGCTTCTCACTATCATCACTGGGTGTGGCCACAGAAGGTGTGGCTATGGAGGGATGAGAGTACTCCCTGAAGTGTGCTGGGTTCTTCCTGTGGTGTGGGAGGGGAAGGAGGGAGGGGGGTAATGTAAGGATTGTCTGCATAGCACTATGACCTGTAACATTTGGCACCATATGGACACACAGGAAGAAGTGCAGGTGACTGCTCAGTTGCAGTAGTTGACTTGGACACATGATCTGACTTGAGATCAGGTTTTGGAACTGTTGTAACAGTAACCTTCACATCTTTGGGAGCTGGTTCAGGAGTAGTAATGGTTCTTCCAACAGGAGTGTGTGTCGTCACCTGATCTGATGGGTGTGTCATCACCTCATCTGATGGGTGAGCTTTTAGCTCTTCACAGCTGCCCGATGCCAATGCAAGCCCCTCTTCCTTTGGTTTTAATTTCACTCCTCCCTCCTTCAATTTCATCTCTTCCTCATTCCTCTGTCTCTCCACCTTTGCTATCACTTGCTTCTAAGCAAAGCACAGCTGTGATGTACTACAAGTTATTATCCTTACTACAAGTTATCTAACTATCCTTACTACAAGTTATCTAACTATCCTTACCTTTACAGTAGGAGCAGATGCTGGGGTGCTATCATCTATAGGGATGTTGAAAGGTCAAAAGTGAACCGAGGTAACATAGAGGTGGCCATGTACCCACAGAGGTGGCCATGTACCCACAGTGGTGGCCATGTACCCACGGAGGTGGCCATGTACCCACAGAGGTGGTCACGCTACTACATACCTCTTTTTGCCCTTTTCTTTGCTGGCATTTTGCTCTCTGTATCAATATTAGCTAGCCATGAAGGAAGAGACCTCGGCTTATTGGTACTGTTTTGACGTACCAAAGGGTCCTGCTGCTGTACAAAGGTCACATCAAAGGTCACATCAAAGGTCAAATCAAAGGTCACTGCAATGAATCACTCACAATAGCTTTGTTGACTGGTTGTGTTGGTATGCAAGGTCCATCCTGAGGATCTTCAGAAACAGTTTTGTGTTTCTGGTGCTGTTCTAGAGGGTGCAGTGGCTCCACAGCAGGCTCCCTGGGCTTTGTGTCTACTGAACCATTGTCAGGATCTTTGAGAAGAGAGCTAACTGGCTCAGGTGTGTGTTCAGGGTTCACACAGATGCCTACAGGACTTCTGAGTGGTGGGTGATCAGTGTGGTCATCTGCTAGCCCAAACAGAGCATCGTCAGTGGATACACACTTGGCCTGCCCTCCTCTACACACTTCGTTGTATGGCCCATCCCTGTGGGAAGAGACCTGTGGTAAACTGCACCCTCAGAAGGCACTAAATCCGCAGACACAACTTACCTTTCCCCTTCGTCTGTCTTCATGACCACCTTAAACACCAGGTCATCGGGGAGCAGAGAGAACATGTCTCCATTCCTCAGGGCCTGACACACGTCCTTGCAGAGGGATACGAACTTTGCCCCGCCCACTTTCTTATAATAACACGGGTTCTTGTGTTTCTGTGCGAAGTAACGCAAGAATGGGTGGGTGGGTGGGTGGGTTGCTAAATAAATGGAACAGCGTACTTACAGGACACAATGCCAGCGTGCCCTTTTCAGCACGTAATACTGCGTGGTCTCTCGACACCCTCTTGTCCGTAATCTACAAATGCAAACGCTATAATACATACGCCCTCGCGAATTCCATGTCTTGCCTGGAGCCAAGGGCCCCGCCCGACCGTATGCTCTCCCTCTGCGATCTCATAACATGCCCCAGTGGCTTCGTTCAGGAGCTCCATAGCTTTAATATTAAAAATTAATACTTTATACTGGGTACGAGACAAAATGAGCGCTCAAAGTATCTACAGGAATGATTTTTTACTTTTTCAACAAGAGCTAGATTCCAAACACGACAGATACGACAAGCTGGCAAAGCTGAGCAGGGAGTTAACTAGTCAGAGCAAAAAGATAATTTTCCACATACACCGAACTCACTTCTGCCCAGCAGAGGGAACTAAAGCCGCAGAGGTGGTAGAGGACACGGAGAAAAAGTTTGCAATAGTAAGCGGAATCCTGAAAGAAATAGCCACAGAGCTAACTATCGCGAATGAGGATCCTTACAGATATCATACTGCCTACTCACAAGGAGTGCAGGAATTCATTGAGGCGCTTAGTTACTGGACGTTCTGTCGCACAGGCAAACTGCTCACCCCAACGCAAGCAGAAAGCTGGTTTTCGTTTAGACTCGATAAGGAGCCCAACGCGATTTCCCTTCCATTGTCATCAACGGATTTTGTCCTCGGCATTGCCGACCTTACTGGAGAGTTGATGAGGGCGTGCATCGATGCTGTAACTAGGGAGAACAGAGCTTTGCCCTTCACACTACTTCCGTTCATGAGGGCGTTGTATTGCGAGTTTTTGAGGCTACCTGTTGCAGGCAAGGTACTGCCAAAGAAAATCGAGGTACTTGAAGGAAGCTTGTTGAAAGTTGAGCACGTGTGCTACACGCTGACCGTGCGCGGGTCTGAACTGCGTAGCGGTCTCCTACTGTCTAATTTGGTGAACGAGGAGACTTATAATTTAAATGCGGATTCATAAAGGGCGTTGAATACTCTTGGATACATCCCACGCACACAGTCTTCGTTGTATACGCGTTCGAGTTTTGCGTGGTTATGAGTGACATTGAAGATAGCGATACAGAACACGCCAAGCGCAGTGTCGCCAAAACCAATCTCACGTTCATGTTGGATGGCGTCGACCCGAGGGACCTCGCGGGAGATGGCTTGTCGCTTGTTGATTTTGACACGGTATCGGAAGCTGGTGGTGTACGGGACGACGCCCCCAGCTGCAGGGACTTGGCTCTGGAGGGAGAGCGCCTATCAAAACAGGGAGATTACAAGCAAGCCATTCCGCTGTTCGAGTCCGCGCTGGAGATAGGGAGCGATGACTTGCAGCTTTTGAGCGTTTTGTGGAGCCTCCTTGGCAACGCTCACTTCTTTGTGGGGGACTATGAGAAGGCGGTAATCTGCCACGCGCATGATTTGGCGGTCTGTGACGAACTTGGGGACGACCGAAGCCAAGCCCAAGCGTACTGCAACCTTGCACTCGCCAACAAGAAACAGGGCTTCGTGGAGCGTGCAAGGCTGTGCTATGAGCGCTATTTGGAGGCCTGTGAGAAACTAGAAGATGCGAGATCACGGTCCAAAGCGTACCGCAGTTTGGGAGACCTCCATCTAACGTTGGGAAGACTTAAACGGCAGAGAGATTCGAAGTTGGAAGATTCTTCGGAGGCGCGGGAGCACTTGATGAAAGCTGCGGAGTACTTTGAGCAGCATCTGGAGCACGCGAAGGAGCAACAGAACAGGTGAGCAGAGCAGAGCCTCGTGGTCATGGCTAAGATCAGTGAGGGAAGCAGAGTATGTGTTGTGGCATCAGTGGGGGGGGGATATAGTTTAGCAGGTGGGTTGATGTACACGTAGTAAATACAAAATTGTGAAATGAAAAGAATAGTGGTATAGTGTTTGTCTCTCTCCCTCCTTTCTTCCCTCTTCCCTTCCCTTCCTCCCTCCCTCCTTACAAGTTGTATCTTTCCCAACAGTTGTGCATCTGTTCAGTTCGTTGTATTGTGGGAGGGTCCTTATTATTACCTTTAACTGGTAATCCTGCAGACATCATTTTGTGGTGTTGTAGAATGTTCTCAAATTGCAATCTCCATTGCCTCGAACATGCAAACATGAGACAGGGCCATTTGTTGCTTGGCAGTAATTATGTTTACTGTGTGCGGTAAATGTGTGTGACATGAAGTTTGGGGTGTTACGGGGGTGTCATGGAAGTGTCATGGGGGTGTCATGGGGGTGTCATTCACAGTCATACTTCTACACATTCCCACACACATTCCCATCCACACACAGGACAGCAGAAGGACACGCCCACGGAAACCTTGGGACAGTCTATGAGCTGCTGAACAATATGGATAAAGCAATAGACCACTTTGAACAGGTATGGGTAGCCCCTCCCCTTCCTGCCCCTCTCTCCCCCCCATCATGTGATATATCTTTAAAACAACGCAATTTTAAAAAACTTTTTCACAGCAACTGAAAATTGTAACAGAGTCATGTGACAAGCCCATCGAAGGTCGGTTGTATTGCAGCATAGGGAACTGCTTGCGTGCAATGATCCAACCAGAGAAGGCTCTTGAGTGCTACTCAAGGGGTCTTACCATTGCCAGTGACCTTAATGACAAGACAGGGGAGGGAATCCTGCACTCCAATATGGCTGTAACCCACGAAATGCTGTGCAATCTGGAAGAGGCATTGAAGCATCACGAGAAGGTATGGTGTGTTGACGTGCATTTGTAATATTTTAGCATTTATTTCTTTTAGCATTTGGAGTCAATGAAGGCTGTTAGTAGTCTTGCAGGGCAAGCTGTGGCCCTTAACAACATCGCCAGAACATACGAATACATGAACAATCTTGGCAAAGCGGCAGAGAGTCTGGAAGCTGTAAGTGACAAAGGTCAAAACAAATTCATTATTTCTGAAGTGGTCCACTTAACGCCTTGATATGAATACCTACAATGATATGATTTCACGTACACCCAGGGGGGGGAGGTGGGGTGGGGGGGGGGGGGGGGAGACTACAGACAGACACTAAATAACATCATTATTTGTATGATTTGTACATAATTTTCACCCCCTCCTTCCCTCCTTCCCCCTCCCCCCTCCTTCCCACTCCTTTCAAAAGCTGGTTTTACTTCAGAAGGATATGAATCAAGAAGGTGAACTGATTGAAACCAGGGCTAGGCTGGCCAGACTGAATGAGGTCAAAGGTGAGAAGAACAGCAAGTCATCAAGTGGCATCAAGGGGACACTTATGAAGTTCAAGGAGAGGAGAAGGAAGAAGACTTCATCGGGTTCATATGACAGTCCTGTCATGGCAAGCCATGAGGAAGAGTGTTTGTCTCCTACGTCAGAGGAAAGCAAGGTGCCGAAGGACAGCACTCAAGCAAAGAACAAGGGGATGGTTCTCTTCAACAAGAAGTCTCCCAAATGTTCCCCAAAACACTCGCCCAAAAATTCACCTCCTAGTACATCCCCAGTGGTATCACAAGTGATTCTGTCTAAGCTTCTTGAGGAGAGTGAAGGAAAGCATGGCAGGGTCACTGTGGAAGAGCATCTTGACAAGGCCAAGAGGCCATTGAATGACCTGTTTGTGGGTGACCTGTCACAGCTGTCACTTTCCCAGTCTGGTACCTACAGTGATCACGTGACCACTTCACATAGCTCTCAGGAATCTTTAAAGCACACCAATGGGATCACTCCCAGTACCACCACAGACTTCATGCTCAAAGAGTTCCTTGCCAACGAGCAGTTCAAAAATGGATGCCCGGACCTGTACCATAGTTTTGGTGATACCCGCCATCAAGCAAACTTTGAGAAGGTCCTCAATTTCCTTAGCTCAACGGGTGAGGAGAAGCCAGTGGACCTCAGTGTGCTGCAGGACTGGGATGGATGGTCCCTTACCAACAAAGACCTCATGTAAGCCAATGTGTCCTGCCATTTGTGTGTTCACTGTCCTTTCTGTTCTGTAGCATACAACCAAGTAACCAAGAGTCACAGCTGATATAAGACCATTTCTACATAGTTCGTAGTGTTATTTGTGTGCTGCATGTACCATCTCTGTGTGTCTACCATTACAGTACCATGACCTCCACACACTGAATTTGATACAATATATAATATATACACACTACATTCTGCAGGGGCACACCACCACTATCTCTGCCGGGGAGGAAGGGGAGGGGCTGGGTGCTCAGTTCTTGCAGGAATTGGGGGTGGGGCACGGTCAGGGCGTGGTGGAAGAGGCGGGGCATCACGGTCCTGGGCAGGTGGCTTGGGAGGTCGAGATGGTGACATCGCAGAAGTGTCCTCATTTTCTTCAAGGTTAGGTAAAACAGTAGAGGAGTTCCTGTTCACAGGCCTGGGGGGTCGAGGGGGTGGGTCAGAGAGGTTTGGTGTAGAAATAGACCTCGTCCTGATGGAGTCTTCTGATGGTGTTGGGGAGGCTGGCAGTGTTGGAGAGAGGGGGACCTCCTGATCTGCTACAACCCCGCCCCCTTCTTCTGGGAACGGTGGGATGGACGGGTGAGATCGTTTGCTCTTATTAAAGACGAGTGTGTTGAATGTTCCAGGCTTGTCTTGTGGAGGTCGAAGGTCAAATTTGTACTTCCGAGGCTGGGAGGGAGGGAACAGCTGAAATTAAAGGAGCCATCTTTGTTCAAAAGAACGTACAATTTTCTTCGGCGGCTGGTCCTTTGGTTCAATGACCCGAGACTGCTCAAAGGCCACTTCTTCCCATTGGTTAGTGGACATGTCCCCCGTGGGGTCTTGATCAAGAATCCATTTCTATGTCAGGGAAGCAGGATTACATGTATTTGGTCAGCATGCCCCTCCCACACCATCACTCAGCTTTATCACTCCCCAATGTTCCCCCTCCCACTCCCCAATGTTCCCCCTCCCCCACTATCCAATGTTCCCTCTCCACACCTTAATGCTAGGCTCAGGCTTAAGACAGTACGGTGTGTTTTGGTACTGTTGGATTTCTTGTAACACATCTGCTAGCTTTCTCCTCTTCTTGAAGTTGATGAAATTCTCAGGCTTCCCAACAATCTTGTTTTCATTTCCATCTTTGATGAAAACTATCCATGACATGTACATACCTGAGGGAAGGTGTGGAGATGTGAGGGAAGGTGTGGAGGTGTGAGGGAAGGTGTGGATGTGAGGGAAGGTGTGGAGATGTGAGGGAAGGTGTGGATGTGAGGGAAGGTGTGGATGTGAGGGAAGGTGTGGAGGTGTGAGGGAAGGTGTGGAGATGTGAGGGAAGGTGTGGAGATGTGAGGAAAGGTGTGGATGTGAGGGAAGGTGTGGAGATGTGAGGGAAGGTGTGGAGGTGTGAGGGAAGGTGTGAGGGAAGGTGTGGATGTGAGGGAAGGTGTGGAGATGTGAGGGAAGGTGTGGAGATGTGAGGGAAGGTGTGGAGATGTGAGGAAAGGTGTGGATGTGAGGGAAGGTGTGGAGGTGTGAGGGAAGGTGTGGAGATGTGAGGGAAGGTGTGGAGATGTGAGGGAAGGTGTGGATGTGAGGGAAGGTGTGGAGGTGTGAGGGAAGGTGTGATGTGAGGGAAGGTGTGGAGATGTGAGGGAAGGTGTGATGTGAGGGAAGGTGTGGAGATGTGAGGGAAGGTGTGGAGATGTGAGGGAAGGTGTGGAGGTGTGAGGAAAGGTGTGGAGATGTGAGGGAAGGTGTGGAGATGTGAGGGAAGGTGTGGAGGTGTGAGGAAAGGTGTGGAGATGTGAGGGAAGGTGTGGATGTGTGAGGGAAGGTGTGATGTGAGGGAAGGTGTGGAGATGTGAGGAGGGAAGGTGTGGAGGTGTGAGGGAAGGTACTTGTACATCTACGCTACACAAACCCAAGAATGGTACGCAGGGTGGGTTGATGTTTCTTAGTCTCTCCTTGTATTTGCTGAAGTTGTTCTCACTAGAGGAGATCACCTTCATGTCCTCAAATATTTGCAGTTTCTTGGAAGGTACTGAGCCCTGTGGGCACAAGGTTGATCCCCTGGGGCATGGACCCTCTGCCTCCCCCCTCCTCCCCAGACTCAACCACACCCATCCCCACAAACCAGTGTGCTCTTCAATCTGTACACAGCTGATGACTCAAAGGCGGCATTAACCACAAACATCCCTGCAAAGTTGTTGAGATCTTTTAGGACCTGTAACACACCCACACCATCACAGTTGCAGTATGCAGAGAACAGCACACCATACCTCCATGATGTCTATCAGACGTGACACCAAGGCCACACGCTCCTCTAAATTCTCTGTGTAAACTATTTCTTTGGTAATCCAGTTTGAAACTTTGGTTTCAAAACGATTCAGTCTAAGAAGGTTAGGGGAAGATGACTCCTTTCTCTCCTCCTTCATCCAAGAGGCATCAACTAACTCAGATGGGTGGATTGCCCTGTGGTGAGGGTGTGCAGTGAGGGTGTGCAGTGAGGGGGTGCAGTGAGCGTATGTGAAGAATTTTTAGGTTACTAGCAAGTACATAATTGAATTGAATGCACACACCTGAAGTACTCAGACTGAATGAGTGTCAGCTGTCTGGCAATCTCTACTGGATGTAGCTGTAGTTCATAGCAAAAATAGCAACTAAAACAGTTCTCTTAAAGGAACACACACTCCAAAGGAACACACACACTCCAAAGGAACACACACAGTCCAAAGGAGCACACTCAGTCCAAAGGAACACACACAGGCTCCAAAGGAACACACACAGGCTCCAAAGGAACACACACAGTCCAAAGGAACACACACACGCTCTATATCACATACCGTGAGGAAATGAAACTCATCAGTTGGCTTTGCAATGAACCAGAGTGAGGGCTCTGGGTCCCTGTCAAACACCACCCTGTCCTCCCTGTCCAGCGCTGAGGGGGCGGCGGCTTCCTCCTCTTTCTACAGGTCGGCTCACTTAGGTGTACAGGCCCATGACACAGACATCATTACCTTCTGGAAGGTCCTTTGAATGGATGCTATCAGTTTCTGCATACTCTTGGTCTTCACAGAGTCAACAAAATGCTTAAGAGAAGTCTGCAGGGTTGGGTCATTTGCAAAGTCATAGAAGTGAAATTCAATCCAATGTCTGATGACGTTTAGTACTCTGAGAAGGGAAGGGGGAAGAGAGATGATGTCATGAGGGAGGGAGGGAGGGAGGGAGGGAGGGAGGGAGGGAGGGAGGGAGGAAGGGAGGGAGGGAGGGAGGGAGGGAGGGAGGGAGGGAGGGAGGGAGGGAGGGAGGGAGGGAGGGAGGGAGGGAGGGAGGGAGGGAGGGAGGGAGGGAGGGAGGGAGGGAGGGAGGGAGGGAGGGAGGGAGGGAGGGAGATGGGGGAACCACCTCAGCTGGATGGGTGACACATAGTTAGTCTTAAATCGTTTGTATGCTTTCATCTTTAAAGGGTCTCTGCGCAAATCAGTGTCATCCATCATGCCAGGGGGATTAGGAATCTGGTGCCTCTGAATGAGCAGGTTCAGAAGCTCTGAAGGCTTGCAGAATGATCTGTAGGTCATCAAGAATGTCCGCACAAAGGCAGGATCTGAAATGTGGCAGGTCTGCTGTAGAGGGACATGAGCTAATGTGGGGGGCCCTTACCTGCATACTCGTGATATGTGAGCCTCTCCACCAGCTTGTGGATGGTCCCAGCTTTGATCAGCTGCCCTTGGCCAGGTGTGTTGTCCTTCTGGTCATCAAACATAATGGTCTCCTCAGAGTCTTCCTCAGCAAATCTGGAGACCCCCGCCCCGCCCCCCACATCTTAGCAGCGGCAAGGCACAGGCATCCAGACATTACCTGTACACCTCTGGTGAAGGCCTTAGCACAGGAATAGTACTCTCCTCTTCGTTTAGCTTTGCATCAAGCATACGCTCAAATGTACTGAGAGGTGGGCAATCAATGTACCATGCCATCATACACCTAACCTCACTAAGCCCTCCTAACCCTCCTCACTAAGCCCTCCTAACCCTCCTCACTAAGCCCTCCTAACCCTCCTCACTAAGCCCTCCTAACCCTCCTCACTAAGCCCTCCTAACCCTCCTCACTAAGCCCTCCTAACCCTCCTCACTAAGCCCTCCTAACCCTCCTCACTAAGCCCTCCTAACCTCCTCACTAAGCCCTCCTAACCCTCCTCACTAAGCCTTCCTAACCCTCCTCACTAAGCCCTCCTAACCCTCCTCACTAAGCCCTCCTAACCCTCCTCACTAAGCCCTCCTAACCCTCCTCACTAAGCCCTCCTAACCCTCCTCACTAAGCCCTCCTAACCCTCCTCACTAAGCCCTCCTAACCCTCCTCACTAAGCCCTCCTAACCCTCCTTACTAAGCCCTCCTAACCCTCCTCACTAAGCCCTCCTAACCCTCCTCACTAAGCCCTCCTAACCCTCCTCACTAAGCCCTCCTAACCCTCCTCACTAAGCCCTCCTAACCCTCCTCACTAAGCCCTCCTAACCCTCCTCACTAAGCCCTCCTAACCCTCCTCACTAAGCCCTCCTAACCCTCCTCACTAAGCCCTCCTAACCCTCCTCACTAAGCCCTCCTAACCCTCCTCACTAAGCCCTCCTAACCCTCCTCACTAAGCCCTCCTAACCCTCCTCACTAAGCCCTCCTAACCCTCCTCACTAAGCCCTCCTAACCCTCCTCACTAAGCCCTCCTAACCCTCCTCACTAAGCCCTCCTAACCCTCCTCACTAAGCCCTCCTAACCCTCCTCACTAAGCCCTCCTAACCCTCCTCACTAAGCCCTCCTAACCCTCCACCTCCTCCCCTCACCTTCGTGTAAGCAGATGGGTTAGTGCTGCCATCCATTCATTCTTGTCTGGTTTGGAGTTGGCGAAGAACATGGTGCCAGGCTGGTCAGGAGGTGACAGCTGGAAGGCAAACTTCATATCTGCAACATCACATGTGTGTGTGCATGTGTGTGTGCATGTGTGTGTGTGCATGTGTGTGTGTGCATGTGTGCATGTGTGTGTGTATGTGAGAGGACAATTCAATCATCACCAAATACACACATTATACTGATATCAATAACTCTCCCATCCCATACACTCCCGTGGAGGGGAGGGGAGGGGAGGGGAGGGGGGGAAGGGGATGCTTTAGCCCCTCCCCCTCCCCCAATATTAGACATGATAACCACTCATCACTGCTAGATGTGCAGTGTAAAAGGTTTGTTAATTAATTGTAAACATGAAATATCATGAAATAAATCTCTGCCCACACATACCCTCTGCACACACACGTACCACACATACCTTCTGCACACACATACCCTCTGCACAAACACACATACCCTCTGCACACACACACATACCCTCTGCTTCTTCAATGTCGATGAGCTTTGCCTTCCTCATGCTGACCACTTCCTTCAGCCTAAAGCCTTCAGTTCCACGTTTACGTTTGGTACACACACAAAGGCCATCCAGAAGATACACATGACGGTCAGATTTCTGCAGGGCACGCACATGAACCATATATGGTAATGGTAGGCTATGAACCATATATGGTAATGGTAGGCTATGAACCATATATGGTAATGGTAGGCTATGAACCAGAATGGCATTAAATTAATACTAACTGCGATGACTACCTTATTTCAACTATGCCCTATCCTAATACCACCCACGCATATACCCACTCCATCACCTACCTCATCACATTACATCACACTCCATCACCTGCCCCATCACACATCACACCACATCACCTGTCCCACCACACCCCCTATCACTCACATGGGCTCGCCGGCTTCCTTCTCTGGCCACACCCAGTGTTCCCTCTGTGTGGGTGGAGCATTACACATGCACCACACCCCCAAGGTGACCACACCCCAAGGTGGCTTACCCATAAGCAGTTCACTGCATGTGGTGTTGAGATCAGGCCCCTGAAAAGGAGGAGGGGCAGGAAGGAGGAGGGGCAGGAAGGAGGAATTAACCAAGTGCCATGTACGTCTATTCCTATTTCACCACCTCCTCTACCTCCCACCTCCTCCACCTCCCATCTCCTCCTCCTTCCCTCTCCTCCACCTCCCACCTCCTCCACCTCCCATCTCCTCCACCTTCCCTCTCCTCCACCTCCCACCTCCCACCTCCTCCACCTTCCCTCTCCTCTACCTCCCATCCTTCAATCTTCTCTTGCAGTTGGGAGACTTTCATCAGGGCTACACCTGATCCAAATCGTCGCCTGAAAATTCCCATTTCATCTCTGCAGAAGGAAGGGAGGAGAGAGAGGAGGAAGGAGGGAGGGGAGGAAGGAGAGAGAGGAGGAAGGAGGAAGGAGAGAGGGGAGGGAGGGAGAGAGGGGAGGGAGGGAGAGAGGGGAGGGAGGGAGAGAGGGGAGGGAGGGAGGGAGGGGAGGGAGGGAGAGAGGGGAGGGAGGGAGAGAGGGGAGGGAGGAAGAGAGGGGAGGGAGAGAGAGAGGGGAGGGAGGGAGAGAGGGGAGGGAGGGAGGGGAGGGAGGGAGAGGGGAGGGAGGGAGAGGGGAGGGAGGGAGGGAGGGGAGGGAGGGAGAGGGGAGGGAGGGAGAGGGGAGGGAGGGAGAGGGGAGGGAGGGAGAGGGGAGGGAGGGAGAGGGGAGGGAGGGAGAGGGGAGGGAGGGAGAGGGGAGGGAGGGAGAGGGGAGGGAGGGAGAGGGGAGGAAGGGAGAGAGGGGAGGGAGGAAGAAGAGGAAAACATCACGTGTGCATCAGATGTATCGCCATGGTTACTTTCTCTTTGGAAGAAATCTAGCACATTCTCTCTCCAGATCTAATTTGATTGTCAGCATAATGGCCTTTGCCTGCCAGTAAACAGATGTATGATGTAACCATGACATCACCACACTGCACATACAGACTCAAAGGCTTCCTCATCTTCTTCACTCTTTGTACTACGTTGTAGGCCCTATTGGAAGTATGGGTATGGGTATATGGAAGTATGGGGGTATGAAAGTATGGGGATATGGAAGGTGTGGTATGTGTATATATTTAGAGCTGAGGATGTGACGCTTGTGTGGCTTACACTCATGGCTTCAAAGTAGTAGAAGCAGTGATAGATCGGCTCCAGCAGACTCTTTGGTAGTATGTATTGGACTGCTTCCTTGAACAGTGGAGGCTGTTGGGCCTACAGCAAACACACTTGTCTTCACTGCCACTCTCTGCTCACCTGCTGCCCCTCCCCTCACACCTCCCTTATTAACCCTTCCATGACCTCACCTGCTGCCCCTCCCTCACACCTCCCTTATTAACCCTTCCATGACCTCACCTGCTGCCCCTCCCTCACACCTCCCTTATTAACCCTTCCATGACCTCACCTGCTGCCCCTCCCTCACACCTCCCTTATTAACCCTTCCATGACCTCACCTGCTGCCCCTCCCTCACACCTCCCTTATTAACCCTTCCATGACCTCACCTGCTGCCCCTCCCTCACACCTCCCTTATTAACCCTTCCATGACCTCACCTGCTGCCCCTCCCTCACACCTCCCTTATTAACCCTTCCATCCCCCCCCCCCCCTTCCATCTCTCCCTACCTTGAGGTATTCCACCACCACAGGGTCTTCAAACAGCTCCTCCAGCTTTACCACAGCATACATGTAGTTGGAGGCGTAGGTACAGTAGGCAGAGAACTCTTCTTGCTGGGGGAGGGGGGAGGGGAGGAGGGACAATGGAGGGTAGTAACTATTAGCAGCAGATGGAACAGCCAACACCACCTCTGCTATGTCCTCAAACACAAACCCAGCGTGAGGGTGTCGTTCTTCGTCCTTTTCAACCTCTGCAGACATCTCGATACACTCCTCCAGAGAGCACTGGAACTGCACAGCCAGCTCGTGCAGCTCAGTGAGATTGCCAAATATGGCATCTATGGTCTGGGGACCAGGTGTGAGTGTGTGTGTGTGTGTGTGTGTGTGTGTGTGTGTGTATGTGTGTGTATGTATGTATGTGTGTGTATGTGTATGTGTGTGTATGTGTGTATGTGTATGTGTGTATGTATGTGTGTATGTATGTGTGTGTGTGGGGGGTTGAAGTGATAGTGGTCACATACTCTAGGTACAAGGAAAACAGGAGGGACAGGAAATGGAGGGGAGGAAATGGAGGAAGAGAGTGGGAGGTTTGGGAGAGATACTGGGAATGTGGAGAGGGTGGGAATGTGTTGGGAGGGGTGGGTGAGGGTGAGGAAGTGTTCAGTTGGGGGGGGGGGGGGGAGAGAGGAACAAAAAGGCAAAATGGAATTAAGATGCTGAGAGAGATGAATGGAAGTATGGCTGCCAGGGGGACAGGATTAGGCAGCCAGGGGGACAGGGTTAGGCAGCCAGGGGGACAGGGTTAGGCAGCCAGGGGGACAGGGTTAGGCAGCCTGGGGGACAGGGTTAGGCAGCCAGGGGGACAGGGTTAGGCAGCCAGGGGGACAGGGTTAGGCAGCCAGGGGGACAGGGTTAGGCAGCCAGGGGGACAGGGTTAGGCAGCCAGGGGGACAGGGTTAGGCAGCCAGGGGGACAGGGTTAGGCAGCCAGGGGGACAGGGTTAGGCAGCCTGGGGGACAGGGTTAGGCAGCCAGGGGGACAGGGTTAGGCAGCCAGGGGGACAGGGTTAGGCAGCCAGGGGGACAGGGTTAGGCAGCCTGGGGGACAGGGTTAGGCAGCCAGGGGGACAGGGTTAGGCAGCCAGGGGGACAGGGTTAGGCAGCCTGGGGGACAGGGTTAGGCAGCCAGGGGGACAGGGTTAGGCAGCCAGGGGGACAGGATTAGGCAGCCTGGGGGACAGGGTTAGGCAGCCAGGGGGACAGGGTTAGGCAGCCAGGGGGACAGGGTTAGGCAGCCTGGGGGACAGGGTTAGGCAGCCAGGGGGACAGGGTTAGGCAGCCAGGGGGACAGGATTAGGCAGCCTGGGGGACAGGGTTAGGCAGCCAGGGGGACAGGGTTAGGCAGCCAGGGGGACAGGGTTAGGCAGCCTGGGGGACAGGATTAGGCAGCCAGGGGGACAGGATTAGGCAGCCAGGGGGACAGGGTTAGGCAGCCATGGGGGACAGGGTTAGGCATCCAGAGGGACAGGGTTAGGCAGCTCACATCCTGGGGGAATAATGTTGGTCTTTGCTGAAAAGGTTCCTTGAACAGTTTGAGGATGAGGCACATGAACCTGATGTACTGCGCCTCTCCTTCCAGCAGCTCTCTGAGGTAATCGTTATAGCTCAATGAGTCCTTCACAACCACAGCCTACAGGATAGGCATAGGGCAGTTACAAAAGTTGGTAGCCATGGCAATGGAAAGAAGGGGGAAAAACACACACCTCTTCAACTGAATATGGAACAACAGCATCTTTGATGAGGCTGTGGCCTCCTTGAAGGGGCTGAAAGAGAGCCTGCAATGCCTGCAAAGACACACACACACATGCATTACACACATGCACAACACACACATTACACACATGCACACACAGATGTGAGATGATACATACAGGATCAGCTGCCATTGAAACCCTGATGTCAGTGGTACTGATGTAGATAGCTGGTTTTCTGGTGTTCTTGACAAAGTTGCCAGCTAGCTACAATGTGCAGTGGTAAGCACAGGGTGATGATGGTCAACACACTGTACCATACAACAGCAAGTGTGCACACAGAACCTTTAGAATGTCAGCCGAGATGTAGTCCAGGATGGCCATAATGAACTGCACCAGGTTCAGTTCCACCTTGTACTCAAAGACATCCTACAAGCAAAACATATGTAAAGGGGGGGCAAACAGGGGTGTGACTGTGGGTGTGGTCTTAACTGACTTTCTGTAGCTGCTGGTAAATCTTTTCCACAGGGAACATGAAGACACCTTTCTTCTTTGCAGCGTGCTTCTCCATCGTCTGCTGTGCATCAGTGAGGGCCCATGTATCTATGGGGGCAGTGAAGTTTTTCTGAACATGCTCTTCGACATCTGTGATAGTGTGCACTTGGGCTGCACAGATCTGGGCCAACAGCTGGAAGATGAGTTCTTCTAGGAACGCCACTGCTTTCTCCTCTATCTCCTGGCGAGGGTGAACCTGCTTCTGGATCTGAACGGGTCGAAGGGCAAACGTATTCATTACCCAAAACGCCTGTAAACTTAAACATTTGAGTCGAATATAACGCACAACACGATGCGAAGGTCGCACGCTAAATCACTTCTCCATTATTTAATGCATGTTTTGTGTGCGTGTTATTACATACCTTCGTTAGCGCAGGTTGCAACATGCCCTCCCATTTGCTTTTATTTTCTTCGCTCAAGAACTCGTACGGAGCACGGACAGTTGCCATTATGCTACTATGTCATAGAACCATACTTAATCAGACGTAAAGGTGTCCGTATCACCCACTACCTATTCCCCTCGCTTCTCACGAACCGTTTAAAAAGCCCGTCTCATCAGACGAAATTTTGCATAAGCCTTTTTGCTGCCTCCGAGGTTCTTCTGTCCTCGCTGCACACCGCTACAACAGGTGCTGCCCAACAATTCTTGACTCTCAACTAGGCGTGGTCACTTGTCGCGTGAGCCAGATTGAAACAACAATAACATTGTACGTTTAAATTTAATAATCTATACTTTCAATATCTATGCGCCACTGCTTCATGACATCCAGACCCTGCTGTAGTGCTTAGATATGCAGAGAACTTGCTGACCTCTTCTGTGAACTGGTCGTGAATTTTCGAGATCCTGCAAAAAACAGAGCATAGCGAACCAGTCGTGCATGATTAAAATTAGCGCACGTGTTTAGCCTTTCTTCGGAGGCATTATTGAGAATCGCCAAATCTCTTAAGACAACATGATCCGCATCAGAGTACAACTGTAGTAAATAAACCATAGTCGCTCAACTGCTCAGTAAGCTTCATGTTGTCCTTCCACACACATGCACACACACACACCTCTGTAAGCTTCACGTTGTCCTTCCACACACATGCACACACACACCTCTGTAAGCTTCACGTTGTCCTTCCACACACATGCACACACACACACCTCTGTAAGCTTCACGTTGTCCTTCCACACACATGCACACACACCTCTGTAAGCTTCATGTTGTCCTTCCACACACATGCACACACACACACCTCTGTAAGCTTCACGTTGTCCTTCCACACACATGCACACACACACACCTCTGTAAGCTTCACGTTGTCTTTCCACTGCACACCAAGTGTCTCTGATGAAAGAATGGCGTGTAAAGGAAGGACCAAAATATTGCCAGTTGACATACCCCTGCACTTTAATAGTTCAGCTTGCAATATCACCTCTTCTCTGCTGGTACTATCACAGAACTGTTGTAGACCATCACAGAGTTCCTCTAACACCGCCAATGCCTTTGGGAAAAATAGCCTCCTTCAGTTACTTAACCATTTCACTAATAGAACCTTGTACCTCCTCAATTCTGTAGGGGAAAAAACATACAGAAGGTTTGGTGACAGCTACCACAACCAGTGCTCTTTTAACTAATTAAGCTACACAACTCCATTCTACCAGCTACCCTCCTCTTCCATCAAATGTTGGATTCCCTATAATTCATCTTCCTATTCTACTTCTCCTTTTAATCTCTAATCATGCCTGTACCTCTTGTTTTCCATCTGGACTGCCAACAGCTTCTGGTGCCTGGCAGCTACCTGTGCCTCCATCTCATGCACCTCTTGGCTGCTATGCCTCACACTGACCCTGGTGTGGGCTCTACACTTCAGTGTTTCTATCCTTAACTTCTCCTGTGAACACCAATGGATGAAGCATGCCCCCTGATGACCAGGTGATCCCACCTGAGGAAGATGCATTGACTCTAGCTGCCTTTGTTGGCGTGTCAAAGTGTCTTCTAAGCTTGCCTTCTTGTTAAGAAGTGCTAACAAGTGGGAGAGATATGGGTGGATAGAGGGGGAGAGATATGAGAGGATAGTTAAGGGAGGCATGGTAGGATCCACAGATGGGGAGAAAGAACAAACCTATCATTTCTTTCTTCTTGGTCTCATAGCTCTCATTTTGGGTGCTGTGTTTCTCCTCCAGCTCTCTGCACTGGGGCTGCATGAGTACATCCAACTAGCAAATGTTCTGTAGTTGACATGACCACCCACCTCAATCACTTGCAAGGTTTGCTGGTGGCTCTGAGCTTTATCCCTCATGGCAGATACAGACTCCTGTGCAAATAAGCACACATCACACACACACGTGCACACACACATACATGCACACATGCAAACACACACATACACACACATACGTGCACACATGCAAACACACACATACATGCACACATGCAAACACACACATACACACACACATGCACACATGCAAACACACACACATGCACACACACACATGCCTCAAGTGATGGGATCTCATTCTGGAGTGATAATTGTGCTTTTTTTAGACGTAATTTCATTGCTTCCAGACTCCCTGAAAGCGCCTGTATGTTGTGTACCTCTGCTTCAACATGGCTTTCCAGTTCAGTTTGCTGTTAATTGGAAGGAGTGGCAACCCTGCATGGCCACATAAGGACCACCACAGAGTACCTTATCACTCATATGGCTATGGAGGTCACGTGATGCCTCCAAGCGAGCTTGAAGCTGTGTCATAGCCAGGGTGTGTTCTGAAGTGTACTTAGCCTGCTCCTGTTGTAAGTCGCTATATGTCTGTTCTATAGTTTGCCTAAGAGCAGAGATATGAGTGTGTGTGTGTGTGTGGGGGGGGGTATGTGTATGTTTGTATGAGTACATGAGCATGTTTTGAATTGGTATATGTATGGAGTGTTTGTATGGAGTGTTTGTATGGAGTGTTTGTATGGAGTGTTTGTATGGCGTGTTTGTATGGTGTGTTTGTATGGTGAGCATGTGTGCCTAGACATGAGCATATGCTTGTGTCCACAGAAGGGTACCTTAGCTTTCTTTCACTTGACAGTTTGTCACGTATGACTGATGCCTTGTCTTGTAGCATCTGTGAGTTCATCCTCGGGTACGAGCAGGGCAGCAGTAATCCCCTAACCCTTAACCCCACTATCCAACTATCCCAGTATCCCTTACCCTAGCCTCGTCCCCAGGCCCAATTTTTATATTATATTGGGCCTGGGGACGAGGCTACCCTTAACCCATCTCCATATCTCCCATTCTCTTATATCCCCATCCATATCCCCACTCAATCCCATATCCCCTACCTAATCCCACTAACTTGTGTGAGTCCTGGAGTTGTTCCAGCTTCAGCTGGGCCTCCCTTGCCTCTTCTTGCAGCCGGCTGGTCTCCCCAGCATGGAACAGAAGAGTCCTTTTGGCTGCTTGTACACTACCAGAGAGGATGTCAGGTCAGGGAAGGTGGCCACTGTGTTAACTGTACGCACTTCTCTTTGGCATCAGCCAGGGAGAGGGCTTGAATGTTCCTGGCTTCTTCAACTGTCTTCATAGCTAGAAGGGTCCTACCACATTAGCAGCATTGTCCATCCCTCCCTCCCAAACACAGACTTTTTCTGAGGTTCTTCTTGATTGCTAGTAGTTTCTCAGTGTCCAATTGTGTGAGTGCTGCTTCTTTTTGATACTAAAATACAGAATTAAGAGTTATCCTCTTCATATGGAAATACATACCTGGACAGTTTTCTCTTTCATTCCAGCTGACTTTAGGGTGTATGCTTTATCCATATCTGCATCTATGCACTTGACAATCACATCCCTTCATGAGTTAAGGTTAGGGTAGTCATTGGTTAGGATAATCACCTCCCTTCATGAGTTAAGGTTAGGGTAGTCATTGGTTAGGACAATCACCTCCCTTCATGAGTTAAGGTTAGGGTAGTCATTGGTTAGGATAATCACATCCCTTCATGAGTTAAGGTTAGGGTAGTCATTGGTTAGGATAATCACATCCCTTCATGAGTTAAGGTTAGGGTAGTCATTGGTTAGGATAATCACCTCCCTTCATGAGTTAAGGTTAGGGTAGTCATTGGTTAGGATAATCACATCCCTTCATGAGTTAAGGTTAGGGTAGTCATTGGTTAGGATAATCACATCCCTTCATGAGTTAAGGTTAGGGTAGTCATTGGTTAGGATAATCACATCCCTTCATGAGTTAAGGTTAAGTTAGTCATTGGTTAGGATAATCACATCCCTTCATGAGTTAAGGTTAGGGTAGTCATTGGTTAGGATAATCACCTCCCTTCATGAGTTAAGGTTAGGGTAGTCATTGGTTAGGATAATCACATCCCTTCATGAGTTAAGGTTAGGGTAGTCATTGGTTAGGATAATCACCTCCCTTCATGAGTTAAGGTTAGGGTAGTCATTGGTTAGGATAATCACATCCCTTCATGAGTTAAGGTTAGGGTAGTCATTGGTTAGGATAATCACATCCCTTCATGAGTTAAGGTTAGGGTAGTCATTGGTTAGGATAATCACATCCCTTCATGAGTTAAGGTTAGGGTAGTCATTGGTTAGGATAATCACATCCCTTCATGAGTTAAGGTTAAGTTAGTCATTGGTTAGGATAATCACATCCCTTCATGAGTTAAGGTTAAGTTAGTCATTGGTTAGGATAATCACATCCCTTCATGAGTTAAGGGTAAGTTAGTCATTGGTTAGGCTGGCCATTGGTTACTTGGTACTGTCAGTATAACTAGTATTAACTAGCACATAACTTAGACATAACTTGGTGCATGTATAAATGCACATAAGTGCATATATACCAAATAATGTCGAAGTTATATTTACAGTTATACAATGACACTACTTACCCCTGTGTGAAGAGTTCCTTAATCCTCTCTCTGCCCTGAGCTAATTTGGCCCTCATATCTGCCTCTTGGTCCAGCAAGGTCTGCAACATGCCCTCAGCTGTTCCCAACATCTGTGCCCACATACATATGACTAACTCCTGGGTTCTAATTTACAGCCTGCCTTTTGTTTCTCTCCCTCCTTCAGCTTGGCTTCTACAGCTTCAGCCTCCACCCTGCTGGCCTCCACACCTGCCATGTGGTTATCATCCAGCTGCTTTGTGTGGCGACACCTTGTTCTTTCCTGCAGATAGCAATGATGATGGGACCTGTGGACCTGTGCTACATGTGGACATGTGCTACATGTGGACCTGTGCTACATGTGGACCTGTGCTACATGTGGACCTGTGCTACATGTGGACCTGTGCTACATGTGGACCTGTGCTACATGTGGACCTGTGCTACATGTGGACCTGTGCTACATGTGGACCTGTGCTACATGTGGACCTGTGCTACATGTGGACCTGTGCTACATGTGGACCTGTGCTACATGTGGACCTGTGCTACATGTGGACCTGTGCTACATGTGGACCTGTGCTACATGTGGACCTGTGCTACATGTGGACCTGTGCTACATGTGGACATGTGCTACATGTGGACATGTGCTACATGTGGACCTGTGCTACATGTGGACCTGTGCTACATGTGGACCTGTGCTACATGTGGACATGTGCTACATGTGGACATGTGCTACATGTGGACATGTGCTACATGTGGACCTGTGCTAATGTAGGATATGGAACCTACCACCACATCTAGCAGACTCTGCTTCTCTCTGGCAAACTCCTCCCTCTTGGCCTTCATCTCATGCTCTAGTCGCTCCAGGTCCTGCTCAATGGACCGTGCGTGTGAATGAGTACTCTGGAGCCTGTCTTGGGTATCATTCAAGGTGATCTTCATTCTAGGTGTGAGAGAGAGGATGCCATACATGGAATCCAGTTGGTGGGTTAGACCAGAATGGGGCAACAGAAATGGGTTGGAGCATGCACACGTAGCACTCACTGTGCCTTCTTTGCCATGAGGGCATTCACCTTCTTTACCAGCTCCTCATGTTTCCGGCTGAGAGCCTTCACCTCTGGCCTGCAGAACAATAACCACTGGATCACTGCCCTTGTGACGGTGCCCTTATCACACACACACACACCACACATACGCACACATATACACACACATACACACACATATACGCACTCTCACATATTCCATCTTCCACACCAGGGACTTTCACTAGACCACACCCATAACATACTCACCTCAGAACTTCATTGTGAAGCATCAGGACTTCTTGCCTCTTGGAGGCCTGTGTGGTCTTTTCTCCAATATTGGCTACCTGGGCCTGGGGATGAGGGCAGTGAAGAGCAAAGAAGGGAAGAGGGGAGGAGAGGAGAACTGGGTACATGTATATATTATATCGCTTAATTCCCTTTCTCCATCCGATCCCTCTGTGATAACACCCTCCCTTCCTTCCTCTCTCTCATAAATCAACCTGCAACTCCATAATCAGAGTATCATTTATTTCTCTGGCAGACCTCAGAGCAGCTGACAGCTCAGCCTTCAGTTTGTGTGGAAATGAAGCTAGCTTGTGCCTTAGGACACTTGACTTAATAGTCTCAGCTTCAAGAAGCTCATGTGCCTTTTGTCGCTTGGCATCCTGCAAAAAAGGTTTGGTTTGACACATACTCCATGGAAAAAGTCGCACAATTTCAACATAACAAAAACTATTATTTTAAAAAGCTGCAAATATCACCTTTAAAAAGATAGTAAAAAAAAAACAGGTATGTACTGTGAAAAATGCAGCATTATTAGCTTTATACGTAGGACGCTCACTAGTTCTTTGAGTGATGCAGTTATATCTTGAATAAGGTTTAAGTTGGTTGCAGTAAACTGGCGGTCCTTCATTTTTTGACCTGCATGGATGGAGACTGTAATGTACAAATTTATTCCTATATCTGCATCTTACCAAGTTCTTCAAGATGCTCAACTGTGCTGTTCACATCTGCAGTAAGGTCCACACACGTCGTCGAATTTGACATTGTTCGTCGTTACCATAGCAAAGGGAAAACCCCTAAATTAAATTGACGCGCACCTAGTCCGTGTTGGGTGCGCGTGAACATGACTAAGTATGATAGAAACACTCAGCTCTTCACGCCGCTGGGAGCGCAGCAAGAGGACGACCAGGCGGAGCAGTTACAACCTACTCGAGAGAAAGTTAGTCTTTGTAGATTTCAATTGCAGTTCACCTTCAATACCACACCGACGTATTTCTTGGTGGGAAAGGTAGTGCAGTTACTCAACCAAGCTCAGTTAGTACAAAGGGACAAGAAACTAGAATGTTTACAACAGGTTTGCTGCTGGAATGTCGTTTTTAGCACACATTAGTATAACCTTGAATAGGTGAAAGAGTTGATAATTCACAAAGACCCCGATCTCCTGGATAGCTTTCTTGACGTAGGTGGTAAACAGTCGAGTGGAAACTGTATAACTTTACGCGTTCTATTTAATGCTGAAGGAGGTGATGGCATTCCAACAGGATACCGTTGTGGATGTAAGGAAGCTGGTGGTGAGTATCATGGAGGATGCCTGGTTAGTTGACCACGCCCCTGTCTAACCTGGAGGTCAGGGTTTTGTTGGCCCTTCTGTACAGCAAAACGGACCCAGAGCTGATGCACAGGGTCATCCCTATGCTGGCCTATATGATGAAGGACACCAACCCTAACGTGCTTAAGCGTGTGCTTGCCTGCTTCATACAGCTGTACAGGATTGCCTTTAAGCACATTGCAGCAGCCAAAGGCAACAACAGTGACTTGCAAGAAATATGGGATGTATGTTCATCCACCCATAGCCTTCCCCACCTCTGCCCTCCACTACTTTGGCCCTTGCTTTCCCTCTGCACACTGTCCTCTTCTCCCTGTGCTTTGGCAATCCTGTTTGCCTTCATATACCCTCTCCCTTCACCCCTACCCTCCCACCCACTACCCTCCTCTTCTCTGCCTTTACCTCCCCTCCTCTGCCCCTCCCCTCCCTCCACATCTGCCCTTCCCCTCCCTCCACCTCCCCTACCCTCCCCTCCACCTCCCCTACCCTACCCTCCACCTCTGCCCTTCCCCTCCACCTCTGCCCCACCCCTCCTCCCCTCCACCTCTGCCCCTCCCTTCCCTCCACTTCCCCCTCCCCTCCCTCCACTTCCCCTACCCTCCCTCTACCTTGCCCCCATGTAACCCTCTGCCCCCATGTGTACCAGGTACTCACAGAGGTGAAGCAACAAGTACTAGAGCTGATTGAGTCTGACAATGACGGGTAGGCGTGTCTTTAAGGTGTGGGTGGTGGTAAACACGCTATGACCCCCTCAAAGCATAAGGACTCTGGCTATTAAGTTCATGGAAGTACTTATCATCACTCAAACCAAGAAGGAGGAGGTGAGGCGAGGGGTGGGGTTTTCCTCCTCCCCAGTCCACCACTTCTCCCTCACCTATTCAGGGTTCTGAACAGCTGAAGCTCACCGACCAGGACATTTCACTGGACATAGTGAGACTCCACCCTCATTTGCCATGACAACATCACTCCTCACTTGCACGACCAATCTTTGCAGGTGCCAACAACACATCCACTCCTTAAACCCTCGCTTCTGAGGGAGGAGGCGGGGACAGCCATGGGATCCCTGCTGTCTCTCGCTGCATCCCCAACGGTGTCCAGTGTGAACCTCATGGCCTGCGTAGGGACACTTACCTTCATTGCCAAGCAGAGGCCTTCGTACATCTCCACTGTGGTGCAGTCCTTTGAGCTCCTTCATGGTGTGTTGGAGGGGAGCTCCGTCATCAATCTCTAATTAGTGCACACCATTTTCTTTCCTTGCAGCCAACCTGCCACCACACTTTGCTACCTCACAGGTCAGCAGTGTCAGAAAACAGCTGAAGGTTGGTTCGTTGATAACCGTGGTAACAACAGTATGCCTTGTTCCATACTTTTTTCCTTGCAGAGCCAACTGTTAGCCATCCTCAAGCACCCCAGATCGCGTAAGCTAATATTAGGGTAGAGTCAGGTGTTAGCTAAATACCTCAGTTATATGTGAGGTAGGTCTATTAGCTAAACATGTGAGGTAGGTCTATTAGCTAAACACCTCAGTTATGTGAGGTAGGTCTGTTAGCTAAACACCTCAGTTATGTGAGGTAGGTCTGTTAGCTAAACACCTCAGTTATGTGAGGTAGGTCTATTAGCTAAACACCTCAGTTACATAAGCTAAGTGAATCAGGTGTTTTGCTAAATACAACAGGTCATGTAAGCTGATATCTTGTGTATTGTGGTTTCAAAACTTTAGAAGGCTGTGTGTTTTACCTGTGCATGTTTCACTATTTTTTGTCTTAATGTTCCTTGCAGTTGAGTATCAGCCACAAATAGCCACCCTACTCACTGATCTTGGCTGTACACAGGCTGAGGTCAGCTGTCCACTATAATGGGACCCTTCCTTCTCCTTCCCCTGCCCTTCTCCCCTCTCCTCCCCTCTCCTTCCCCTGCCCTTCTCCCTCTCCTCCCTTCTCCTTCCCCTGCCCTTCTCCCCTCTCCTCCCCTCTCCTCCCCTCTCCTCCCCCTGCCCTTGGCCCCTCTTTCTCCCTTTATGTACGAGCTGTAATTATATGGTTTGCTCCACACAGATTGCCAGTAACACTCCCAAACCAGAACAGAAGAGACCAAGGTAGGGTGGATAGGGTGGGAAGCAACCCTATGGGCAGGGCATAGGAGAGTAGGTACAGATTGGATTTTAAGATGTGTGTTTGTGTGTGTGTGTGTGTGTGTGTGTGTGTGTGTGTGTGTGTGTGTGTGTGTGTGTGTGTACGTACATGCGTAGATCTTCAGTTGATGGGGACTGTCCTCCACCTAAGAAACAGCGGCCTAATGTAAGTATCCACCTCCCACTCTCACCTCTCCTCCCACTCTCACCCTCATCTCCCACTCTCACCCCTCTCCTCCCACTCTCACCCCTCTCCTCCCACTCTCACCCCTCTCCTCCCACTTTCACCCCTTCTCTATATCTCTCTTTTCTTTATCTAAGGCATCTGGTAGCAATCAGAGGAAAGACCAAAACCCAATTACATCAAAACCAGCTCACTCTGACATCCCTACTCCAAATAATGCCTTTATGGAGGCTGTAGAGATGACCACTGCTGGTGTGTTTGGCAGATGGCTGGGTTGAAGATTTGATCGAAGCATAATTATAACACACACCACACACACACACACAAACACACACACACACACACACACACACACACACACACACACACACACACACACACACACACACACACACACACACACACACACACACACACACACACACACAGATATTAAACCACTGCTTACTCCTGAGGTGGTTACAGAGCTGGTGTTAGCCACAATGAACAATTTACCCAAGCAACAGCCTATAACATTCAGAAACTCCTACACACCAATAGCTGCTGCCAGTTCTGAAGCTCAGGTGACCCACTTGGCCCGCCTCCTGGCATCTCAAATGACATCGGCAGCCATTGGGGTTGGAGCCGAGGCCAAGTCCATTAAGCCTACAAGACCTGTGAGTGTTAGCCTATACCTGTGAGTGTTAACCTACACCTGTGAGTGTTAGCCTACACCTGTGAGTGTTAGCCTACACCTGTGAGTGTTCCCTTTAATCTATAATTTGTTGTAAATATATATATTATGCTAAAGTAACCATGGCTGGCATTTGATGTGTTTGGTGGCCATATTGATGGCATTGCAATCTCTCACCATCACAGACTCCTGACGGTTCATCGTCCCAAAGGAGTGCATCCCCTATTGTCAGAGACCCTCGGCGAAGGAGACAGGAGGAGGGTCTTGCAAAGCCTGTGATGGAGGAACCGCCAGCAGATGTGTCAGTGGATGTGAAGGTGGAGGAAGAGGTGGAGATGGAGGTAGGTGGAGGAAGAAGTAGTGTGTTACTGTGAGCACCTTCCTTACAGACCCCCAACTTAGAGTCTGACTTGGCACAGAGCACTGCTGAGCTTTCCTACCTGGGGACACTGTTGGGACTCCCCAGTATTCTTGACCCTATGTTTCCAGTGGCTTATGCAGCATTTTTTGGCTCTATGCCACCTACTAGCGGTGAGCCAATGGAAGATCTGAGTGCAGTGCGCCCCTCCAATGTAAGTCCTTATGTGGGGTCCCTGGTGGAGGATAGTCTACCCAGGAGAGGGTCCTTATGTGGGATCCCTGGTGGGGGATAGTCTCCCCAGGGAGAGGGTCTTTATGTGGGGTCCCTGGTGGGGGATAGTCTCCCCAGGGAGAGGGTCCTTATGTGGGGTCCCTGGTGAGGGATAGTCTCCCTGATCAGTTTAGTTCATAGAAGGCACCCATTTACCTTCTTCTTCACTTTCGTTTCCTTTTCATTTCACTTCCATGTTTTCTATCTTTATGTTCATGTTATCTTGTCTTTACTTTCATATTCTATTACTCCCATGCTCTTGTGTTTACTTTCATGCTCTTGTGTTTACTTTCATGTTCTCTTGTCTTGCCTTTTGCTTGGCTTCCCCTTACTTGGGTTCTTGACATCAGCTTGTTGCTATACCAACCAAAGAAGGTATGTACTGCCATGTTAACTAGTTCTACCTGCTAGCACACATACTCATTTCTCCAGATGATTCTGACGACCAAGTGAAGGATAAGGAGAAGAAGAAGGTATGCCAGCACACCTTAACATACCTGCTTACACCTTAACATACCTGCTGCCAACACTTACACCTTAACATACCTGCTGCCAACACTTACACCTTAACATACCTGCTGCCAACACTTACACCTTAACATACCTGCTGCCAACACTTACACCTTAACATACCTGCTGCCAACACTTACACCTTAACATACCTGCTGCCAACACTTACACCTTAACATACCTGCTGCCAACACTTACACCTTAACATACCTGCTGCCAACACTTACACCTTAATATACCTGCTGCCAACACTTACACCTTAACATACCTGCTACCATTGGCTTAACAGCTGCAGGCTGTGGCACCACAGAAGCTGAAGAGAATCCACATGTTCGATCTCTCCAGTGTTGTGCGCCCTATGGACAACGAGCAAGTCCATGCCATTACTATTGCTGCTTTCAAGAGAATGCTAAAAGTGGAAGGTAGGTGTGCCTAGCTGTGTTCTGTCCCCTTTCTCCACCCATCTTCCCTCCTCACTGCCTCCTCCCCCCTCTTTCTAGGAGGTACACTCCCACTTGAGGTCCAGCAGGTGGGAGTTCAGTATTGTGGTGTTTGTGGGTGTGGCTAAAAGTATGGTTTTCTTTCTACACCAGAACTCCATCAAGCTCATAATTACTTTGGTTACTCAGTTTGGAGGAGAGTTTGTGGATGGTATGTTGATATGCATGGTACATGTGTGTTGATATGCATGGTACGTGTGTGTTGATATGCATGGTACGTGTGTGTTGATATGCATGGTACGTGTGTGTTGATATGCATGGTACATGTGTGTTGATATGCATGGTACATGTGTGTTCTGCAGCCCTGAGGAGCTTCATATTGGAGGACTTCAAGGCTCACTTTGATGTGGCCATTGCCTGGCTATATGCTGAGTATGCAATAGAGGAGGGATATGTCTTCTGTGCCCAGAGCACCCTGCACTATGAGTCATGTCTGCTTGGCCTGCTGGATGGAGCCAGGGCCACCCTGGATGGGAGGGACAGGCTGTTCACCAAGCTGCTACTGGAAGCCCCCAGGCTGTCCAAGCCTGCCCTAGAGATAGTGCGGGCCTACTGCCTTGATGAGGTGCGCTGCTATTGCTTAGTGGGCTGGCATCTTTTTAACCCTCTTCCTGTGTAGGAGAGAGCGTTCTTAGGTGTTTCCACCTTGAAGGACCTCGTGCTCAAGAGGCACCATGCTTCAGATGAGTGCCTGCAGGTGCTCCTGCAGATCACATTAAGTGACCTGGAAATGGTTTGTTGACAAGTACACTCTACTTCTGAACTTAATTCTGTAACTGCTCACACACACATGCACGCACACACGCACACACACACACACACACACACATACACACACACACACACACACACATGCACACCATTTATGATGCACATGTGTCCCAATAGGCAAAAAATCAATCCCTGCATGTGGTAAAGAAACTATACACTGCAAGATCAGACCTTGTAGTTAAAATTGAGGTTGGTTAATTAACCAGTATTGAGTTGTTAACTGACTGTATGCATGGTGCAGCGCTTTGCCCAGCATACGTTACAGTGCCTGCTCTCTGAGCATCCCTCATTCCTGCAAACGGAGGGAGATATGGGTATGTGTGTGTGAAACTATCCTGCGCACGTGTATGTCATTATGTGTGTGTGTGATGATGTGTGTGTGGTATGTGTGTGTGTGTGGTATGTGGTATGTGTGTGTGTGTGTGCACAGAGGTGGCCACTGAGTGGACAGAGGATTCAGTGAAGACTTGTGTGGTGGTCTTTCTAGCCTTGCTGCCTCTCAACCCTAAGCTGCTGAAGGAGTAAGGAGGGAGGGGGAGGGGAGGAGTAAGGAGGGGGAGGGGAGGGGAGGAGTAAGGAGGGAGGGGGAGGAGTAAGGAGTGAGGGGGACACTGTCCCTTCATAAGTGTTGCCATTCAGGTGGCCCCTCCCCTCCCTCTCCTCCTAGCCTGGCAATGGTTTACACTGGGACATCGGCGACAGTGAAGAGGATACTTCTCAAGCTGGTCGATGTGCCTGTGCGTGTGTTGGGGATGGACTCGGCTGATCTCCTGCAGCTGGTGCTGGAGTGTCCGCGGGGCAGTGAGACTTTGGTGATCAGAATGCTTTACATCCTTACTGAGACTGGTGAGGGAGGGGAAGGGAGGGTGTGTGGTCCTTTTGATGATGGCCACGCCTCCTAGCTCCTCCTTCTTCTGAGCTGGTTAGTCGTGTGAGGGAGGTGTACCTGAGGAGTGGTGATGTGAGGTTTTTGATACCAATCTTGCATGGGCTGCAAAAGGTTAGCCACACATTCCCTGTAATGTTTAATAACCACACCCACCCTGTAATGTTTTATTACCACACCCACCTGTAATGTTTGATGACCACACCCACCCTGTAATGTTTTATTACCACACCCACCTGTAATGTTTGATGACCACACCCACCCTGTAATTTTGATGACCACACCTACCAATGCAGCAAGAAGTGATAGAAGCCTTGCCCAAGTTTATACACCTTAGTCCCAACCTCGTAAAAGGTGTATTCGATCGTCTGTTGGTGTCATATAAAGGTTAGCTGGAGGTGTGGCCTCTTTTTTTGTGTGCATGCTGTAGCCCATCCCCCTTCAATCCTCAGGTGACCAGGGCCACAGTATCAGTCCTATCACGCCCTCAGAGCTGATGATCGCACTTCACACACTGGATTTTCCTAGTGATGAGTCGTTGATGAAGGCTGTCATCAAAGGTATTCATATGTCCAGCCATTGATGTACGGCATCAATGGTGTGTGTGTGCTTGTATGTGTGTGATATATGTATGTGTGTGTACATGTATGTGTCTCTGTCTCTGTAGCAACAAACCTCTGCTTCAGCGAGAAGGCGGTGTACACACAGGAGGTGTTGGCTGTAGTGCTCCAACAGCTGCTTGAACACACACCCATCCCAACACTGTTCATGAGGACTGTATGCACACCACGCGATTACACTGTGATGTCATTGTGATGTTGCTACAGGTGCTCCAGTCTCTCCAAGCATACCCTCGCCTCCTCAACTTTGCCATGACCATTTTGAGCAAACTTATAACCAAACAGGTCTATCCACCTCACCCCTTCTTCCCTCTGCCTATTTACCCCTCATCTGATTTCTATTTAATGCTCCCTTCCATTGCTGCTTCTTCTTCTCCAGGTGTGGAAGGAACCAAAGGTGTGGCAAGGCTTCATCAAGTGCTGTGAGGTTACCAAGCCGCAGTCATTTCCTGTTCTCCTTCAACTCCCTACCCAGCAGCTAAAGAGCATACTGGAGGTGAGTGGGTGTAATGGGCATGGCCATTTGTGTACAGCACAGCTAACCTATGCACCCCCCCCCCCCCCCCCCCCCAAACAGGCCAGCCCAATTCTGAATGAGGCGCTGCAAAGTTACCTTAAAGAACTGAGCCCTTCAGAGCTGATAGGAGTTCCACGCCCACTGCTGCAGCTGTTTGGGTTCATAGAAGAGAACCTCACAGATGATGGCAATGATAGCTTGAAACAGAAGGCTGAAAAACGAAAACCATCAAAGCCTGATTATGACTTTGCAATGGTACAACAGCAGGAAACTGAACTTATCACAGCGTCCTTTGTCCCAAATAGGCTGTGCTAGCTTCTATGTCACTCAATTCACATGTTGATTTGTATAATAATATTTTCAACACATACTACATACAATGCCAGCTGTGCTGGGCGTGGCATACATCACATGATCATTTGCTCTTATCAAGAACACCTACTGGAGCTAATACTCTACTTCTGTTTGTCTCAGCTATGTTTCCATTTGCAATCATTTCATCCAGTATCATATGAGCCTTATCCAGGTTGAACATTATCTAGCTGAGGTCAAGGGAAGTACCACAGGCTAGCTAGGACACACACACACACACACACACACACACACACACGGTAGGATACGTCTAGTTCACATACACTCTCGAAGTAACGATCAAATGTCTCCACTACACAGTGTATGAACTCCATGAGGCTTAGCTCATTCTGCAGGTTCAAACGCCAAGTGCATAGAATGACAGACAGCCAAATTTTAGAACGAAGAACCTCCCTACCTCACTGCTGTCCACTCCAATAATGAAGTACAAAGACGCATACCTTCGGTATACAACCTTGTAATTCTTGTATTCCATAAACGAGCACTGTTCAATGTAATGAGTGCACTCTACTTAATATATTATCCCCGCACATACACGCGCTCGTACCAGCTCCTCGCCTCTTGCCAAGCATTTTCTGACGATATCTGCTTCTGTTACGACCCTCTCTTCCACAGGGGTGTACTCATAGTACTGGCTGAGCCGAGTCTGGCCCTGTTTGTTTACCAGCAGAACGAACTTCAGCATTTCCGCACAGCAAGTCCCACCCCCTGACTGATATTAATATTTATGAATAATTGGATGGTGGTATATATTATTTTGTACATGTAGTTTTGAATAATTATAATGGCTTCACAGGAACCTTGTTGTTCTTCTGGACAAGAGAAGCTCGTGTGCAAGTATGGCAGCGAGTGCTATCGAAAAAATCCACAGCACCTACGGGATTTTTCCCATCCAAGTTAGTTCTGTCCAGAAAGTGTATTTTAGGACTTCTTATTTTGTAGACAAGGAAGATAAAGGGGACGAGGAGGATGTTTGTCCCCCAGCTAAGAAGATTGCGGTAGATTCTTCACTTCACCGAGGTCCTCCACTATTTTATGTTACCAAGGTGCGTGGTATCGGTGACCATTACAACAGCAGCACCTTGGCTATTGGCCTGAAAGGTACCGGAAGCTTTGGGCTATGCACGTATGCATAATGAGGTGACTGGTTTAACCTCTAGACATACTTGCTCTGGGAGAGCTGGTAGCTTCTGCTCAAGTAAGCACTTGTATTTTCATAACACAGCTGCATATAATGGGCTGCATTTTTACGTTGTACAGTTCAACTACATGTTCGATGTACCTTGGATAATGGACCAGTATCCTCCAAATAAAAGGTTGGATGATACATTTTCCTTTTCCTGACAAATCCACCTGCCTTCCACTGGGGGCATTGCTCTCATTACAGGACCACACCTCTGTTGCTGGTACATGGAGAGCAGGGAGATGGACTGATGCGACTGAGAATGGCAGCGAGACCTTTCCCCCACATCAGCTTCTTCCAAGTCAGGCAGCCAAGTACTTTACTTATCCCCTGGCACTTATCCCCTATCGTGCAAGGGACAGGAGAGGCTGTCACTAGTGCCATTTATATCAATTCTCCTCCTCATTTTCCCCCTCATGCAGGCTCCACTTAAAATTCCATTTGGAACCCATCACAGGTGAGATGTTGCAGTTGTGAGTGTGTGTGAACACTGGCGCTGTGCACAGCAAGATGATGCTGCTGCTGTTTGATGATGGCATGAGAGTGGTCGTCCATACTGCAAACCTGATTGAAAAGGATTGGGACCAGAAGACCCAGGGGTAAGCCACGCCCACAGGGGTAAGCCACACCTCAATGTTGTGCTCTGTTCCCTTAATAACATCTCACTATGGATAGCTATTTAAAAGTATATAAAATTGATATATGTCCCCACCCCCTTGCTTCCCTAGTGTGTGGATTAGCCCTCTCTTTCCTAAGGAGTCCAGTGGTTTATCCGCATTTCAGAAGGACCTCTTGGTTAGTTTCAAACTAAACTTGACCACAACATGACCAACACCTTGATGCAGGACTATCTCAATGCATACGGAGGTACTGCTTTGGATGCCTGGAAACAACACATCGCAGAACACAACATGAGCACAGCAAGGTGAGCATTATATGGAGTGATGTGCATTAATATGGGGGGTTTTGAGGATTATATTTGGGAGGGGTTTATTACTTGAAGGATGGACCCTCTACTTACACATGTTGATATTTCTTGGACCCAGCAGAGTACATCTAATTGCCTCTGTGCCTGGTGCGCACACTGGCCCTTCTATGCACCAGTGGGGTCACATGAAGCTTAGGAAGGTATCCAGGGTGGTCTTAGGGCGTGGCTTGAGGTGGGTGTGGTCATCAGGTGCTCAGTCAGCATGGACCCTTGGCGGCCAAAGTTGACAAGCAATGGACTGTGATAGGGCAATTCTCGAGTGTGGGGTCCCTGGGCACATCAAGCCACCAGTGGTTGTGTTCAGAGTGGCTTGCCAGCCTCTCTGCTTGCAGGGATGCAAAGTGTCTTGGGGCACAAAGCTTCCCTCAACTGCAGCTGGCAAGTTGGCAATAGTTGTAGTTGCTACCTCATCCCCAGCCCTATCTCCCATCCACCTGCAGATATTTCCTAGTGTAGAGAACGTGAGATGCAGTCTGGAAGGTTACATGGGTATGTGGAGGGCTCCTGGTGGGAATGGGGAGGAGGGGTTATTATGCAGGCAGATGCCACACTCCTTTGTAGCTGGTGGCTCTATCCCCTATGATCGGAAGGTGGCGGAGAAGCAGCCTTACCTCACCGGCTACCTCTGGTGGGTGCCATGTTGTAAAGCTGTGGTTGTCATCAAAGATGCATGGACGGCAGCCAGTGGAAGGCGGGGCACTGTGGGCGGAGCCGGGCTGCACCCCACATCAAGACATATGGCAGGGTCTCACCTGACTGCACCCAACTGGCCTGGTTTTTGATCACAAGGTACACACACACACACATTACAACATCCTGCACAGTAGTGATCTGGGTCCTGCACGTCTTGTGTAGTGCGAACCTCTCCAAAGCAGCCTGGGGTGCTATGGAGAAGAAAGGCTCCCAACTAAAGATCAGGTCATATGAAATTGGAGTACTCTTTCTTCCCAGTGATGATGTAATTGAAGTATTAATTACTATCCATATCTCCTAACTTCCTTCCCTCTCTTGTCATCAATACAAGGGTCTTCTCTCCGTTACGACTTATTTGGACTCATTCCCAAACTCTGAGTTTGCAGTTCCAGTACCATATGACCTCCCACTGACCCAGTATGACAAGAGAGGTTAGCAGAAGTAACTTAGTGTCCAGCACCATTACCCCGCTTCTCTCAGACAGTCCATGGATGTGGAACGGTTCGTATACAGAACCCGACAGCCATGGGAGGATCTGGACTCCTCCATAGTTACAAGCGGGTCTGGGTACGAGACGAGAACAATGAGCTCAGTCGTCGCCATTGCTCAACAGTTGTCGCATGCCAATGCCGAGCAGAGTCCCTTGATACTGCTTGCCCTTAATAACTTGTTAGAAGGCGATGAATGTTCGGCGAAGGAAAAGCAGTCCGCGAGGCGACAGATATGGAGATGCGACTTGTTGCACATTATAGTGGAGGTGCTTAGACAGGATTTCACGTTGGTTACCGGACAGTGGGATACCGCGGCAAAGCTTGCAACGCTTTTGAGTAGCGTCTGTGTGGGTCTGAAGCCGAAGTTGCCAGAGCAACAGAACATTCATGGCGAGAAAGCCGATCAGGTAACGGAGTACTATGATATTCTACTACCCACGGCGGTGGATTCGCTGCTTATTCTAGCTAACAATCTAATGGAACTAGGGACTGCACACATAGCGAAAGGCGACCCCCAACCACACTTCTTTACCGTAGCTGATGCCCTCACGTGGCTGTGTTCCAACCATCAGCAGTGCATTCAGCGCGCACTACAGTCGCCCTACCTTCTGAATATTTTTATCTCCGACGAGGCAGCCTATAGTAGCGCGGCATTGGAGTTCATCGCAACGACGTTGAAGTCGTGTCCTGGGGTTTTCTCGACGCTGTCTAGCGAAACCATGCAAAGCATACTGGACGAGTTAGTGTACAAGATATCAGGAACTGACAGCCACTCCGCTCTGCCCGCCCTCGACCTGCTTGGGGCGTTCGTGAAGAGCGGCGTGACACTTTTGGACAACCTTCTGTCGGCGTATAAGGGGTTAAGTGTGGTAATTTTTAAATGGAACGCATATCACCTGGGGCCTGATGCAACCCAGTTGGTGACCGCATTAGGAGCCAGGGCAAATTTTGACCAGGAAAGAGATAGAACTAATTCTGCAGCGGTCCTGATCCAAGCAGTGTGGAGGGGATATGTCTGCAGGAAGAAGATGCGGCGTTTTAGAAGGGGCATTTGTAGATTCCAGCAGCTTTATCGGAGATGGAAGTTAGACAAAGGGAAAGTCAAACAGGAAAAGGCTCAGGTGACCAGCAGAGCCACATACACTGCCCAGCGCAAATTCCACGAACAACAGATAGCAACACTCAAGTTGCTACCTGCATGTGAAATAGCAGCTTTTGTTGCAAGGCAAGAGGAGCAAGCAGCAGTGAAGATACAAGCATGGTGGAGAGGGGAGGTAGCCAGGAAAGCTCTCCAAGAGAAAAGGGCAGCCACTTTGAGAACAAGGAGTGCTGGTGTGATCCAAAAAGCTGTTCGGAGGTACCTGCAGAGAGGAAAGAAGCGGACAACAGTGGAAAACCTTTACCCAGAGTTAACTTGTGCCGAGAGGGAGCTGCTACAACAAGAGATACATCAGCTGAGGGAGCGAGAACCACAGGTCCAGTCCAGTGAACAAAGGAGACAGCTTCATGATCAGGTTCAACAACTTCTTGGAGACTTCTATGCCGACCTGAGGTATGTCAGACGCAAGGATGAGCAGCGGTGCATACTGCTGGCCCAGCTGGAGGAAGGCTGTGATCGAGCATTGAGCGCTCCACCATTGCACCATGCCTCTAATGAGCTGGTGGAGCTGTATACTTCAGGGTCACGGTTTGTAGCCAGCATGGCGCAGACAGCTCACAGAGAGGAACTGAAGGCCATGCTGCTACCATGGTGGAAGAAAACGATGGAGGATGACCCTGTATCCCTAGATGACCCCGTGATCGCTCTCTTAAGCTAAAAGATGCAATGACTTCACAGCTATTGTTTAGTTAGTACACTGATGTATGTATCCTATGTGCTGTGCGTGCTGATAAAAGTCTGGAACAGTACGTGTGAACAAACATGACATGTGGTTACAGCACAGACATGCACACAGCATAAGGCATAGTGCTAGACTTCATCATCACTATAAGTCTCCTCTGGATAGTCACCCACTTTGACATTCTTGGCCTGCACAAATGCCCCATGCTTAGGGGGGCAGTCAAAGTAACGCTTGCCATCAACACTAACAAAGAAGCATAGCTGATTAGCATATAGGCACCAAACCAAGGTACCTTCCATCATTCTTTCCCAGTGGCTCATCGTACTTAACTCCAATCCAGTAGCCCTGTTTGAATTCCACCTTTCCCACGAACATAACTGTCCCTCTCTTTGGTGCATCATTGGGGAGAGTCACCTCACACCTTGAGCCAATGGTAATGGCCTCAGCCGCTGCCTTATCCTCCCTCTCCCGCTCCTCCTCTTCCTTCTTTGCTGTAGCATCCTTCTCTGCAAATCTTCCTACCTTGAGTTGTTTCTTGAATGCCATGACAGTGTCTATTCACAGGTACAGCCAACTGTACAGTGCAGCAACACGCAGAACCCCGTAATCTTACCGCCTCTCTTGGCATATTCTTCACTGGACATTTCGTACTTCTTTACGCTAGATACATCTTCAAACTCTCCTGGCTTCTTCCGGGGGTCCTTGTCCACAACCTAATCACCCACCCACGCATATGACCGGTTCTGCAGCAGTTTAATAGCCATACGTGGATTCTGAAGCCATTTTGGACTGGATATGCTCCCAGCGCTATTTCATCGTTATCCAAATCGCAAATGAATTTGGCATCGCGATCAAACAGCTGCAGCTGCATGAAGGATGATGTGGCGCCAGTGATTAGCTCAAGTTTGCCCTGCGCAGTAAGTGACGGAGTAACATGCGGGTCTTCTATCCAATCAGTTCACTCGCCTTTAACTCTTGGATGGTTATGGACGAAGGAAATCTCTTCTCAGAAGTAAGGGACCCAAGATTAGTGGTGACAGCGACATTTAAGTACGCTGCGGCCATGATTGATACAGAAATAATAGCCAGTTATTAAATTTTAACTAAACGATGGCACGGAAGGGCGGGCATTATGAAGCTCAGCTGCGATTTGGAAGTTACCTATTCAATGGCTGTAACGGCTTGCGTTCCCACGCATTTGCACCGCTCCTCTAAGTCACGAGCATCTATTTGCTTGGGGAAAAAGGGTTCTGGAAAGAAAGAAGAACTCTTTGTCAGCGTAATTACCACCAAGAATGTATCGGGAACATCGTACAAGGTTAATTACGCTGTGCCTCGTTCTGCAACGGCGATTGCTTAATATCTGAATGTGCCATTTTTTAGGTGAGAGACAATATCATTCAGATATTCTCAAAGTTTGTTGGTGAGGGGAAGGCCACTATTAAGTTTAAAGAACCGGCTCACGACCTTTGTATCAGCAAGGTATGTCGCCCATGCTGCAGAATGTTTAAATACTCATGACATTTTATAGGCTGACCCAGGAAAACTGAAAGAATTGCTTTCAGTTCTCAAAATGGCACCATCACAACCCGCTGTTGACACTCCAGTGCTAGTGCCCCCAAAAGTACAAGATATTGAAAGACCAAAGAAGTGCTTGGTCATTAGGTCACGTAGTGAATACCCCACTGAAGGATTTCCAGGTGGTCTGGAAACGTTACAGGCAGCAGGGATCTTGCTCAATCGTGTTGACTTACGGATTCTCCAATTGAAGCACCTTCAGTCTTTGGATCTGTCTGAAAACCACATCAAAACTATTCCAGATGGGGTGTGTGATGTTGGCCTTGTGGAACTCAAGCTCGCAGGAAACAAGGTAACGGAACTATCGCAAGCTTTTTGCACAGGAGAGCTAGCAAAGTGCCTACGTCTACTGGACTTGTCACGCAATGAACTTGACCAGTTGCCAAACAATTTCTTTGAACTGAAGAGCTTGGTCACCCTTAAGATGGACTGTAACAAGCTCCAGTTCTTGCCAAGGCTATTCGGAAAACTAAGTCAACTGAAATTCCTATCAGCCAGCAACAACAAGCTGGTAGTCCTGCCTACGACCTTCTCACGGCTATCCCTGGACTCATTGGATCTCTTTGGAAACCCTTTTAGGCAGCCAGGCCTCGTGCGTCGCTGCTCAGATCTCAGTCTGCCATCACTGCTGGAGCTGGCAGGGAGGGCAGTGAAGAAATACAAGTAGGCGTCTGGGTTAGGGCTCACTATTAGGTCATGTGATCTTAGTATGAAGTCATGTGATCGGAATATCACTGTTTTTTAACCACGTGTCCACACACACAACACACACTCTCTCCCCTTTCCTCTCAGAATACCATACAGCCCTTACTCCCTCCCTGTTGTGCTCTGTCACTACCTGGACGCAGCTAGGAGGTGCGTGTGTGGGAATGCCTGCTTTACAGCTTTCTTGCAGTACATTGCAAGCTTGGACATGCACAAGGTCTCTGCTACAGTGACGGCCATCGACACACACGGTACAACCACAGTTCCAATTGAAGCCTTCCTGTGCTCAGCAAAGTGTCTTAAATTGTGGAGGTGCTGACTTTTGTTCAATCCATTGTAAATATCCTTGAGGATATGTCAGATATTACGAAGTGTATGCCACTTAGGAGGTTCTCTCCTGTGACAGCGCTGCATGCTAAGATCTGCCAGTGATGTGTCTTTATGGAGTCCAATTGCAAACTCTGGGAAAGGGGATGTATGGCACAAGAATATTCCCTTGTCCCCAGTCCTATACCTGTTTGATGTCCTCCGCTGACAGAGCACCAGGCAGGTCCTGCTTGTTGGCAAACACCAACAGTGTGGCCCCAGCCAGCCTCTGTAGAGTCAAAGAGGTTCGTTGATAAGACATCCAGCAAGCATGAAAGCCCCTCCAAACACACACACATACCTCTTCTAGAAGAAGCTTATGAAGCTCAGCTCTGCAGTCTTCCAAACGTCTTCTGTCTGCACTGTCTACCACCCAAATGAGCCCGTCTGTGCTCTCAAAGTAGTTCCTCCAGTAGGAGCGAAGAGACCGCTGGCCACCAACATCCCAGAAGTTCAGCTTCAATCTGGGATTATTGTGTGCAAATTAAGCCGCCTACTTTCCCCTTTCAATAACTCACCCTCTGTACTCTACTGTATCAATGTTGAAACCAAAGGTGGGAGATATTGTACTCGTATCCTCTCCGAGAAACTTCTTAAGAATAGTAGTCTTACCAGCGTTGTCCAAACCGCTACATCATTTGTTAAGGCCGCAGTTGTTATGCTGAATATACTAAGTCCGTAAACCAGCTGCAGCTGCCTGATTTTATTAGGATACAGCATGAGCAGACGTACGTCTTTCTCCTTCTGCTTCATCTTCTTTAAAATCGAGAGCAAACCCATTATACTAGTAAATTATGTCGACGCGGGAGACATATTCTAATTAAATGCACCGTTGAGATATTTCTGTTGGGTAAATGGCTGGTCCCCTCCCACAATCTTATCGGTATCTACCCGTTCCTGCTCAGGTGGAACACGTCGAAGAAGGATCAATTTCGATCCCAGCAACAGGCAAATCTCCAGTGGGATTCACTATCTACCAGGTAGTGTTCAAGGTAGGCTTACGTCATACAGACAGGCTATGCCCAAGTACTAATTAACTGCTGACCGTGTGATGCACGCAGACAAAGACGCCAACACCGCAAGGATACCTTGCTATTGTCGAGGTGAGCAGGGCACTTTGCTCTAAGGCCTGGGGGTGAGTGTTGCCCCGCACACACAGTGTAACGTCTGGAAGAGGTACAGCGACTTCCAACATTTGGAAAAGGAAGTAGAAGAAATTCATGCAGCCTCGGGCGTTCCGGTGAAGTTTCCGTCCCTTGTCAAGGCCAGCTATTTCGGTACGGTACTGTCGTCTCCATATCGGCGCTCATGTAAACGGCCCCACGGCAGGAAGGTTCAAGGACACAGTCATCGAAGACCGCAGAGCCTCGGCCGAGGCCTTGCTGCACTTCGCTGTACACAGCCAACATCTGCGGCACTCACCACCTCTGCTGGACTTCCTGAAGGTGGGCTGTGTGTGCGGCCAACGAACCTCTTCACGTTAATACGGGTACCTTCATCCCGCAGAGTGCGGCCGTACCGCTGCAACCGCTGCAAATGGCTGGGAACCCCGAAGAAGCTGAAGTCCCTCCTCCCCCTCCCCCTGACTACAGTGAAAGTGAAGGTCACATTCATCAACAGCTGGCTGACTGGAGGGACCAAGCTGATGGCTCCATTTCCCAGGAGGAACTGAACCTGCTGATTGGGGACTCTACAGGGGACAGCAGTAATATGGTCCCCACCTGGCATACCTCTGAGAGGGATCAAAATGGCTGTTCTCATTTAACTGAGGCTCAAGCAGTGGTGGCTTCAGGCGGGGGGCCTACTAATAGTGTGCTGGTGGATGTGGGAGGGGAGGGGGGGACACAGGGAGCGGGAAAGGGCAGTGGGGGGCCCACAGATGGTGGGGGGCCAGAACTGGATGAATTGGGCCTCACAGAGTGGACAATGGAACAGAGACCTGACCTATGGAGTGTTGCCACAATAGGAACTCCCTCTGATGTAGGGGCCTCTCCTGTTGTTGGATCAGAATGTATCAACCTTCGGGAGGACCCAGCTGTGCCATTGGTGTCATCCCAGCTGGCACCAATGGTGTCATCCCAGCTGGCACCAATGGTGTCATCCCAGCTGGCACCAGTGGTGTCATCCCAGCTGGCACCAGTGGTGTCATCCCAGCTGGCACCACTGGTGTCATCCCAGCTGGCACCACTGGTGTCAGATCAGTCAGAGTCTACAGACTGGTGGTCCCAAGCCCTTGCTGCTACTCAGGAGATCGCTGATGACTTTGATTCCTTAGTGGAAGAGAACGAACACAAGAACACAGCTCCCTCAGATGACAAGGTGGCCAATAAGGGTACCATTGAAGTGACCCTTGACACTGCGGCTACCCACCAGCCTCCAGTTGATGCTGTTGCTAAGGACAATATTAGTCCTGAGGGCGCTCATTCTGAATGCCAACAGCCTACAAACCCCACTGGTGGCATGGACTTGCTTGCAGCTGATATACAGATGTCAAGAACTTCAAGCTCAGATTCAATTGGTTCACAGGGTGGGAAGGCACAAGGATCAAACTCTAATTCACGCTCACCCTCACCTCCGCAACGAGAAGCAAATCCTCGTCTAAAAGACAAGAATGCGTACGTCATCCAGGCCAGCAAGCTGATAAGTCGTGCCCTGCAGTATGAGCAACAAGAGGAGTACCAAGAAGCCTTTGACCTGCTGAAGGCAGGGGTAGACCTACTGTTGAATGGGGTACAGAGTAAGTTGAGGGAGGGAGGAGGGTAGGGAGGGAGGAAAGAGAGGGAAGGGAGGATGAATTTTTGTACATGTGGTAAGGATAGTGGTTTCATTATAGCGGACAATAACAGAAAGCGAAGGGACATTGTGCGAACAAGGACAGCTCAGTACCTTCAGCATGCTGAGGAGCTTCACCTGAAGTATCTGGGACCAAAAACTCCAACCCTTGCAAAGGTACATACATTGGCACTAGTAGGCTGTGATGATCTAACCCTAACCCAATGACCAGGTACCAAGCGTGCCAAATATCCAGAGTGCTGCCGTCACTCCACACCACCTCAAAGACTTCAAAGTCATCAATACCATTGGCAAGGTCTGGTGGTGTGATGATCACATGATCTTGTATTGGGATAATCACATGATGTAGTATTGAGATCACATGATGCATTGGAATCACATGATGCATTTTGTGTGGGCAGGTCATGGTTGTGGAGAGTCGTCATACCCACCTCACCTATGTGATCAAAGTAAGTGAATTGTCTCCCAATTCTAGTCACATATGCTGTACACACACACACACACACACACACACACACACACACACACACATGTGGTAGGTCATTCACCGCACCTCCTCACCTGCTGTCAGAGGTCTGAGTATGAAGAGCAGGATGACAGTAAGCACCGCCCCCTAGCCACTCCCACCTTAGATCACTACCCATACCCTACAGTTCACTCACTATCATACTCCATATAATGCCCCCCAGGTTCCTTGCCCCCACATACTCCATATAATGCCCCCCAGGTTCCTTGCCCCCACATACTCCATATAATGCCCCCCAGGTTCCTTGCCCCCACATGGTGAACCTGTTGCACCAGTATGACTCAGCAAACAGGTCCTTTCTCCTATTGGATCACATCAAGGGAGGCAAACTGGTGGACTTTGTTGCTGCCAAAAGAAAGCAATGGACAGCCTTGAAGCAGGGGCCAATGGGTACGTACCTAACTAGTGGGTGGGAATGAGAGGAGGTATGAGTGGGCTGGGGGTGTGAGGGGCTAGGAGTGTGAGGGGGCTGGGAGTGTGAGGGGGCTGGGGGTGTGAGGGGCTAGGAGTGTGAGGGGGCTGGGAGTGTGAGGGGGCTGGGGGTGTGAGAGTGTTTTAAATACTTACAGAGAAGCATGACACACCTACCAAAGTGGAGAGGCATGCCACGCCCATCAACACAGAGAGGCATGCCACGCCCACCAACACAGAGGGGCATGCCACGCCCATCAACACAGAGGAGCAGCTGCTAGATGAACTAAGCACCCTAAGTCCCCCCAGCGGGGCCCCAGGGGTGACCACACCTCACCTCAGCTCCTCCCAGGAAGAGGCGGGGCTTGTTACCAAGTCCCTCGACGACCACCCTGCAGAGAATGGGTTACCTAAGGGGGAGGAGGAGGGGGAGGAGAAGGCATTGGATTCATCACCTGGAGCAGAGACAAGTGAACCAACAGAATCCCTGGACAGACTCTCTGAGCTAAGGCAGCAGTTAGAGAGCCTCTCTGAAGGGGGCGTGGCAGCTGGGACCTCCATCTGTGTTGAACCCCCAACCCCAAGTGAAGAGGACAAGCCATATTTAGGTTCAGAGGAGAATGGTACAGTTGGCCTGGGCATCCAGGCAAAAACTACAAGCAGCTCATCCCTGGCGTTCACACCAGTAAGCAGTCTAATAAACTCACCAGATCAAGGTGCAGCGGATAATTGGGTGCAGAGGATGGAGAACAATGTGAGAGAGTGGAGTGCAAAGGTCGTGTTGGCATTGGAGCACCTGCATGCTTATGGGATAGTGTGCAGAGATCTTAACCCTAGCAACCTGTTGCTGGACAACAATGGTATGTATGTGTGATGTGTGTAACACCTGTGTTATAGGATATTTCTTCAGGGAATGTAAAGCTGACCTACTTCGGGTCCTGGGAAGGTGTGGACTTCCAAGAAAATTATGTGCTGCGTGAGAGCTTGTACATGGCACCTGGTGAGGCTTCAGTAACACTTTAGTAGCAATCATTAATGTGAAGGCTCGTTGGTCTAGGGGCATGATTCTCGCTTAGGGTGCGAGAGGTCCCGGGTTCAATTCCCGGACGAGCCCATTTTTTAAATTTAAATTTTTTAAAATAATTTTCATTATTACCTTTATATGCATATAATTTGATCAGTCCGTCTTGCTTCTCCAGAACTCAGTGGCTGCCAAGAGGCTACTCCTGCAGCTGATTGGTGGAGCCTGGGAGCTATTTTGTTTGAGCTTCTGTCTGGCCAGGTATAGCACATGCGTGTGGTTCCTGTACACACAAGGACACTCCCTTCTCTTAACGATAGACCCTAGTCTCGTGTCACCCTGATGGAGTCCACTCACACCTCCCTCTTCACCTGCCTGTTTCACTCTCTTCCGAAGCCACTGCTCTACTCCATCAGGTCAGCCCCCAGACACACCCACTATCACAACCCAGCCCGTGGCCACACCCACTATCACTTAACCCCCCTCACTCTTTGTACCACTCAACAGCTCCTGCAGATTGCCCCTTCAGAGCGCATAGGAGCCGGCAGCAGTGGTGTTGAAGAACTGAAGGCCCACCCTTTTTTCTCGTCAATTAACTGGACTAATATCTAAGTGTCAAATTCAAATTATGCTCTTGTATGTGATTGATCATTAGAAGAAACATGAATGAAGGAGGAGGGAAAGGAGAATAATGTAAAAAAAAAGAGAGAGAGAGACCAGATTAGAGAAGACCAAACCCCTCCACACCCTCATTGATTGCCATCATCATTGCAGTCTGGAATTGATGACAGGAATCATAGCTAGGGAGGCAGAGTTGATTGAAACTGAAACAAGAAGGTCCTTACACTTAAATATGACCAGAAATGGGTGATGGTGTGGCTTACCAAGTGTGTGCTGTAGGTAGTTTGTTGTGTGCTGGTACGCTGGTGATGGTAAAGGGTGGGTTAAGGTCCTTGAATCCACCCGGAGGTAGCTGTGAGCATCCTGTGACAAACTGGAGCAGCTTAGCCATCTCCTCTTCTGTGAAGCCTTTGACCACAGACCAAAACCATAACATTACCCCATCACCTGTGGTCATTGGCACTCTTGCATGCTGCTTCAAGTCGTCATAACTAATCTTCTGAACACCACACATGAGGAGCTGTGAAAGATATATGATCCAAGTGCTCAGTCAAACTTATTATATGGGACAGTCTCCATGGATACCAACCCTTTTCCCCTAATATAACTGGAAGTACAAGTACAGAGTTATAAAGCACTGAACTTTGCACTCATGCCCCGCCCCCTCTGCTTGTCCTGCTTAATAAATCTCACCTCACGACAGCACACCTGTTGAAATGTATAGTCAATTAAAATCTAGTGCCTTACATCTCCATGACAACAATCAGAATGTGCATACTCCCTCAAAATAAAATGAAGTGAAAACAAAGGGTTACCTAGGCGACTGTCCCATATCTTGAAAGGTTGGGTTAGGGTAGGGAGTGAGGGGAAGAGGATATGAGAGGGGATGTGAGGGGATGTGAGGGGATGTGAGGGGATGGAGGGATGTGAGGGGATGTGAGGGATGAGAGGGGATGGAGGGATGTGAGGGGATGTGAGGGGATGTGAGGGATGTGAGGGGATGTGAGGGGCTGTGAGGGATGTGAGGGGATGTGAGGGATGTGAGGGGATGTGAGAGATGTGAGGGGATGTGAGGGATGTGAGGGGATGTGAGGGATGTGAGGGGCTGTGAGGGGATGTGAGGGGATGTGAGGGATGAGAGGGGCTGTGAGGGGCTATGAGGGGCTGTGAGAGGATGTGAGGGATGAGAGGGGATGTGAGGGGATGTGAGGGGATGTGAGGGGATGTGAGGGGATGTGAGGGATGTGAGGGGCTGTGAGGGGATGTGAGGGGATGTGAGGGATGAGAGGGGCTGTGAGGGATGAGAGGGGCTGTGAGGGGATGTGAGGGGATGTGAGGGGATGTGAGGGATGAGAGGGGCTGTGAGGGATGAGAGGGGCTGTGAGGGGATGTGAGGGGATGTGAGGGGCTGTGAGGGGCTATGAGGGGCTGTGAGAGGATGTGAGGGATGAGAGGGGCTGTGAGGGGATGTGAGGGGATGTGAGGGGATGTGAGGGGATGTGAGGGGATGTGAGGGATGAGAGGGGCTGTGAGGGATGAGAGGGGCTGTGAGGGGATGTGAGGGGCTGTGAGGGATGAGAGGGGCTGTGAGGGGATGTGAGGGGATGTGAGGGGCTGTGAGGGGCTATGAGGGGCTGTGAGAGGATGTGAGGGATGAGAGGGATGTGAGGGGATGTGAGAGATGTGAGGGGATGTGAGGGATGTGAGGGGATGTGAGGGATGTGAGGGGCTGTGAGGGGATGTGAGGGGATGTGAGGGATGAGAGGGGCTGTGAGGGGCTATGAGGGGCTGTGAGAGGATGTGAGGGATGAGAGGGGATGTGAGGGGATGTGAGGGGATGTGAGGGGATGTGAGGGGATGTGAGGGATGTGAGGGGCTGTGAGGGGATGTGAGGGGATGTGAGGGATGAGAGGGGCTGTGAGGGATGAGAGGGGCTGTGAGGGGATGTGAGGGGATGTGAGGGGATGTGAGGGATGAGAGGGGCTGTGAGGGATGAGAGGGGCTGTGAGGGGATGTGAGGGGATGTGAGGGGCTGTGAGGGGCTATGAGGGGCTGTGAGAGGATGTGAGGGATGAGAGGGGCTGTGAGGGGATGTGAGGGGATGTGAGGGGATGTGAGGGGATGTGAGGGGATGTGAGGGATGAGAGGGGCTGTGAGGGATGAGAGGGGCTGTGAGGGGATGTGAGGGGCTGTGAGGGATGAGAGGGGCTGTGAGGGGATGTGAGGGGATGTGAGGGGCTGTGAGGGGCTATGAGGGGCTGTGAGAGGATGTGAGGGATGAGAGGGGATGTGAGGGGATGTGAGGGGCTGTGAGGGGATGTGAGGGATGTGAGGGGATGTGAGGGATGAGAGGGGCTGTGAGGGGATGTGAGGGATGTGAGGGGATGAGAGGGGCTGTGAGGGGCTATGAGGGGCTGTGAGAGGATGTGAGGGATGAGAGGGGATGTGAGGGGATGTGAGGGATGTGAGGGGATGAGAGGGGCTGTGAGGGGCTATGAGGGGCTGTGAGAGGATGTGAGGGATGAGAGGGGATGTGAGGGGATGTGAGGGGCTGTGAGGGGATGTGAGGGATGTGAGGGGATGTGAGGGCAAACCTCCAGCTCATTTTCATCAAATATGCTCAGAAGATTGTCAGGAATGATGTCATTGAGTCCTGTGAGTGGACTGGTAAGTGGAATGTGGGGCACCCTCCCTCCCTACACACAAGTACCTTTGAGGAACGACTCGACTTCATCTTTGACATTTTTGGACAGTCTGTGCTGAGCCAGTAGGTTGAGATAGTTCACCTTATTCCCTTCAACTACATCAATCCCTTCACCGTGATCAATTAGTGGAACAACGACAGGGTTCACCCCATCTTGTCTAAACTCTTCCTCAGCAAAAACCAGTCCAAGATCTGTCACATCGTTGTCAAGGACATACTGAACTTTGCTTGTGTACAGGTCGTGATCATCGCTCTCAAAATACTGTACTTGCCATGTGTCGAGAGGGGGGGGGGAGAAGGAGGAGGAGGAAGGATGAATACTGTTATTATTTGCAGGTATCCACCTCCCCCTGACCTTATAGTGGATGCGGAGGCCAATTATTTGAGCCAGAAAGGAGCGTGTGAACCTAGCTTTGATCAGCAGGGGCATGAGCCCTGACACAGCACTCTCATAGAGGCACTTTCCCACCACTCTACCGGCAAACTCAAAATGCTTTAGCTTCAGGGTAGGAGGCCTGCGATGAGATGGGTTTGGATGTACCTAAAGGGGAGAGGCCTCATCAAACCTAAAGTGGTAACCACGGCAACAAACCAAGGCCTGCGTGCTGTCCGAGAACTTCCTGAAAAGACCATTGGCAGTATTGAAGCACTCCACACTTAACAGTTCAAAGAACTCCCTGCTGACCCCACCACAGTCTCTGCCTACACACATGCACACACACCCACAGAGGTGATATCATAGAGCCCCAAGTCAGAGGTCCCCAGACCATTGCCTCACCTTCTTCAGCAACAAACTCGACAACAAACTTCTTGCACCAGTCAGAGGTGCCAAAGCCTTTGGTTGCAGCCATGGCCTGGGGTACAGAGGTCAACATGTCGTGCATAGCTTGCAAAGGAACACTTACAGATTCTAAAAGGTTGGATCTCATCACAACCACCTTCTGATCCGAACGATTCTGTTTACTATACAGCTTTTTCACTTCCTGGTAGAAATAGTTCTGCTTGTCTTGAAACTTCTCTGAGCCACCTGCAGTAGGTGTGGTCATGGGGTGTGGTCATGGGGTGTGGTCATGGGGTGTGTACTTGCCGATGTTCTTTAGCACATATCCATAAAAGGTAGCACCCAAGAGCTCACGATGTGGTGAATAAAGGGTTAAAGGCTGTTGAAAGCTGTCATCCAAAGTAAAGTAATCCTTTTGGGCATGAAACACAACCTGTGGGGACGAGGGGGAGGGAGGGGTGGGGAGGGGGAGGTAAAAAGAAACAAAGATGCCGCACAAGTTCAAAGTAATGTAGTCACCTTGGTGGAAGGGCAGACTTTACATGTGTAAACCCTTAGTGGAATCACACGCATGTAGAATTCCTTGACCTGAATTTGCTGTGTGAGTACAACAACATTGTCATCACCACCTCTGGCCACATTGTACCACCTCCTCCCCACCCCCCCCACCTCCCCTCCAAAATCACTCACACGAGGAGAGATGTAACAGTAGACTTTTTTTTGCTTTCTGTCCTGCACCAGTGTGGCCTCATAGTACAGGTTAATATTCTTCTTGCTGAGGTTGCGTTCCACAATCTTAGCATCTTCCTCTGCAAGTCAGATGGTGGTCATGTGAGCAACAGTGTGGTCATGTGAGCAACAGTGTGGTCATGTGAGCAACAGTGTGGTCATGTGAGCAACAGTGTGGTCATGTGAGCAACAGTGTGGTCATGTGAGCAACAGTGTGGTCATGTGAGCAACAGTGTGGTCATGTGAGCAACAGTGTGGTCATGTGAACAGTGGCATGGTCATGTGAGCAGTGGTATAGTAATGTGAGCAGGCATACCTGTTAGGCAGATGATGGTAAAACCACTGGGAGGTCCGATGTTGTGTCCTTTATACATCACTTGTGCTACATAATGGCCAGCCACCTCCACCTTCAGAAGCAGCTCATAACTTGTCTCCTCCACTTTATCCACCACACATTCTGTGTTGATGAGGTCACCTTCTGGGCTACCCTAAAGGAAGTAATCATTGCAGGGTCAGCCCCCTGCAGGGGGTGTGTCCTTGGTACCAGTCTGTGTACCTTCCAGCCACACCCTCTCACCCACCCTCCCAGTCACCACACCCTCTCACACCCTCTCACCCACCCTCTCACCCTCCCAGTCACCACACCCTCTCACCCTCCCAGTCACCACACCCTCTCACCTTCCCAGTCACCACACCCTCTCACCCTCCCTCCCAGTCACCACACCCTCACCCACCCTCCCAGTCACCACACCCTCTCACCCACCCTCCCAGTCATAACTCACCTTCCCAGTCACCATACCCTCTCACCCACCCTTCCAGTCACCACACCCTCTCACCCACCCTCCCAGTCACCACACCCTCTCACCCACCCTCCCAGTCACCACACCCTCTCACACCCTCTCACCCACCCTCTCACCCTCCCAGTCACCACACCCTCTCACCCTCCCAGTCACCACACCCTCACCCACCCTCCCAGTCACCACACCCTCTCACCCACCCTCCCAGTCACCACACCCTCCACCCACCCTCCCAGTCACCACACCCTCTCACCCTCCCAGTCACTACACCCTCTCACCCTCCCAGTCACCACACCCTCTCACCCTCCCAGTCACTACACCCTCTCACCCTCCCAGTCACCACACCCTCTCACCCACCCTCCCAGTCACCACACCTTCCTTGTCTCTACACACAGATGCTCAGAGGCCAGGACAGCTTTGTTGCCAAATGAGTCCTTGGGAGCAATCCTTATTGGGTAATATATCCCCTTGGTGAGCACAAGAGTGTGTTGGTGGCCAAGGAACTCAGTTTTGCTGGCGTCCACAGGTCCTGGTGTGAAGTTCCGGTTGCACTTCACTATGGCTGTGCCGTTCACAGATAGCTCCACTTTGTACTGTCCAGACATCCTCGCTGTGAACGAAACTTTAATTCTGCTGTGCCCAGTGTATGGAGTAGGCTCGATGACCATCGGGATGCCAGAGGAGGAGGATGTGTGGGTGACAATGCATTGTAGCTTGTCTGTAGTCTGCAGAGTGTAAGGAGTGCTGTTCCGACAAACTAGCTGGGGAGGAGGTAGGTTTATTAATGGGAGGTTGGCAGTTTATTAGTTTATTAGGAGGTTTTTTGAGAGTTTACACATGTAGTGGTGTGACTGGTGGGCGTGGCCACACATGTAGTGGTGTGACTGGTGGGCGTGGCCACACATGTAGTGGTGTGGCCATGGTGGGCGTGGCTACACATGTAGTGGTGTGACCATGGTGGGCGTGGCCACACATGTAGTGGTGTGGCCATGGTGGGCGTGGCTACACACGTAGTGGTGTTATGATAGTGACCTCAATGGTGTGATGCAATGTGTGATATGTGGTATGATATGTGATCAGCAATGATGTAAAGGAGTTAATACAAACATACCTCTACTGTCACTATGGTAGATTCGCCAACTTCAGTACTGTCGTCATGGCTCCACTTAACTATGCACTGTGCAGGGTCCAAGTACTTCCCTAACATTCTATCGATAATGCCAGGACCTACATCTAGGAGAAAGGGACTAGGCTAGGCTAGGCTAGGAGGGGAGGGGAGGGGCTAGGCTAGGAGGGGAGGGGAGGGGCTAGGCTAGGAGGGGAGGGGAGTGGAGGGGAGAGGAGGGGGGCCTACGTACCAGGAGGAGGCACTATACGTTGCCTTTGGACTGCAGCACCAGTCCCTGGTGTCCACTTGATAATGGCACATTTCATAACCCCTGCTAAACCTGCGCAATAGAAATGAACTGTTCAACATTTTTAACGGTTTACAAAATCCAAAAAAGGTAAGCTATAAGTCCACTCCACCCCATCTCCATCACCCTCCACCTCCACCCCATCTCCCTCCACCCCATCTCCATCACCCTCCACCCCCTCATCTTAACGCTTGTCAGATATATACCAAGGAGGCTACTTGCCTATCATGATTAAGAAAAGGATCGCGACACGAAACAGACTCGCAGCAAAGGTCTTAGAAGACTTCTGTGCGATGGTCTTTTCCTCTTCGATGGCGGAAAGGAGTTTTGCGCGCAGGGCCATCGTAGGTGCAACTTTCTCAAGTTCTGACGCGCTCAGCCCTATCAAATCTTTCACTGAGTTGTGACCCTCGGCCATAACCGTGGGAAAGATCTCGCCCAGTCCATGGTCCTGCAACCAAAACTGTACTTGAAGCGCCTGCAGCGCATTAGCCAGCTTGCTGCTGGAGAGGTCCCACTTAGAAGCACCATCCGCTAGACGAGCGCAATCCCGCAATCTTTGCGCAGCTGCAACACATCGCCCACGGCCGTGCAAACATACCAGGTCGGTGACGGGTCAAAATGTATGCCTAGTACTTACCTTTGAGGTGCGGATGGTTTCTAAACTCGGCCAAACCGTTCTCTTTAAGCCACACACTGACTTCGTCTGCCTGGTTATCATACCTCCAAAGCCAAATGAGAAATGACAGAATCAATACAACACAGGCAATCGCCTGCTTCGCCATCAGAGAAGGTGCGGCTTCGGGGTATCACGTGATAGCTGTTTATTTTGTGAGGCTACTGAACATCACAACCAGTGGTCCCGCCTAAAGATATGACCAGTTTTTTCAATCCAGCAGCCCAAGGAACGGTAGACGAGCGGACAAGTTTAATGGAGAACGAATCTGATGCAGAGAAAGAGCCTGACATGGTTAGATTAATTGTACTAGTATTGTTTTTCTTGTGCTGAGCGAGGTCAATGCTACCATTGTTACATGTGGTGTGCGGGTGACTGCTCGTGTTTGTATTATTTATGCCGATATTACTACTACATGTAGTACAAAGTGGTGTGTGTGTGTGTGTGTGTGTGTGTGTGTGTGTGTGTGTGTGTGTGTGCGTGTGTGTGTGTACGTGTGTGTGTGTGTGTGTGGTTCTGTGCGTATGTGTGCATGTGGATCAGAAATTGAATGTTATCACTGTGTATGGTCAAGAGTTCCTTCTAAACAGTACCATCCAAGTACTAATTGCTAACATTGCCATCCTGCAAATCTATTTACCAGCAAAAGCATTTAGCTATTTACTTTAAAAAGCTGTAATATAAATTGCTGCCTGGACTAACTCAACACAACTGCCCACAGGCACCAGTCCTGCCCAACCACACAGTCCTTTCTGACCACACCCCTCAGCCATCACGTGAGGGGGAGGGTTCAGAGGGGGAGGGAAGGCCCTCCCCTTCAGGGGGATGCAAGGACTGCCTCCAGAGGGCCCTGAGTGTCCTCCCCTCCATTGGGGAAGGCACTGAGGAGGACAGAGAACACGACGAGGTTGGTTGGCTTGTCTTGGTCCACTGGGTCATTCCGTTGTGCCTCCTGTTTGTGTGTGAAATAGGAGATTTTGAAGTTTGGAGCTACTCAGGTGATCATGTTGATGGTCCCTGTGCTCATATGCATGGTACTCGTGGTCGCCACAGAGATCACTGTGTCCCTGTTCCAACCTCCCACAGGCGTATATCTGTAAGTCATGTGAGGTTGTTAGGTGATGTGTCATGTGACATGACCCCCTCCCCCCCCCTCCTGTCCCTCTAGTGTGTATACCCCTTTGAGGGAGGAGAGTGCAGGCAGTGGGGGAGTCACCTTCCTCTTTGCTCTTGTGAATGCACTTATTGTCATCGGACTAGTGGTTGTCATGACGATTGTGTTGGTCTTGCTCTTCAAGTTTGAGTGCTATAGGGTTAAAAAAAAATAACCATTTGTGCATAGCTCATGGTGACGTTTCTTCCTCTTCCCCAGGCCATCCAAGGGTGGCTTCTACTGTCATCAGCTAGTCTGTTGTTTGTCTTCTGTTCGCTGTTCTTTATGTGAGTGGTCACACCTTCCCACACCACACCTTCCCACATCACACATCTTATCCATACTTCCCGAGTCCCACACCTCCCCTACCTCCTCCACACCTCCCCTACCTCCCACACACCTCCCCTACCTCCCACACACCTCCCCTACCTCCCCCACACCTCCCCTCTACCCCCTATTCCTGTCTCACTTAAATCTACACTTCAGAAATGTGCTAACTGTACATAACCTCTTGATGGACTGGTTTACATTTGCGCTGATTGTATGGAACTTTGGTGTGATGGGGTTGGTGGTCATCCATTGGAAGGGTCCCCTGCGCCTTCAGCAAGCCTACCTGATCATGGTGTGTGCTGTGGCCGCCTCTGTCCTCATCAAGTACCTCCCCGTCTGGACCACCTGGGTCCTGCTAGCCCTCATATCCATATATGGTAGGGCACCCCCCCCCCCCCCCAGCCTCTTGAGCACCCCACCCCAGCCTCCACACCCCACACCTCACCCCCACCCCAAAATACATGTACACACATTCACACCGCTCACCTTGATTGACCCAATTTGTTTAAATTGCAGACCTTGTTGCAGTGTTGTGCCCAGGGGGGCCTCTTAAGGTATTGGTGAACTTGGCCAGGGAGAGGAACATGGATATATTCCCATCTCTTATCTACTCATGTGAGCAGAGTGTGTGTGTGTGTTTGTGTGTGTATCTCTGTGTGTGTGTGTGTGTGTGTGTATCTCTGTGTATGTATGTGTGTGTTTGTGTTTGTGTGTGTATCTCTGTGTGTGTCTGTGTGTTTGTGTGTGTTTGTGTGTATCTCTGTGTGTGTGTATCTGTGTGTGTGTGTGTGTGCATTTATGTGTGTGCATGTGTGTGAGCATGTGTGTGTGCATGTGTGCACATGTGTGTGCATGTGCGTGAATATGTGTACATATGTATGTATGTAGTAACGTGTATGCATGTAGTAATGTGTATGTGTGTAGTAATGTAAGTTTTTCTTTATAGCTACCATGGTGTGGATGATTGGTATGGCTGACAGAGATGACAAGAAAGAAGATAAGGATGGCGATGGCGATGATGAGGAGGAGGAAGGTGGTGGTGGAGAGGAGGGTGCCAGGAGTGAGGAGGGTGCCAGGAGTGAGGAGGATGGGCATAGACAAAGGTCAAATAGTCTTGAGAGGTCACAGCAACAAGCCACATTGACTGGTCTGGGGACTTGGCTGTACTATGGGGTGTTGTATCATGGTTACATTTGAACAGGTGGAGGGTCACAGTACACAGCTCAGCGAGACACAGCTTCTGCTGGAGGTAGGGCAGTTGGGAAACGTACTATGGCTGGGCCCCCAGCTCATGTTAAATATTACTCTGTGGGGGATTTAGCTGCTGTCTCAACAGCCACAGTTACAGTGATGAATGGACAGGGTGCTCACGTGCAGCAGGAGGAGGAGGAGGAGGTGGAGGAGGAGAGTGAGTTACAGGTAATGGTGGGTGTGCATCGCTCATTGCCACACCTCCAGGGCGGGGCTTCAAGCTAGGGCTGGGGGACTTCATCTTCTACAGCATCTTGGTGGGGCGTGCGGCCCACGATAGTGATGGGGACTGGGTCATCATATCCAGCTGCTTTGTGGCCATCCTCATTGTGAGCATCAGCAGACAGTAGGGGTGCCCAAACCTTACCATGCTCTCCTCTCCAGGGCCTATGCCTTACCAGTCTTATCCTGGGCATAGTGAGGCGTGCCCTGCCAGCACTCCCCATCTCCATATTCTTTGGTCTCATGTTCTATTTCTCCTCCCGATACCTCATCGCACCATTTGTGAACGTCCTGATTACGACACAAGTGTTTGTGTGACAGTTAGCTAGCTAGTACATGTACATATCATCATGTTTGGAGTCTGTGATTCTGTTTGTGAGCATTCTAAAATTTGGTTTATGTGTGCAGAAGTGTTATCGTTGGTCATGGAGCTCAGAAGATTGATTGGTAAAGAACAGCAGCTTCAGGCAGGAAGTGCTGTCACACACAAAGACACACACACACACACACACAACACATATATGCAACATGAGTTCTGTCACAGCCCTTGTGTGAGTAGGAGTTCTGTTTTGATTGTAACAGTGTGAATCTGTGAAAGAATATCTGTGGCCTGCTTCAGCAGCCCTGGGTCTGTGAGGAAGGATCCAGCCTCATACATCGACCTTATGCTAGGAATGGAAGCCAGCATTCTCATCCAGTCAACCAATGTGTGTTGTCTGGGGGGGGGGGGGGGGGGGGGGAAAGGATGGCATCTTCATACTATAACTGATAGTGGTTACCTGAGTCCAATACACAGGAGAATAACCAGCTGATTTGAAACAAAGCGGTTGGATCAACAATTACAATATTATACACACACACATACTTTCTCAGACTTTCCAACAGCAGAGTGTGAAGAGTTAATCTGTACAATGATGTCGACAAGGGATGACCTGTCCACCATGTTGTCTTCACTTTGCACCACAGGGTTCTCATCCCCAGACTGCTGCTGCAAACATTCCAACATGTCCCACACAAAGAGATGCTTCTGAAACTTCCTGCTGGCCTTGAATTGCCATAGCAACAGTTCCTCCATACAGCTGCAAAAACCATTTGCCCCACAAAGTAAATGCAACAAATCCTGTCGCTGGTTAGGCCAATTGAAGAACAGTAACAGCTGATCCAAGGCAGAGATAGTCACTCACATGCATTGGGGCATCTCTGTTACGAGACCTCACATTCTCACAAAGGTTGTTCACAACAGTCCTTAGAGTTGCTAATATGTTGTCGGGGGTTTCTATAGGTATAGGCCAGAGGTGATTGCCACCCAGCAATGTTCAGCATATCTCCAACCTACTTTCATTTATTCCCTTCTTAGGCAGTCTTCGTCCTCTTGAAGGAAGGACACTCTCCACATCTACACACACACACACACATCAAATATTCACACTCCAGGTTAACTAACTACACTCCAGGTTAACTAACTACATTCCAGGTTAAATAACTACACTCCAGGTTAAATAACTATAGGGTCAATACACACTAAATTGTACCACCCTGAATGCATCATGCTCTCATATTGGCATACCACTTACATATAATATACTCCCCTGTGATATCAACAAAATTCCCCTACACATGTATACTCTATGTTGATCTGTTCATATAATATGGCTTGCTGAATAATTAATTATTTTGGTGACCTTTGTCAATTGAAATAAGTGTAGTTTGAGTCCTGACATGCACAAGTTTGGGTCTTTAGCCCACAACAAAGTAGATTGTAGAGTGGCACCCATTGCAAGTAAACTTACTTTAATTAATGTTAATAGGTTAATGTTACTATGAATTTTTGATGAGTTTTGAAAGTAGCAAAAAATAACATCCTCCATTTCTCACCATTTTTTTTTAATACATAGCTGCTATTACCCTTAAGGCACTTAGCTTGACAGCTTTTGTGGGAAATTAACTACTGGACTGTAATACCAGTAAAATGACTAGTAGCCATTTTATTGCTTCTTGGTTTGGCTTTGTTAGTTGACATAGTCACTATGAGGTGTTAATGGATGTCATAACTGAGAACCCACAAAATCTAAACTGTGCAATACAATGTATCTGCATGCATGTGGTTTATGAAAGGTAGGTCTGTAGAGCACGGGAAGCTTCCTGCATCTCTTTCTTTGTTAAAGTGTAGGTTCTACCAGTAGCTGTTGACGGCTGGACACGAGTCAGAATGTCTGATGGATCTATGTCCAAAATATCCTGTTGGTCAGGGTAGACAAATGATGTAGCTGGGATACAGGGATGGAGAAATGTTGCTGTGATGGTATGTTCATGTTCATTCACATTGAGCACACAGCCAAGCCAACAGGAGCCATCGTATGCCACAGTTACATACCCACTAATTGCACCAAATGGAAGAGGTGTAAAAGCTTGACCCAATGCAACCCTTTCTTTCCTTGGGGATGCACTGTTTGAAAAAGACTTCACTTCAACCACAGTGGTACTAACTGGAACAACACTGTGCAGCTGATGTGTCCCTGGAACAGTTCTGCTCCTTTTCAGTCGATCTTCAAGTACTTCGGCTTCTTGCTCATGTTCACTCAGTGTTGCAAAGCCAAAGTGCATTCCCTTTATTTCACTAACTGCAAAGAGATATAGCTGTTCGGCTGTTAGAATGTGGTCTTTGTAGAGACGCTGAAGACTGGCTTTTGTGGCTAGCCGCTTCAAGGTTCCTCCAGCACCGTCCCCTGCAGACTTCCCGTGAGATGTCGCGAAGAAGTGCCACTCTGCATGTACCCCAAAGTCCAGAAAATGGTAGCACAGATTTGTAAAATTTTTACAGTTTTTATACTGGGCTGCACACCCATCAGAAAAGTAGAAAATCTTCTGTGGCTTTTTCCCCCCACATTTTTGGGACAAAAACTCCACAAGTTTTCCCTGAAATAAGTGTACAGCAATGGTGTCATGCTGAGTGTTTTCAGAGATGATGATGTAGCAGAGGCTCTTGAGATTTTCTTTCTCCCGGTAATAGCAGACAAAAGGGTGGACAGTGGCAGAGCTGTTGTTCCAATGGAATGACTGAACTTCATCCTGAACAACAAAACTGAAGTTTTCGGAGAAGTCAGCAATCACCAGAAATTCTCCCTCCTTCAGGCTCTCCTTCTTCTGTTGCATGAAACTTGACTGCATTTTGGCAGTAAAGTCATGAACAACGAGCTTTTTCATCATGGTGATGAAACAGTCCACGAACTCATCAACTTGAAGCACCCTTGTTTCCAGAGTGGCACGGTCTGTGGAAGTCCACTGCTTGAACTCCACGGTGTCAATAGAGTGTTTATCAAAAGCAGCTTGCAGGGATTTGTGGAGTGGTTCTGTGCCAGGACATTGATTGCAGTTGCCAAAATGACAGTCTATGTTTGGCGGGTTACATTGCATCGCTGCAAGGCAGTGTCGGTAGTGCTTGTATAATCCATCAGTTAGTGACTCTATCTTGCCTCCAGCCATCATCAATTTGATGTTCTGATGGATTGTACAGACACACACTGAATGTGTACCAGCAGCTCCAGCCAGGATACACTCCTTCGGTCGCAGCATAGCAAACTTTGAGAAGCCTATCTTCATATCAGGATGGCGTCCTTTAAATTCATTATAAGCTTCCTTCAGGTTGCAGAGAAGTAACCTCTTCTGCTTATGCTCCCTCTTTCCATCAGCTGCTAAAACGGAAACAAAGTCCTTTTTGCCTGGCATGATCCTGCTTATATCATCAGAAAGATAGAAGTTTTTAACTTCTTCTTCCGTTTGTGCAGAAAGTGTCAGGCTGCCTAGTTTGGGGTTGGGGCTTGACAAAACACCTTTCTCAGCTACCAGCATTTTGGCCCTCCTTGCCAAGTACCTGGATACACCAAAGACCTTTGCAATTTTACGCCTTGACCAGCTCTTGGGAAGAATGGTTAAAATTCTCAACCTTTCACTCCTTGTTGTGGAGTTAAACTTCTCCTTAAGCTGTTGGACAATCTCTTCTCCATCATTCAATGAGACAGTGGTGCATGGCCTTGTTCCATCATCCATTCTCCTCTTCTTTGCTTGAGCACCTCTGTCAGTGTGTGCAGTCTTACGCTTCAGCAGCACATGTGATAGGCCATCAGAATTAGATGACTCTTCTTCAGTCCAGCCACTTGTTTGTTCACTTTCAGGTGAATGCATACTGTCTTCTTCATTCCAGAAAATGCCTTCAATGTTACCAGCATTGTCAACAGAAAGGGTGGGTGCACAGGTACCATGGGATGAAGAAGGCTGCTGGAGCTCTTGCTGGGATGAAGAAGGCTGCTGGAGCTCTTGCTGGGATGAAGAAGGCTGCTGGAGCTCTTGCTGGGATGAAGAAGGCTGCTGGAGCTCTTGCTGGGATGAAGAAGGCTGCTGGAGCTCTTGCTGGGATGAAGAAGGCTGCTGGAGCTCTTGCTGGGATGAAGAAGGCTGCTGGAGCTCTTGCTGGGATGAAGAAGGCTGCTGGAGCTCTTGCTGGGATGAAGAAGGCTGCTGGAGCTCTTGCTGGGATGAAGAAGGCTGCTGGAGCTCTTGCTGGGATGAAGAAGGCTGCTGGCGGTCTGCCATCAATTCTTTGCGACAATCAGTGCAAAGATATTGAGAGCAGGTAAGACCAAGGGATGGATGTAGAGCCATAAGTGTAGATGAGACAGGATTCAGACCTCGTTTTCGAGTCACTTCATGGCGCTTCAGTGGGTTGCAACAGCGTTTTCGAGGAGGAAATGGCATTATCAGCGAGGATTGCATAGAACACAGCGTGCTGCTTTGAAATCATTTATAGATAGCCAGCATTGCGCAACTAAGCGCTGGCTTTATTAATGACAAAAGGACCCTTTCTGGCCGGTGCATGTAACAAACGACACCACTACTGTTGCATTGTCCATTACGAACAATTCAATAATTGTGATGTATTGATTGCAAGTAGGCACAGGGCCCTTTGACATTGCTGCAGCTTTTGTTTAGACAGTCCTGGGAAGTGTGGGTTCTCAGTTATGACATCCATTAACACCTCATAGTGACTATGTCAACTAACAAAGCCAAACCAAGAAGCAATAAAATGGCTACTAGTCATTTTACTGGTATTACAGTCCAGTAGTTAATTTCCCACAAAAGCTGTCAAGCTAAGTGCCTTAAGGGTAATAGCAGCTATGTATTAAAAAAAAATGGTGAGAAATAGAGGATGTTATTTTTTGCTACTTTCAAAACTCATCAAAAATTCATAGTAACATTAACCTATTAACATTAATTAAAGTAAGTTTACTTGCAATGGGTGCCACTCTACAATCTACTTTGTTGTGGGCTAAAGGCCCAAACTTGTGCATGTCAGGACTCAAACTACACTTATTTCAATTGACAAAGGTCATCAAAATAATTAATTATTCAGCAAGCCATATTATATGAACAGATCAACATAGAGTATACATGTGTATGGGAATTTTGTTAATATCACAGGGGAGTATATTATATGTAAGTGGTATGCCAATATGAGAGCATGATGCATTCAGGGTGGTACAATTTAGTGTGTATTGACCCTATACTCTAGGTTAAATAACTACACTCCAGGTTAAATAACTACACTCCAGGTTAAATAACTACACTCCAGGTTAAATTACTACACTCCAGGTTAAATAACTATACTCTAGGTTAACTAACCCAGTGTACTGATGCTATGTTCCTTCTTCATTGTGTGAGGAACAGATTGTGCCAGAAGGAACCTTTCTGTAGCTCCATCTCCCTCATTCCTGGCAAGCCAGCAGTCACATTCACATCTGATGAAGATGGGAGGGGGAGGAAGGGAGGGGGAGGAAGGGAGGGGAGGAAGGGAGGGGGAGGAAGGGAGGGGAGGAAGGGAGGGGAGGAAGGGAGGGGAGGAAGGGAGGGGAGGAAGGGGGGGGAGGAATGGAGGGGGAGGAAGGGAGGGGAGGAAGGGAGGGGAGGAAGGGGGGGGAGGAATGGAGGGGGAGGAAGGGGAGGAATGGAGGGGGAGGAAGGGAAGGGAGGGGGAGGAAGGGAAGGGAGGGGGAGGAAGGGAAGGGAGGGGGAGGAAGGGAAGGGAGGGGGAGGAAGGGAAGGGAGGGGGAGGAAGGGAAGGGAGGGGGAGGAAGGGAAGGGAGGGGGAGGAAGGGAAGGGAGAGGATGGGATGGGGAGGAAGGAGGGGAGAGAAAGGGAGGGGAGGGAGGGGAGAGGAAGGGAGGGGAGGAAGGGAGGGGAGAGGAAGGGAGGGGAGGAAGGGAGGGGAGGAAGGGAGGGGGAGAGGAAGGGAGGGGAGGAAGGGAGGGGAGGAAGGGAGGGGAGGAAGGGAGGGGAGGAAGGGAGGGGGGGAGAGGAAGGGAGGGTAAAGGTGTATACACACTGCAGGTCCCCACACCTGTATGTCTGCCCAGTGGTGATCACATGGACCAGGACAGCATATACAAACAGGCCAGGAGCCAGCCCCGTGCCATCATGCCCCACACGAAGACAGGTGAGTGGTCCAAGGTTTTGCGTCTACAAGAAGGCAAAGGGAGGAGTCAGGAGGAGGGGTCAGGAGGAGGGGTCAGGAGGAGGAGCCAGAGGAGGAGGAGTCAGGAGGAGAGGTCAGGAGGAGGGATCAGGAGGAGGGGTCAGGAGGAGGAGCCAGAGGAGGAGGAGTCAGGAGGAGAGGTCAGGACAAGAGGTCAGGAGGAGGGATCAGGAGGAGGGGTCAGAAGGAGGGTCAGGAGGAGGAGCCAGGAGGAGGAGTCAGGAGGAGAGGTCAGGAGGAGGGGTCAGGAGGAGAGGTCAGGAGGAGGGGTCAGGAGGAGGGATCAGGAGGAGAGGTCAGAAGGAGGGGTCAGGAGGAGGGATCAGGAGGAGGGGTCAGAAGGAGGGGTCAGGAGGAGGGATCAGGAGGAGGGGTCAGAAACCAAAGGACAATGTATGTATGGCAAGTGGCCATTTTAATGTCAATAACAATAATACTGAAGTACTTTCACTGCAGGTTTAATATTCATGGTAGAACAACTTTGAAATGACCATATGTAAAATGTACAACATTCACACACACACACACACACACACACACACACACACACATACACACACACACACACCACACACATACTGTAATATCAGTGGAGAACTCTCCCTTGGGGATCTCGTGCCTCCCACTGTCCAGATACTCTCCAGCAATGGTCACCAGCAGGGCGGAGGTACTCAGACCAAAATGTTTGCCTTCTCCCACCACTATGACACGGTAGGTCATCTCTGAGGTACAGAAGGAAAGAGTAATAAGGGGGAGGGAGAGGATAGGAAGGGAGGAGCAGAGGGGAAGATAGGAAGGGAGGAGCAGAGGGGAGGATAGGAAGGGAGGAGCAGAGGGGAGGATAGGAAGGGAGGAGCAGAGGGGAGGATAGGAAGGGAGGAGCAGAGGGGAGGATAGGAAGGGAGGAGCAGAGGGGAGGATAGGAAGGGAGGAGCAGAGGGGAGGATAGGAAGGGAGGAGCAGAGGGGAGGATAGGAAGGGAGGAGCAGAGGAGAGGATAGGAAGGGAGGAGCAGAGGGGAGGATAGGAAGGGAGGAGCAGAGGAGAGGATAGGAAGGGAGGAGCAGAGGGGAGGATAGGAAGGGAGGAGCAGAGGAGAGGATAGGAAGGGAGGAGCAGAGGGGAGGATAGGAAGGGAGGAGCAGAGGAGAGGATAGGAAGGGAGGAGCAGAGGGGAGGATAGGAAGGGAGGAGCAGAGGAGAGGATAGGAAGGGAGGAGCAGAGGGGAGGATAGGAAGGGAGGAGCAGAGGGGAGGTTAGGAAGGGAGGAGCAGAGGGGAGGATAGGAAGGGAGGAGCAGAGGGGAGGATAGGAAGGGAGGAGCAGAGGAGAGGATAGGAAGGGAGGAGCAGAGGGGAGGATAGGAAGGGAGGAGCAGAGGAGAGGATAGGAAGGGAGGAGCAGAGGGGAGGATAGGAAGGGAGGAGCAGAGGGGAGGATAGGAAGGGAGGAGCAGAGGAGAGGATAGGAAGGGAGGAGCAGAGGGGAGGATAGGAAGGGAGGAGCAGAGGGGAGGATAGGAAGGGAGGAGCAGAGGGGAGGATAGGAAGGAGAGTGAAGTTCATAGAATGACACCCACTGGTGTTGAGGAAGCCGGTAGTGAAGCAGGTAAAGTCCCGAGCAGTCAGTGTCAGCAGATGGTACAGAAACTGTTCTCTTTCTTCATCAGTGCAGAGGAAGGCATACTCGCGATATCTCTGGCTGTGTGTGGGGCACATGTAACACTACACCCACCATCACTGCTCCACCCACCAGCCCCACCCACTACCTTGTCAGCTCCTTGTTGCTAAGCAGCTCAGAGAGGTACCTCGACAGACACTTCTTCTCAAGAGTTAGGCGCACAAATGCCCTGGCTCTTCCCACATCAGTCTTCAGCTCACTCATACTGGCTACAATCCTGTGTGGGCAGTATACAGCCTGATAGGATCAGTGAGTGATCCCAAATTCTACACTTTTAAGGTGCATAAAAGACATCCATGTTAGGTTCGTTGAATCAACATGCCTTGGAGTATCCAAGGTCACCAGGGGTACCCATGCCATACCCAAGGTCACCAGGGGTACCCATGCCCTACCCAAGGTCACCAGGGGTACCCATGCCCTACCCAAGGTCACCAGGGGTACCATGCCCTACCCAAGGTCACCAGGGGTACCCATGCCCTACCCAAGGTCACCAGGGGTACCCATGCCCTACCCAAGGTCACCAGGGGTACCCATGCCCTACCCAAGGTCACCAGGGGTACCCATGCCCTACCCAAGGTCACCAGGGGTACCCATGCCCTACACAAGGTCACCAGGAGTACCCATGCCCTACCCAAGGTCACCAGGGGTACCCATGCCCTACCCAAGGTCACCAGGGGTACCCATGCCCTACCTAAGGTCATCCAGCAGCACAGGTGGCTGTGGTTGGAGAACTGCTTGGATTTGTGCCTTGAGCTGAGGTAGATTGAATCGTTTCCTTAGAAATGAAGATGGAGAATTTTTCTCTCCAATGGAGTTAAGTGCTACAAGAGATGTAGCAAGGGGACTGGGTGTGGTCAGTTTAGGTCCCTCCCCCTTCGTCTCTGCATAGGCCATAAGATGACCCCATAAAGGGGACTTCCCCTATTAGTGAAGAAAAGATGAGCTGTTCTGAGTTTATCAACATACCATATATTAACTATTAACCACACACCCTCTCCTCATTGAGATCAAGCCTCACCTTGCTGCCTCCCCTAACCTCATTGATGCCAGGTCCCCAGACCCTCCCCTCACCTCCCTCTTCTTGAGGCCATGTCCCCAGACCCTCTCCAACAGTTCGCAGAGGTACGCAATATGTGTGTTCTCCTCTATATAGTTCAGAGACTCCCCAGTAGATCCCAGCATGTGCTTCACTCTTAGCCTGCTCTCCCTCCATAGCTGATTCACAAACTTCACCTGGCTATGGAAGAACCCGGAGCTGCTAGTCTGACGTTTGGATCCTAATGATGGGGGGAGGAGCCTCCCTGGTGACACAAAGTTCACTACATCTGGGGCTTCTGTCTGTGTGGAATGACAGGAACTCGTGGTAATATTACTACCTCTGACAAGTATGTTGCATCATAAGGCCACCAACATGTTAAAGATGGCCATCACGTGCTCACAACATGCTAGAGATGGCCATCATGTGACTCACAACATGCTAGAGATGGCCATCATGTGACTCATAGCATGTTAGAGATGGCCATCACGTGACTCACAACATGCTAGAGATGGCCATCATGTGACTCACAACATGCTAGAGATGGCCATCATGTGACTCATAGCATGCTAGAGATGGCCATCATGTGACTCATAGCATGCTAGAGATGGCCATCATGTGACTCACAACATGCTAGAGATGGCCATCATGTGACTCATAGCATGTTAGAGATGGCCATCATGTGAAATGATGAACCCTCTAAACCAGTGGGCACCACAGGTGCTAACCCTCTACACCCTAACAGGTGGGCATCACAGGTGCTAACCTTCTACACCCTAACAGGTGGGCATCACAGGTGCTAACCCTCTACACCCTAACAGGTGGGCATCACAGGTGCTAACCCTCTACACCCTAACAGGTGGGCACCTATACCTCTGGACTCCTCTGAGTACACACACTGAGACACAACAGCTGTCTCCACTAAAGAATAACAAGACCCTAAAACCACAACAGAAGATTGACCTACAACTGCATACCATCTGGTGCTTCAATAACTGTGTGCCCTGCTAGTGCCCTGCCCCCAGCTAGGTGCCACGCCCCCAGGCTTACAAACTGGAGCAATGCTGGGTCCAGTTGAGGAAACACTTCAGAAGGCTGGGTACTTGAGCCAGCCACCATTCCCTCCAGTAAGGTAGGAGGTGGGGCCACATCCCTAACCTCCTCAGTCAATATCCCATCACCAAGCATTCCTGGTGGGGGAGCAAGGAGTGAGGAGAGGAGGGGTGGGGAGGAGGGGAAGGAGGAGGGAGGAGGGAGGGGAGGAGGGAGGGAGAAGGAAGGGGGAGGGAGGAGGGAGGGAGGAGGAAGGGGGAGGGAGGAGGGAAGGGGGAGGGAGGAGGGAGGAGGGAGGAGAGAGGAGGGAGGAGGGAGGAGGGAGGAGGGAGGGGGAGGGAGGAGAGGGGAGGGAGGGGGAGGGAGGAGAGGGGAGGGAGGGGGAGGGAGGAGAGGGGAGGGAGAGGGGAGGGAGGAGAGGGGAGGGAGGAGAGGGGAGGGAGGAGAGGGGAGGGAGGGGGAGGTAGGAAGGGGGATGGGGAGGGATAGGGAGGAGGAGAAGGAAGGATACTTACCATCAGTTAAAGGGCCAGGTGTGGTTGGTGGTTTTGAAAGCCCACTCTTGTCCTTGTAACGGTCAATATAGGAGTCGAATAGTGTTATGTTAGTACTCACTTCCCCTGCCCTCCATTGTGACAGAAGCTTCTCATCAATGAAGCCACTGAACAGTGTTGACTCAAGGAAGGCTGAGTAGAAGGGCCAGTGAGAAGATGGCTGGTCGGAGAGAAAGGCAGACTTGTCAAAGTTCTGGAATTGGTCCCTATTCTTCTGCCAGTCCTCAAAGCTCTGCTGTGGTGTTATGACAAAGTTCTCGTAGTTAGCAAAGTGCTCTACAAAGTAGTTGGCAAACACCAGCCTCACAGCAGCAGAGAAGCCTGTCTCCCTGGTGCTAGGACCAACGTCCCACTCCCCCACCCCTTCTAGGGTTGGGCTCTGCACAGCACTGTTCTCCTCCAGCTGTGCACGCCTGATCATGTCAGCCACCTCACTGTCCCCCACCCCCACACGCAGCTGCTTCCTGTGGGTGAAGCCATGTGAGTATAAGACCCAGTCCCCAGACCATAGAGCTATATCCACTGGTGTTCAATATAGTACGGTGATGTGATGAGGTGATATGGTACAGTGACGAGGTGGTATGGTACAGTGACAAGGTGGTATGGTACAGTGACGAGGTGAGAGGTGGTATGGTACAGTGACGAGGTGGTATGGTACAGTGACGAGGTGGTATGGTACAGTGACGAGGTGGTATGGTACAGTGTGGCACTAAGACAACAATCTGTTTCTCTAATGAGCTGACTAGACAGTGGGCCAGTTGTCCAGAATGAACTTATTACACCAAGTTGTGCACAAGTGACATGGAAAATAAGATAAGTTATGACAGGGGCAGAAATAGGACAGGTTAAGGTCAGATGTGAGGACTAAGGTCAGATGTGAGGACTAAGGTCAGATGTGAGGACTAAGGTCAGATGTGGGGACAGGTTAAGGTCAGATATGGGGACAAGTTAAGGTCAGACATGAGGACAGGTTAAGGTCAGATATGGGGACAAGTTAAGGTCAGATATGGGGACAAGTTAAGGTCAGATGTGGGGACAGGTTAAGGTCAGATATGGGGACAGCTTAAGGTCAGATAAGGACAGGTTAAGGTCAGAGGATTAGCAGGCCAGGTATTATTGGTCAGGCTCAGCTGAGCTATTACTGTTATTGGTCATTAGGTTAATCGTTGCCTAGGTGCTGTAGCAATTCCCCCTCTTCCGATAATCAGTGGCCCCTCTTCCCCAGACCAAGGTTTTACCTAAGCGACTCCAGAATATCCAATCCTTTGGAGGACTTATCCTCTGAGATATCAGGGACATCGCACAGGTCAGGGGCCTGCACACGGTGTTTCTTCAGCTCTGCAGTGATGCGTGACACCAGACGATCCTGGTCGGGCATGGGAACCAGCTCATCTGTGTACTCCACTGTACCACGATCTATGTCCACACAACAGAAGGATGCCTTGGGAGAGGGGTGAAGGTGGAGGGAGAGGGGTGAAGGTGGAGGGAGAGGGGTAAAGGTGGAGGGAGAGGGGTAAAGGTGGAGGGAGAGGGGTGAAGGTGGAGGGAGAGGGGTGAAGGTGGAGGGAGAGGGGTGAAGGTGGAGGGAGAGGGGTGAAGGTGGAGGGAGAGGGGTGAAGGTGGAGGGAGAGGGGTGAAGGTGGAGGGAGAGGGGTGAAGGTGGAGGGAGAGGGGTGAAGGTGGAGGGAGAGGGGTGAAGGTGGAGGGAGAGGGGTGAAGGTGGAGGGAGAGGGGTGAAGGTGGAGGGAGAGGGGTGAAGGTGGAGGGAGGGGTAAAGGTGGAGGGAGAGGGGTGAAGGTGGAGGGAGAGGGGTGAAGGTGGAGGTGACGAGGAGGTAACAACTTTGGGAAAACACAAGGTTTTGAACTGAGTCAGCCACCAAACCAAAACTGTTATTAAAACATCATAAGTTAAGTGAAAAGATTTGGGAAGTGTACTACTGTATGTGGGAGGGGCCAGAGGGGCTACTATATGTGGGAGGGACCACTGTATGGTGGGAGGGGTCACTACCTCAAGCTGAAGGAGGCTGGCCCTAGAGGACGCCAAGGGATCCACATGTAGGCCCATCAGGAAGGGAACTGGGGCATCAAGGAAGCCCACTTGTGATGCAGGGAGGATGGGAACAAATACGTGGTGCCAGTTGAAGGGAAACAGTAGTGACACAGAACAGAAAGCACAAAGCATCAGCCGCTGGTAGTCTGCAGTCAGAAGACAAACACACGCCCACACACACACCTGTTAACGCACACAGTCTGCAACAGTGCACACACACACACATCACCTGCTGACTTCAGCAGGACCTGGTGCTCCAACAGGAGACAAGTCAGCAGTCTGAGGATGTTCTTGGTGCCAAGCAGCTCAAAGAACTCCAGGAAGGAGAAGTCACACAGCGGCAGCTCTGACATGGCTGGTCTCCTCCACATGACCTTACCCAGAGGTCCCGATATAACAACCTTGTGACCGGGGTGTGGCATGGGCACCTTGTACAGAACGTTGAACAGGTAGCACTCCACCGGCAGCTGGGCCGTTTTCCCGCCGGCGGTAATGGCATACAGCTGCTCGAGATACGCCTGCAGAGGCTTCACAAGAGGGTGCGAGCTTATGAAGCAGAGGCTCTTGGTGACGAATAGTTTGTCCCGTGAGCTCTGAAAAGGATGCTCTGCGTCTTGGTCCCCCAAGGGACCGGAGCAGAGGGCCTGCATCCCTTCCAGCATGCCCACCAACGTGGGGTCCTCCACACGCTCGTAGTACGTGAGAACGACTCCGTGCGCTCGTGACGCATTCTCCCGCGTGATAAGGAAGCAGTGCAAGGACTTCTTTGGCTCCGTAAGGTTCTTCGCAAATCGCATGCCTTCGGGAGCACACAGCTGAGGGAATGCCGCGGGAATAGTATGTTTGGTAACAATTACGGCGACCATAAGGTGCATGACTCACTGCACAAACGGCTGCGTCGTCGAAAGTATTTCCGAAGTGATCCTTGAGCGGAAAGCGAGCGAGAACGCGAGGTGTGTATGTTCGCATGAAGGGAGGGAGATGTGACGAATGAGGGGCTGAAAGGAGAAGAAATGAACACGTGTCACGCTATATTCCAAGCGCCAAAAAGCCAGTTCTTCTGGGCGAATTGGAGTTGGGTGTGTGGTACCGTTCCTCACCATTCTTCGTTTCTTGCAGCGGCCGGTCTCCCTGAATGCCGCACACAACGAAATAGTCTACGAGCTGCGCCATTCGTTCTAACCGCAAAGGGAGTAGTCGGATATCACCGGATATTAGAATTGTAAACGTTCCGCAAGTACATGTAAAAGATGCTATCTGAATCCCAGTTACATGTATTCACCATATGGGATTACAAGCTGGGATATTGTCAGCTTACTAGTATATCATTAGAGAACATAGGTACCGTAGGTGTTACAAGGTTTCTAGGTTGGTGCACGCCCGCATACTACGAAATTAATTTGCTGTTACACGATGACGTAACCGTGGGTGATTTATCGTCTCGTCATTTGAAATAGTCTCGTCCCAGACCCCTATACGTTGCTTGTATACATATGTATACATAATGCGATAAATATTGCGTCATATTGGTCAGGGAACGAGACAACTTTAAAGCTTGCCTTGCAAACATTTTACAAATGGGAGAAGCCTTATTCTTAAAAAAGTTGGATTCGTCAGATCCAAGTTATCGTTTTCAATGCATTCCCTGCCCACTAGCTAGACGCCTCACACCATTCCACCGTTTTTGCTTTTCTGCTTTGTTTTGTTTTGTATTTTATTTTTGTTATTTTCTTCGTTTCATTAGTTATAGATATCATATATACAAATGGAATCAAATCAATGGCACATACATGTAGCATCAAAATAAAAATCTAGACATCATTCAAAAGAGGGGGGAGGGTTGGAGGCAAAGTTCCCAGAACAGATGCAGCATTCCCCCTCTGAATGGCCACTGAAAACTTTTGCAGGAGGTATGCCAGAGAGCTGTTGTCCCCAGTGGTGTTCATAATGCAGCGACCCAAGTCCGTCAAAAATGACATGGAGCGAGGGCCGCAGACTCCAGTAGTTTCAAAGGCAACAGGTGTGAAAGAATGGTATATAAATTAAAAGGCAAAAAAAAAATCGTGGGCTGATTCTTTCCCCCTATATAGACGTACTGAAAGTGTGAGTATTGTTAGGTAAGTATACCTCCATTGTGTGCTCATGTCACTTGTCACTGTGCTCTAAAAATAGATGCACTTCATTCATTATGCCACGGAGATCATTGCAAGCTGGTGCAAGAGTTGGACTGAAGTCGTTTGAAACAATGTATGTGTACAGAGCCAAAGGAGCAATGTATACCTGTCTGATGACATGACTGCAGCTCCAGCATAAGCTTGGCCACAAATCTTTGACTGATCAAACCCGCCAATGGTATCAGAGATGCAATCCAAAATCCTCTTTGACGTGGATATTGCACTTGCTTTTGCCCTCCAGGTGACTGAGCTAATGAGGCAAGTTAGATATGAGGCTCTTGAGGCAATGATAAGTCTGAAAATACGTTTTGAGTGAGGATCCATACACCTGTCTGCAATTAAGGTGAATGGTAAACCTTGGTAAAGATCTGCTGTGATATGCTTAAATGTGAATGATTTCATTATCTGTATCATTTAGCTTGTGAACACATCATTTGGACTGAAGTTCAACTAGTTTTTTTTTTTTTATCTTTGCGAATGTATGTTACATGTATATTGTATGCCGTAATTATGTAGGGAAATTCTTCATACATGTATAGAAATTATTGAATGTTTTTTTTTTGGTGCATACAGACTACTGCTCACCTGACCTATTGCTCCAATGATAGTCTCTTAGATACTATTATTCACCATCACTTGTGAATCTCTTAAACAGAAACTGGATGCCCTTATGATGGCAAAGGCTAGTTGATGCTGTCTGAACTTGCCCCTACTTCACTCAGCAATACATGCACTTATATATTCCCTGCTAGAAATGTATAGATTATCTCTGATTTGGGGGAGTAGATTGACCTTTTGTTGGGAGATACATTTGCGCTGGCATGTTCCAGGGCAAATGTAGACATTGAGTATGTCTAGTTTCTCTACTCATTTTGCTGGCATTTTTTAAAATACTTATCTGTGTTGATATAAAAATATCAATAAAAAATTAAAATAATGTAGGGTCTGTAAATAAATATAGTAAATTATTATGATTATTATGATTATTATGATGATTTATATTAATGTAAACTATTATCAATGATGTTTTATCATTTATAATAATAACTTAAACATATACAAATACACTATAAGCTAAGAATATACTTTACATTAAACACAAACATAAGCAGTTAGGAGGGTGGGAGCTCCCTGGCCAGGATGGGGAGGAGGGTGGGAGCTCCCTGGCCAGGATGGTTCTGGCAATGGACTGGACCAGGGTCATATTCAATCGCCCATAAATCTCAGCCACCACTGATGACTTGGGTGATGACTGGTGAATGGCCAAGTGAGATGCTAGCCTGGAGATGGTATCCTGGGCTTCTTTGCCCCAATTTTCATATGTCTCCACTGCCAATGGAATGCAGGACCAACCTAACTCCTGGCATTTGGGTCCATTTGAGTGTAGTTTCCGGGTCTCTGCTGCAAGGACTGCTGCACCAGCTTGGTGACATGACTCACCTAAGATGGCCGGGCAGAGGGGTGATGTGATGGTGATGTCCAGTGCAGCAGGTTTGCCTCTGTCCCATCCGGCAATGAGAATGTCAGCAGGTCTGGTGTGATCAAGGTCTCTGGTGAGGCCATTGCCTTTCTCCAATCTAACATTTAGGTGGGCATGACGGCAGAGGTCAAAGATCTCATCTCGCAAGCAATTGTGGCGTATCACAACATCTCCTCCATGTCTGCAAGTCACAGCATGATGACCAAGAGGATCGAGGGCCGTATCAGGGCAGAATGGACACATAGATCGACCTGAAGTGTCCAGTCCCAGCCACCACTTTATGGCCATCTGGTACTCATTGGACTCGAGGTGCAAGCCCAAACCAGTTGAAGGGACCACTGATAGCCAAGGGGAAGAATGAGGGGCTGCCACTGACAGGAGACGAGCTCTGTTGGCATGAGAGGAAGACTCCAACAAGGTGGAGAAAAGTTGGTTCTTGATCATTCCAGACAAAACCTTCTGGGTAGGAGTGGGAGAGGCCAGAACGGATATAACTGAGATGGCATTGGGAACTGAGACCTGGGAGTTAAAATGCCACTACTGCCTGTTGAAGATGGATACTGTCAGCACTACCATAGCCGGAGGATGATAGGGATGCAATGAAGGCAGCAGCAGCATGAAGTGAGGCAGAGCGAAGGCCTAGACCACCAAATTTCAGTCTGAGCTGTGCCTGACACCATGCCCCATTGGGAACTTCAATGGTTGTGCATAGTGTAAAGCACCGTTGGACCTCCTCATCATTATTATTAATGATAAGAATTTCAAGACATATATTTAAAAAAGTTATCTCAGTGCACCATGACCTTTCTAAAATGTAGGATGTTTATCAATTCATAATTGTATACTGAATTTCTGTAATTCCTTGTTACAGCCTTACTTTTTTACTCAATTAGTGATTATACAAAATCCTTTTATGTGTGTGGTTGTTTTAAAGTATGTGAATTTGATTATAGATTCACCAATTTTATATTCATAACATGAATATGTTTTTTTAATACTATAATTTACCAGATGATAATACAAATACAACCTTTTTAAAAACATCTGGATTGGAGGCAAAGTTATGCAGCATTCCCCCTCTGAATGGCAAACGCAAACTTTTGCAGAAGGTGTGCTTTTGTCACCAGTGGTGTTCTGCAAGCCTGTCAAGGAAGACATGGAGCAAGGGCCGCAGACTCCAGTGGTTTCGAAGGCAACAGGTGTGAAAAAATGGTATGCATGGGAGGTGAGTTAACTGTACTTCTTGATCTTGGCCTGAAGTGGAGGAGTGCATGATGGAGCACCTCTCTACATTGCTCATGCATGTGTATACATATAATATCATTATTTCATTTGGTATATAAATAATTATACGAATGCAGGGTTGCCGTGATATATATGTATAATTATATCGGACTTACCGCGGTTATTTATAACCTTCACCACGGGTTAAAGTTTTACGGAGTATGAATGCGGTGATCGATCACCGCGGTTAAATGCTGTAACCGCATAACCTTAATTAACCGCGGTAACCCTGTATGCATGAATGTATAATTTCCGTAATTCCTTGTTTCCTTACTTTTAAATCCTACACCCGAGCCTACACCAGCAATTTATATCTTATATGGAACCTCAGTAACATTCCGATTAACGATTGGACTAGCGAGTAAAAGCTACAGCATTTCAAAACGGTGCACTGCAATTTATTTTTCCGCACTATGTACAGAGGTGCGCCGGAATGTACGGCAATCGTACGGTATACACGGGCTAGTGTACTGCGCATGCGCGTAAACATTGTATATAAATGTTGCATAAAGACAGTGGTTGTACGTACTGTTGTCGAGTACGGTTGGGCACTTTACATAAAGGTTTTTTTACGTAAAGTTTTTAAGCACTTTTATTTGCTTTACGTAAAGTGGATGCGTATTACGGTATTCAAATGAGAGCTGATATAATTACTCATACGTGGGTGTGGCAAATAGGAGGCGCACGTGATCACTTATTATGTTTTTGACGATGAACTGATCTTGTTACAAGGGCGGATACATAAGTAATAGTCCCTAAGTTTTTGCTTTTCATCAGAAAAGCATAACATAATCCCGTGAGCCTTACTGGGGTATGCCACACCCACTTTACCATTACATGTAAAATAAACTTAGAATGTTAAAGTTTCCTGTACTTTACGTAAAGCATGCCAACAGTATTGCTGAGTTGTCGCATAGTGACTAACCCACGTAACAGGTATACCGTCAGACCTAGCTACATTCATTATGTATTTTTACTCGCTCGCCAAAATTCGTGTAAATTGCGAACATTTCAAATCCTGTACAATCATCATAATGAGCCAGACCGATAATTTTCCAAGCGGCGGTACTTCGTTAGTCCCGTCCACAATAGCTTGCAACTTGAATCATAATCTGTCGAGCGCTGCGTGAGCGTTTTTGCATGCAATCGCTATACGTCACTGACACCACCGTGACGTAATTTATACTACTATAACATAAATATAGTATTGTATCATTGCATTATTACAAAGTCATTATGATTATAAGTGCGCTCACAAGATGATGCTTCTGATTTTGTTGGTTTTTCTTTTACCCTCTGTTTGCTCGTCCTGCACACGTAAGTTTACATAAGTATATATTGATCATGCATTATATTCTGACCACTGACCAGTACCACCAGGTAAGTAATCTCATCACTGCACGGACCGGGGCGCTACGCAATACACCCGTACGTGCATTTACATCCCTCTAGTAACAAGCCCTGCACTGTACCTCGATGTAAGCGCCGTTAACAACGGTAATTGTATTCCGGTGGACGCAACGTTCTTGCTGGTGAACTTCTCCGCTGGCATTTCCAGTACCTACGGTCCTATATGTGTGGGGCCGTCTGGTTCTAATGTTACATGGAAAGCACCGCCAAACGGAGTTGTAGCAATAGGTGCAGCGGCTGCCACGCTGCAGTACAGCTGCGGTGTCTTTGTAGATTCACCCAGCAGTGCAGAGCTGAAATCCAGCGGCACTATCTGTTCCAACGGCGCGGTTTTTACGTGCGTGATTACCGAGCAGGACGGCTCCACGTCGGAGTTGTACGTGGGAGCTAAATTTCCCCCTACGTGGCCTTCAACTATAGCCTCGTTCCACGTTACGTGGTCGGCAGCCCCGCCCTCGTTCATCCTTAACTGTACCACATCGGCTCTCGGAGTGGTGTGGACTGTGGACGGTAGCCTGGTAGCGGGGAACTCGTACGATGCGCGAAGCAAACTCTTGAGCGCGATGGGGCCTTACAATAATATCGCAATCAGCTACACTCTCAACGTAACGGCCGCATTGTTCGGCAATTACTCCTGCACCGCTAACGCAACGTTTGGGAGTACATCTGCCTCCGTATTAGTGTCACGTGAGTTTTGCATATTTTTCAATGCAGACTGGAGCACTGAACTGCACCCATGTGTCCACAGCTGCTGACATAGCCCCGGGGGTACCAAGGAATGTGGTGGTAAGTGAGGTGGGACCAACCAATGTAGCCATCCTATGGAGCCAGCCACCACAACCTCCCCTCACCCTGTTCTACAATATCACCTATGTGGGTGGGTGCGCCCCTCAAAGCAGGGCACTGGTCACCGTCGGCAGCAGCAGTGCTGTCAACATCACAGGCCTACAAGTGGGATCTGTGTACAATGTCACCATATATGGTTTGGGAATTTTCAACATATCTGGTCCCCATACCTTCATCTTAGCCCAGACAAACTCTGCAGGTGAGTCATAAGGTCACTATGTCTGCCACTCCCACCAGTGCTTCACAGCCATTATGCTAGTGGGAGTGCCTATCGCATATATCCCAAATCATAGCCTACCTTAATTCCACACAGCACAACATTTCATCTACCTGCTTCCATGCCCTCTTACCTCTCCTTGCAGTGCCTTCTAGGTGGCCATCAGCTTTGCAAGAAGTAGGGCACACCTCCACGACCATCTCTTTGTCTTGGCTGGTGCTAAGCTGTGAGGGCTGGAGAGGGTTAAACAGGAGCTACGTGGTCCTCTGTTCACCAGGAGGAGGCGCCAATGTGACCATCACAACCAACACCCCTAATGTTACTATCGGTAACCTCAAGCCAAACACAGTGTATTGGTTCAGAGTTGCAGCTGTGAATGAAGCTGGAACAGGTCCCTACAGCCCTGCTATCAATGTCACCATCACTCAACCCGTGCCTGACAACATCCTGATCATAGTGCTTACTGTGGTGGGAGGGACGTGCCTTCTTGCTGTCTGCATGATCCTTCTTGTGGTGACCTGTGTGTGCAGGTGAGAATATGGGGGAGTTTTAAGGATAAGGATAAAGTTGGTTGTGATTTGAGGGGGGCGGGGTCAAACAATCTCTGCCTGGCATGCAGATGCTGTGTCAAGAAGGAAGCCATGCATGTAGAAGGTTTTGAGCTCCCCATTGTCTCAAACCAATATGCACAAGGTGAGGTTCCCAGACCCAATGTGGCACATTCCCTATTATTGGCCACACCTCCCGCACAGCTGGTAGGCCTCCTGTTATAGAAGGATTTCCTGACAGCTGCACTGCTGTAGAGGGGGGCCATGTGGTCTTTGAGGGAGTGGTCACCGGCTGGCCCCGTCCCACATGTCAGTGGAGCTGTAATGGAGTGAGCCTGCAGAGCAAAGAGCTAGCCCACATTGGAGAGGGTGGGAAGGTGTCCCTTCCTGTGGCTGAGTCTGGTGTGTACCTGTTTGCAGCAGTCAATCATTTGGGTACAGCTGAAAAGACCATCAAGGTGACTGTGACATCTGACTCAGATGACGATGATGAAGATGGTGGTGGTGGTGATGGTAAGAAGGATAGCCCATCAATAAGTAGTGAGAAATCTGGATCAATGAGACCAGAAAAACCAGTTCCTGTTGATCAGCTTAAAGACTATGTTGTTCAACTTCTTACCAACAACAGTGATGGATTCCACTGCCAGTACAAGGTTAGTTTTTCAATTCCACAGAATACTGTGTGGCTCCAGTATCTGTCCACAATGATGCCTCTACATTCCAGTGTCTCCCATCATGTGCAGAGAAGGCATCAACAGTTGCACAGCAGAACAGACAACTCAACCGACTACCAAAGATTGTACCATGTGTGCCCAGCCCCAGCCCCTCCCCTTTGTCCAGCCCCTCCCCCTTGCTCAGCCCCTCCCCCTTGCTCAGCCCCTCCCCCTTGCTCAGCCCCTCCCCCTTGCTCAGCCCCTCCCCCTTGCTCAGCCCCTCCCCTTTGTCCAGCTCTCCCCCTTGCTCATCCTCTCCCCTTTGCACAGCCCCTCCCCTTTTACTTTGACCTGCCTCCCTCCACAGATGACGACAACAGGGTCATCCTCCACCCCATGCTGGGCTCAAATGATACCTGCAATGAATACATTAATGCCTCTTATATCAATGTGAGTAGTACTAGAGAGTAAGGAGGTGAGAAGGGGGAGGGAGGGAGATGGTGTGATGGAGGAGGGTGTGATGGGAGGTGGGGTGAGATGGGGAGGAGGGTGTGATGGGAGGAGGGTGTGATGGAGGAGGGGTGAGATGCGAGGAGGATGTGATGGGAGGAGGGAGTGAGATGGGAGGAGTGAGATGAGAGGATGGAAGGAGGGAGTGAGATGGGTTAGTTGAGGAGGGTGAGATGGGAGGGTTAGATGGGGAGGAGTGAGTGAGATGGGAGGGGTTAGATAGGGAGGAGGGAGTGAGGTGGGAAGGAGGGGCAAGAGGGGACAAGGAATCAGGATAAAGAGGTGAGTTATCTCATGGAAGTGAGGGGACAGGAGAGTACATACAGTAACCTTAAGTCCACCTCAGGGTCATGACCACAGCAAGAAGTTCATTGCAACACAAGGTAATCACATACACGTATGAAGTGATCTTGCGTGTGTATGTGTGTGCATGTGTGTGTGTGCATGTGTGTGTATGTGTGTGTGTTGTTTTGTGTGTGTAATTATTATTGTGTATGTAAGTGTGTACTTAATACATACCCATGTGTGCAGATCTCTGTATGACTGCTGTCCCCCCTCCCCCCTCCCACACACAAAGGCCCTCTACAAAACACTCTGGTGGACTTCTGGTGGATGGTGTGGCAGGAGGAGGTGGGGGTGATAGTGATGCTGTGTGACCTCGTGGAGAGGGGGAAGGTGGTATGTCAGCAGTACTGGCCGGAGGAGAGCGGCCTTACCTATGGGCCCTTCCTAGTCACCCTGATGGGGAGGCAGGAGACACACCCACATTACATCATACACAACATACAACTGCAAGTAAGAGGGTAGAAGATGGCATGGGGAGGAGGGTAGAAAAGGCGTGGGGAAGAGGGCATGGGGAAGAGGGACGGAGAGGGCATGGGGAGGAGGGATGGAGGGCATGGGGAGGAGGGATGGAGAGGGTGTGGGGAGGAGGGATGGAGAAGGCGTGGGAAGGAGGGATGGAGAGGGCATGGGGAGGAGGGATGGACGGCATGGGGAGGAGGGATGGACGGCATGGGGAGGAGGGATGGAGGGCATGGGGAGGAGGGATGGAGGGCATGGGGAGGAGGGACGGAGATAGTGGTGGGGGTTACTGTACATACACGTTACACATGGGGGTGGTATTGTTGCCACATTGGGGTTCATAAGCATGTCCATATAGGACATGTGTCATGCATACACCAGTACTGTGTAGGCATGACTTGTAACCCCCCACACTACAGCTTGTGGGAGGCGGCTCAAGGCCCGCTCACCAGATAAGGCACTACAAGTTCACATCATGGCCGGAGCACGGCGTGCCTGAAAATGCTGGGCCTCTCCTAGCCCTGAGGCAGGGTGTGATGGAGGAACAGACCAAAGGCCCTATAGTGGTCCACTGCAAGTATGCCCCACCCCCTCGTGTCCCGCCCTTCATGCCCCACCCTTTATGCCCCACCCCTCATGCCCCACCCCTCATGCCCCACCCTCATGCCCCACCCCTCATGCCCCACCCCCTCATGTACAAATATGTGTGTGCTTGTGCGTGAGTGTGTATGCTATTTACAAGCACACACATTTCTGTTTCCAAAGTGGCATAGGGCGGACTGGTGTGTTTATAGCTCTTGACTGTGCCTTGGAGCAAGCTAGGAGTGAAGATTGTGTTGATGTCATGGCAATAGTCACAAACCTGAGGGAGCAGAGAATGAAGCTAGTACAGTCAGAGGTGAGTACTTGTCTTGAAGCTACCAATGCACCCTACGCTACCAATGCACCCTACACCCTACATGTAATGTACTACCAATGCACCCTACATATAATGTACTACCAATCAGCATATAATATTATCTCTGAACCAATGACTATGTACCCTACATATAAAGTACTACCAACCGATACTCCATACAGGCTCAGTACATCTTTATCTACAACTCTCTTCTGGAGGAGTTGGCCTGCGGATGCACTCGGATCCCTGTACGTAATCTTCGCTCGTATCTTTCAACAAACGCAGACTCTATCGAAGCTCAATACGAGGTAAGTAAGAGATCTCACTCTTGTGCGTGCAGTTTGCAGAGTCGTGGTCTTTGCAGTCATTGGCACGTTTTCTCTGACGTCAGAACTCAGGAAACGTTCAATGGCGCAAGCGAAAAAAGTTATCTTGATTGATGCGCACGCAAATTATCGATTTTAGGCCACACATGCGCAGTGATAAAAATGATTCCTTAAGTAGCTCTTGTAAGCTGTGTGTTATATCCTCTCTAGTTGCTTTTAAAAATCACACCAAGACCAGTTGATGTTGACAGAACCACAGCCCTCAGCAATCCTGACCGCAACAGGAGTTCACTCTTCCTTCCTTGTGAGTATTGTTCTTACACCATCCTGACTATACTTTGTGACTAAGTGTGCATTTAGGGGAGAAGCGACGAGTGGTGTTGGATGGTATCAGACCCGACTACATTCATGCCTCATATGTCGATGTAAGTGGTATTGTCTGCCAACCATTGTCAAGTCTGAAACATAATTATACTAGTCACAACATATTTACTCAAGTAGCCAGCACTGATAAGGCATCCCTAACTAAAAATGGATGCGTCCTTCATAATGAAAGGTACTCCCATTCAATCCCCCCACCGTAATAGTGATCATATGAACCTCCTTCACCAGTGAGATCATTTGACCTCCACCAGTGAGATCATGTGACCTCCTCCCCAGTGAGATCATGTGACCTCCTTCCCCAGTGAGATCATGTGACCTCCTTCCCCAGTGAGATCATGTGACCCTCCTTTACCAGTGAAATCATGTGACCTCCTTCCCCAGTGTGATCATGTGACCCTCATTCACCAGTGAGATTGTGTGACTCTCCTTCACCAGTGAGATAATGTGACCCTCCTTCACTAATGGGATCATGTGACCCTCCTTTCACCAGTGAGATCTTTCCTAGTGGGATCATGTGACCCTCCTTCACCAGTGGGATCATGTGACCCTCCTTCACCAGTGAGATCATGCAATAACCTCCTCCCACCAACAGGGTTATGAGAAGAGGAAGGCATTCATCGTTGCAGAGGGGCCAATGGAGGACACATGTGACCAGTTCTGGCACATGGTCTACCAGGAGCAGTGTGGACTGATAGTGATGCTCTCCCACCTCAAAGAGCACGGGCAAGAGACATGCCACAGGTACTGGCCCTCGGAAGGAGAGGGATACTTCAATGGCCTCACAGTCAAACTTGAGCAGCAATCAAAGACGGACAGTCAACATGAAAGAAGGTTCACTGTGTTCCGCACTCTTGACCAGAAGGAGAAACTGAAGGTGACTCACATTCAAGTGCTCAACTGGATGGCCGATGGCCAGTGTGCCAACTACGATGCACTGGCAAGGATGGTGGAGAAGGTTGGGAAGAGTACTGTAATTGTACACTGCAGGTGAGTGGTATGGCAGCTTCATGTAAGGTACATCGTCACCCTAGTAACTAAGTGTGTGTGTCCTACCCTTCTCAGCCACTACATGCATGTTATGTCTGCAATCACCATCATTGGTTATCTCTGTTATTAAAGTGTATGTAAGAGTTGATCTTACCTTCACGTAAGAGTGGTCTCTTGTTCTGTTTCCACACAATTAGTGACACAGTCAGTAGAAGTGGAATATTCTGTGCACTGACTAATGTTGTGGAGCAGGCAAAGATGGAAGGGATTGCGGACATCTTCCAGGCTGTCAAGCGACTGCGTATTCAAAAACCTGGAGCTGTGCAGTTACTGGTAATTGGTACCAAGCAGTCCTGTCACAACATTACGTTGCAATGTTTTCCCTTCAGAGCCAATACAGACTTATATATGAGCTACTTCGCTGCTATTGGGCACTTTTTGATAGCTACAACAACTGAGAGGCCAAGCAGCTTGAACTAACAGCTCTACTTTGTGTTGTGCGTTCGTCATTCATGTTATGGTTGTAGATTGCAGTCCAAAAGATGTGTACTTTTGCACCAATTTCACACTCGGTTTAAACCCAAGGAAAAATGACCTCACCACATTAGTCTAAATAAACATATCATCACATGCACACCACACTTAAACAAAGGGATGCAATCTCCAAGGCCTGCCAGTAGAGGGAGAAGTGACATCAACTGTCTTGACTCACATGATTGTAATTTTTGGTTGGTTCCCTTCACCACACCCTTTGATGTCGACAAGCTTGTTTACACACAGCAATAACTGTGCGTGTTATCCCATCCTTATTTCAAAGCTGACGTTCAACCCGCATAAGAGCAGACAGGATGTGATGCGACTACCCATGCACACAACTTCATATTATGATCACGTAATGCAAAGGCTTCTTCTTTCATTTCAGAGTCAATACATGCACTAATATACTTCTTCTCCATGGCACCTGCGAATACACACTAATCAGGTTTCATCAGATGAGGACGTGACTAATATTGGATACAATTTCTCACGTCTTATAAGTCTACATTTCAGACTGGTATGTTAGAAACCACAGGTCTACACAAGTGCACAAGAATGCAAGCAGATCAGCCTGGCATGTTGGGAGACTACAGGTCTACACATGCATCAAGTGGAACAATTATACTCCAAGTATGCAAGGTAAACGTGGGAGACCCGATGCTCCTCCCCTCCCCTCATCTTTGGTGCTGCTACCATTTGCCCCTCTTGCTCCAGTCTTTTGGTGTCCACTTTATGCACTTTGGGTCAATGCGGAGCCGCCTCTTCCCCATCGCACGCTTGTGCCTTTCCAACACGTCGCTAAGGAGCGTGATGACGTACTGACCCTTGTAGTACTGCACCAGCTGGAGGTACTGAAGCGTGGACACCACATCCTCCTTTCTGATGCTTGTCTGGTCACAGATCTCACTGCAGCAACAAAACGGGCAGTTAATCTCTGAATGCCATTTAACCCCCTGGCATCTCAACAGGGTTTAACCCTCTGACTTCCCAAAGTCCTCACTTGATCGTAATGTTTGGAGGGTTTCCATCATGTCCCTTTATGTCCAGAAGTATCTCAATGATGGTTTGGGACCAATAGCTTCTATAGGATAGGAGGCCCAGGTCAGATAAAGGCTTCTCAGGTGACCCCATCTTCCCCTCGATTTTGGACAGTTCATAGCCTGTGATGGCGAACAGTTGAGTGAGCGCAGTTAGTACTAGGCACCCTGCTATGCTCCTCACTTAGCTCTATTAGAAGCTTTCCATAACCATTTCTCTGGTAGGGTGGCAAGGTAAGGATGCAGGCCACGTTGTAGTCTTCAGAGCTCTCCTTTTCCTGGGGACAATGTGCATTACATCTCCATACCTCTACACACACACAGCCTTAGGGGCACCCATAGAAAACATTCACTCCCTCCACACACCACACCCTTACCTTCGAGAAGTACCCAACAATGTGGAAGCCATATTGGTCCCACTCTGTCATCACATAGAACAGAAAGGGATCAGTGTCATAGTACAGCGTCTTGTGATCCAGGAACAGTTTGGCAAGCAAGCACAAGTTCTGTGCATAAGCCTATGAGCATGCGGTGAGTATGTGTGGTGTGTGAGCATGTGTGGTGAGTATGTGTGGTGTGAGCATGTGTGGGTGATGTGGTGTGTGAGTATGTGTGGTGAGCATGTGTTGTGTGACGTATGTGTGTTGTGTGTGTTGTGTGTGCATGTGGTGGGTGAGCATGTGTTGTGTGTGTTTGCATGTATGCACAACATGTATAGCATGTGAGGTTGTTTATGTATAGTGTATGTTTATGTGTATGTGTGTGCGTAAACAAAACGGGCTTCACTTGAAGGCCAAAATACCTTGTTCTTTCTGCCATCGATCTCAAAGAAGGAAATTGTTTCCTTCCTGTAGATTTCATTTCCAGGTGGATGCCATAGAAGACATTTCGTCTTCAGATCACCATAAAAAAGTTAGCATCAATTCTTCACTCCTCCCCCATGTCATCAATACACACATACATATGTGTGTGTACGTGTGTAGTTGTATATATGTGTATAGTATGTGTATATTATATGCATGTGTGCACTTATATGTGTATTGTATATTTATATGTGCATGTGTATGTACATACATAATATACAAATACCTTGTGCCTCTCTAAACACTTCTGACTCTTCACATACTTCAGGCAAAACTCGCAAAGGTAAATAACAGGTTGTGAAACCAGCTCTTGTGGATATGGAGAGAAGTACCACGGCTTGATGCGGTACCGCCCCAGCTCAATGGTGTCAATGTTCTTCATTCTCGTGACCACATCGTCATGTCCGTGAACATTGAATGCGCGGGACATGCTCCCTGTCACGGGCGGGGCACGAGGACTCACCTCCGCCAACTCGGGCTAACGTAGAGCAGTCACACGGAGCAGTCACACGGAGCAAACACTAACGAGAGGACTTGCCTCGGCACCTTCGGACTTCTTTTTTTTAAGCGCGGCATTCAGCTTCCGGGGATCCACTGGGGAAAGCACATCGGGCGAAGCGGGACGTGAGTTCTTACTAAGCGAACTGATTTTGGAGTCTTTTCTCGGAAGCTGCATCCGCTCGCAGTCCACTCTATCCTCCGACACCCACTCATCCAGTCGCTTGTTGACTATGAAATCACACTGACGTGACAGACATGCTCTTTTTGTAACACGAACATGGACTGCTTACAGTCGATGTAGTGAACGTAAAAGTTCCATTTATCATCAATTTTCTTCCGACTCAATACTTCTGCCGTGACTGCAAAACAAACATTAGCTTTAGGATCTAATTCACGCGCACCAAGGCGTACTCCAGTCTTCTGAATGGTGACCCAGAGTTACTGTCCCCCATACAGGTACCCTGCAACCTTCGAACACCGCGTCCTAAAAAGTTTAATTGTTGACAAGCCGCATAATCACTCCGTTTTGGCGGCTAACCGGCGAAATCACAGAGTCTCCATTATCCATCATCTCCTGGGAACGAGAGACATCACGTGACTCAAGCTACACCCATGTGCGTTTGCATGCAATGACGGACCAAAGTGATACTGCTTCGCAAGTAGCTCAAGGATTCGAACAAGTGAAGCAGAAGAGAAAGCGGAAAAGAAATGCGGTCGACATGGAAGAACAGATGGAAGTAAAGCGACCCAACTTTCCTCCTGTGGATGCCTCTGTTTCTTCAGTTAGTGCTTGTACGACTGGGAGTCATCACAGTTCGTTTCATATTCTTTCATTTTGCTCAGGGTGGAGGTGTTGAGTTTCGAAGTGTCCCGGTTCCGTCCCATCGGTTTACGCCTCTCAAAGAGAACTGGATGAAAATTTTCACTCCAATAGTGGACCACCTGAAGTTACAGATCAGGCTTAACACGAAGACCAAGAACGTTGAGATCAAGGTAAGTTGACCTGTGGCCTTGGGGTACAACGCCTATGGATCACCCACCAGTCATCCAAACACACCACCGACCCTGGAGCAATACAGAAAGCGGAGGACTTTGTCCGCGCATTCATGCTTGGATTTGGTGTGGACGATGCTCTTGCCCTGGTGAGGCTGGATGACCTATTTGTTGACTCGTTTGAAGTGACTGATGGTCAGAGAGCCGACCTTGTCTTTGTATCTATTGTGTTTAACTGTTCCCCTAACCACAGTAAAGCCACTTAAAGGAGATCACTTGTCCAGGGCAATAGGAAGGATTGCTGGGGTGGGTGGGAAGACAAAGTTCACAATTGAGAATGTTACTAAGACGCGCATCGTGCTTGCTGACAGGTGAGGTATGTTTGGTATGTGTGTAGAGGATTTCGGATGTCTATGTATGTGAGGGCATGTAGAGAAAGGTGTGGTATGTAGAGGGGAGGTGTGTGTAGAGGGAGGTGTGTGTATGTGAGAACACTAGCGAGAGGTGTGATGTATGTGAGGGTGTGAGGAGAAGTGTATGAGGAGAGGTGTGATGTATGTGAGGGTGTGAGGAGAAGTGTATGTGAGGAGAGGTGTGATGTATGTGAGGGTGTGAGGAGAAGTGTATGTGAGGAGAGGTGTGATGTATGTGAGGAGAGGTATGTGTGTATGTAAGGAGAGGTGTGTAGTGCATGTGAAGAGAGGTGTGTATGTGAGTGTAGTGTATGTGAGGTGTAGTGTGTGAGGAGGTGTAGTGTATATGAGGAGGTGTAGTGTATGTGAGGAGAATGTAGTGTATAGATAGAGGTGGTGTCTGATGGTGTTGACGTCTGTAATGTGCTCAGTATTAATGCTGGCAGTGAATACCATCAGCTCTACATGGTATGTTATACCATACATGCCTGTGTCAACTTGATGGAAGCCTATTAAGTTGCCATCTTGTCATTTGCTCTCACTTTTATCAACATCTTATTGTAACTAAACAACAGCCATTTACTCATTGGTTGATTGAGGGAGGGGTTTTAGACATGTCTCTGCTAGCGGCTCTGTGTTGTCTGGCCCAGACATCACAGATTGTTTAAATTTATAATATACTTGTGTTGTTCATCTCCATGGTGTTGTGACCCATGTTGGCACCATGTCCCTGCTGCAGCAAGGTCCACATTCTGGGTTCTTTCCAGAACATAGGCATTGCCCGAAATGCCATATGCGCACTGATCCTAGGTAAGTAAGTGGCAGGAAAGGTCCTAGCTATGTAGGGATCATTGATAGTCACAGCATGAACTGTGTAGTTGCCTCTCCTCACGGCAGTAATATGAAACCTAGGGCATGTTTGGCTACCTCATCACATTCCGTTACCTTCCTCCATATGCAGGTAGCCCACCGTCAAAAGTATACGGCAATATGCGAGCGGTGGCCAGTAGAATGGCAGAACGTTTTTAGTGACAAAATTCATATCAGCCAACACATACACACAGACAATACACACAGTTGTGACTGGACATATATTTTGCATCATTTGTTTATGTGTGTGGGTACGCAAAGAAGCTAGCATGATCTCCCTAGGGTCACGCATCGAGGGGCCAGGACCACCGCGATGCCTCGTCGTCCCACGAAGTGTCATTGTCTTCTGCGCCTTGCGGGTAGGAGAGGCTGGTTTTACGCGGAGCGCGAAACCAGTTAGTAACAAACTTGAAAATGGAGTCTCTGTCTTTGGGTGCAACACCAGTCGCTCCATCGTACTTTAAACTATCCGCTCTGACCCGATCAGCGTCTAACAAAACAGAGTCCAACGAAACATACCCTCCGTCCTCTTCGTCAGCGGATTGTGCAGCTTCTTTGCGTAGTACTTGGTACCAGTCTTCCGTCTGTGCTGGCGTCGGAAACTTCAACACGTATGAGCAGCGCCCCTTGCAGCTACAAGAAACTAACTCGATATCGCAATCTTGTCCTCGCACGACGCGACAACTGTGCATCCATAGCATTCCTTTAGGTCTTGATCGCTTGTACCATACGATAAAGGCTTCCGAGCTGTTGGTATATAAGGATATCTGGTACAGAGATGCCTTCCGTTTCGATGACGTCCCCTTACGACACTTGCACGATGCACACGACGGATAGAGTAGTGTCACCTGGTCACACTTGACCAATGTGCTCAGGTGAACAGAAGAGAAAACCTTTTGGTGTAATTCATTCATTTTTATTAATACACTATACAGATCCGAAGTTGGGAACTGCGCTGCGGGTGGTGTTTATATAATAGCGCTTTCGTCACGTGATCATCTGTTCGCAACTATTCGTTTTGTTGTTATTTTAAAAAAATACATATGGTTAAGATATCTCATGCACCTACAACATACGTAATTATAGATACGTACATGTACATGTGCTGCGAAGTTATGTAGGTGTGTCCGCTAAAAGGGTTTTTGTTATGACCTGCATAACGGTGCATTGAGGGTGGACCGAACGAAAGGTCCGTAGATATACGGCTGGTTACTATGGGATATGGCAGTTGCCGCTTCAGTCCTGCATGGGTCATTGTTAGTGATACAGCTAGCGCTGTGGCTTTAGCACAGAAGTCAAACACATCTTACGACACGTCAGTGTCCTATCCTCGTTATATATGCATGAGTTATGTGTGGCCAAACAAAATTGATTCACGAAAAGCCTGTATGATCGACCAGTAGCGGCGGGAGGGGGGGGGGGGGAGGGGGGTGGGGGGGGGGGGGGCATATGCTCCCGGGCGCCGGTCGAGGAGGGGCGCCGTCAGGATGTAATTTTGAAAAAAAATTCTAAGTTGTCTAACAAAATAAATAAATTTTGACGAGGAACGAGCGGATAAATTAATGATGTCATGTAGATACGTAATTGTCGTAACCGCAATCATTGCTAAAAATGCTATCGATTCGAGAAAATGCAGGGGCGGGGAGGGGGGGGGTTGGGGGGTTGCAACTTGCAACCCCCCCTTTTGTCCAAAATCCTTTTTTTTTTGCACGCAATTTTAGGGAGTTTTGGAGGTTGCTACCCTTTTGTCCAAAAATACTTTTTTTCCCGCACGCAGTCGTAAGCGGACAGCCCCCCCCCCCCCCCCCCCCCCCCCCCCCCGCTCGTTGAACCGGCCGAAAACGGACAGCACCCCCCCCCCCCCCCCCCCCCCCCCCCCCTACCTGGCAGGGGCGCTAATAAATCGTCCTGCCCCCGGGCGCTATAGTAACCCTCGCGCCGCCACTGTGATCGACAATGCAACTACAAGCCGACACAATTTAGAAGCTTATGTGTTATTGTGAAATCAGACATATGTATTTGCACCGAAAGCGCGTCGGGAATGTTTGCGTTATGTATTAGTCATGGTTGCATGCGCCGGCTTTGGGATTTTAACCGAAAGGAGTACGCATGGGTCTCGGATGCTTGCATGCATGCACATGCAATTAATTTTTGTGAAAAGGAGATTCCGATATGAAAATATACAGCGCGGGAGGGGTGTCACGGGAGGAATCGGGGTCTGAGACTCCGCCCAAGAAGCTCAAGCTGAGGTCCCCTCCCGCTAATAGAGCCTCGAGACGTTCATCATTTGAAGTGCAATCGACATGATATCAGCTAGTGACGTCTGTTGTAAACAATATATATGCGGGTACATCAGTATACTATATTATATATATAATAATTATATATATAATTATAATTATATATATACATTCATGTAGGCCTATATGAACTTATACTTGGTATCAAAAACGCCGCCGGGATAATTGCCCTCCGGATGTGGCCCTGCATGTGTGCAGAAATAAATCGCACGTGCATGATGTGTTGCATATAAACAACAAACTTTGAAACCCGCTAAGTATATGTATACTATATAGCTCAAGTTGCTCAACAAACTTTAAAACCCGCTAAGTATATGTTGTATACACAACACTTTAAAACTCGCTAAGTATATGTTGTATACACAACACTTTAAAACTCGCTAAGTATATGTTGTATACACAACACTTTAAAACCCGCTAAGTGTATATGTTGTATACTCAACATATACACTAAAACTTTAAAACCCGTTAAGTATATGTGCAGCATGTGTATAGGTGCATGCATGCATGCATGATGCAGATTGAATTAATCACCTATACATATATAGAGGTTAAGTATAGGACACATGTGTTCTATATACTCTTATAGCCTCTGTACCGTGCAGGGATGGCCATGCATTTATGCATGCTGCATGCATGTGCATGCGGTATAGTTGCAAAACGAGTTTCATTTTCGCCGGGCCCCGGTCTGTAAATTGCCCGTGACGGTCCAATTAGTCCGCCAAAACCAATAGCTTGCAGTTCTAATTGCATGCCCTCACCCCACCCAAAAAGAAAAGGAGTATTATATATATATAATATATAATTATAATTATATATATAATTATAATTATAATTGCAGCCTTTGCAGCAGAGGAGAGAAAGCATAAGGCCAATGACTCCAAATGTGCAGAACTGGGTTGGGTATGCATCCCAATAGCTGTGGAGACCTATGGGTGTTGGGGCACTGAAGCAAAGTGGGCAATATCGCAGCTAGCCTCTCGCTTGGCCAAACGTCAGAACTGCCCAAAGTCTGCATCTGTCACAGCCCTATATCAGAGGTTGAGCATGACCCTCGTTAGGGCAAATGTGAGGGCTCTTCTTTCAAGGTCCACCTCAGACGCAGGCTACTGATATATTATTTAGTCTAGGTGGTAGGTAATGTAACGTTATGTGCTTGTTTATCTGTATTGTACAAGTTTTTGTCTGAATTATAATAATTATAATTATAATTATATATTATATATAATACAATACAGATAAACAAGCACATAACGTTACATTACCTACCACCTAGACTAAATAATATATCAGTAGCCTGTGTCTGAGATGGCCCTTGAAAGAAGAGCCCTCACATTTGCCCTAACAAGGGTCATGCTCAACCTCTGATATAGGGCTGTGATAGCTGCAGACTTTGGGCAGTTCTGACGTGTGGCCAAGCGAGAGGCTAGCTGCGATAGTGCCCACTTTGCTTCAGTGCCCCAACACCCATAGGTCTCCACAGCTATTGGGATGCATACCCAACCCAGTTCTGCACATTTGGAGTCATTGGCCTTATGCTTCCTCTCCTCTGCTGCAAAGGCTGCAGACCCTGCTGTCACACTCGCTTCAGGTAAATTACTTGAGGTTAGCGGTGATGTGACAGTAAAGTCAAATGCAGCAGGCTTTCCCATCATCCAGTTTGCTGCCAGGACATCAGCTGGTCGCGTGTGGCGCTCCTCAGATGTAAAGCCATACCCAACCTCCACCTGAGCACTTATGCAGGCTCTCCTACATGACTCTGCAAATACATCCCAATTATATATATAATTATAATTATAATTATATATATATAATTATAATTATAATAATAAACTCATATATACACACAACACTTGCTATATATAAAACACACTACAGTTAAGATGGGATTCTACGGAGGATGGCTCTGGCATTCGCTCTTGTTAGGCAAATGCTCAAGTTTGCGAAAAGCTCAAAAGATATCTGTATATATAATTATAATTATAATTATAATATTATAATTATATAATATAATTATACTGTGACATGCACATTGACTGAACTAAACTAACGTGAGGCAAAAGAGGTACATAAAGCACGAATTGTAGATCACAGAAAGCTAAGCGATAGTCCACTCCATGCATTCCTATACAAGACTTGGCCCAACTGGCGGCGCGCTATATATATATAGATGTTATACATTCCGCATGCAGTATATAGTTTTTTTGAGGCATGCAGGAATGTGTCAAAACCGAATTTTAAGTGCGAAACTTATACAGTCTGCTTTTTTCAAGCCATATATAATATTAACGATCTGGCAAAAGCGGCTAGGGGAGCTTACAGGCCCCCTAGCTGACCCCCCCCCCCCCCCCCCCCCCGCACAGGTGTGCACATGTATATGTACCCACCTCTATATATGCATGTATATATATATATACCAGAATTCTGACATTCTGGTACAGACGGTATGAAGTCATAAATCACTTGGTGTGATTCCACTAGCTCGTTTTTTTTTCCTGTTGGCCCTTCCTATAAGTAACTGAATATGAGACAACTGCACGAGATAGGTAAACAGATGTGTATATATATATGATTGAAGGCGTTGTAAAGATTGGGTACTGATCCGTGTGTTTTCTCTATATAGTATGCACAGCCAATTTGCAATTCCTGACTCAAAATGTATATGTGAAATTAAATGGAGAATGCATGATATCAACGTCTGGTGTCTAGACAAATAAATCTGGGCCAGATTGTTCTTACATACTGCATGCATGTAACCATAGATATTTACTTAAATATGATGTAACGTGCATGCAGATTAATTATCATAATATGCATGCATGGAATTTCTAATAATAAGGTCATGTTTTTACAGCTCATGCAGTTTGTACTTGCATGCAATCTTGAACGCGCTAGTCTGCATGGTTTGACTTATTAACATTGTCCATTGCTGCAGCTGTATGCGCACGAATCACCTCGAACAAATGACACCGTTCGTCTGACCTTATTGCCATGCAGGAGTACAGTAGATTGTTCGGCTGAGTTCTATAGTAGAGTGGTGTATCTGTTCCACTGCACTACGTTGCATGCTCGTCGTAGCTGTGCAAATTGCGTCACTGCATGCACCATGCACACTTCCACATTGCGTCACTGCACTACCCTTGCAGATTGCGTCACTATACATGCACTTGCACATTATACATCATTGCACTTAACTACCACTGCAGGACAGATATGGTTATACCAAGTTATGACAACTGGGAAAAGCACACATTAGTTATAATAGATTTTAGCATATAACTGTGTGTAGCAACTACCACAGACATTGCATGGCTTGCATAACCTTGGGCTAACTACAGACAAGATCCTTATAGATAACTAATGTGCTCTTATCCCCATTCCTATAACTTTGCATAACTATGTAATAGCATGGTTTCCGCTGCAAGCAGAGAAACTTGTTATAACCATGTTTGGCTTGCAGGGTATACCCTTGCGCATGCATGCATTGCGTCACTTGCACATTGCGTCACCATGACTATATACCCTTACACATGCACTTGACCACATCGTCAGTTTGCACATGCATTGTTTGATTGCAATGTAAGAACACCGTTCGTGGGCGCAACCTTCAAGGTCACCGTATAGGCTATCATTACGCTTGGATGTATAGATTTCCGCATATACATGTATACGTTGGCACATGTTTACCTCTAACTGCATGTGAGGTGATAACTTCTTGAATTCACTGCACCATTGCATGCACGACGCTCAGGGAGTGTTATGAATCCTATAGCAATGGCTATAGCATGACATCATATATAGTGCATGTGTATACGCGCCACACGGCTGCATCAAAATGTCGAAAGTGGTATGTTGCCTTGCAGACACAGGATGGACACAGTATACCACATAAACACCATGATACCTATAGGTGATCCTTGTTGGTAAACATATCTTTCCTAAAGTATATTTCCCACATACCAAAGTGGCATTGAATGTATACATGCACCTGGCACACCTATACAGTTAGAAGGGTTGAAGTCATGCATTGGCACCACCAGAACAGATATAGCAGAAATGCTGCAATATAGGGAAAACTATGTCTCATGCAACCAATGCTGCCGCGATATGCATGGTCCTTTGCAGATATCGTCTATATCTATAATTATCACGATATGACTCATATAAGTAAAATATCACGATATTTTTCAAATGCGACAGCAATCCTCTCCATGCATCTTAAAGTTAACTGTATAGTGTGATTTTAATATAGCAAGTGTTGTGTGTAAGTTGTCCTGTACATTACCTATTTTAGGTATATTCATCGAAGAAATAATCACACAATTTTCATAAGTTGAGCCGCGGGCTGCGCGTTGTTGTGGCGACAACATGCACAAGAACCAAGACATAAAGTGGAGGATTCTTATGGCGCGGGAATCGTGCCAAAAGTACCTTTATATCTACCACACTTACGTACACTTGCTAAATCAACTACTGTACCGCATTGTGGTATATACCTCCAAATTTGGGTGTATACAGCTTTGGGTCTACTTTGGGTATATACCATTTTGGATGTATATACATCCGCCATAAGGTATATATATACCCGCATAAAGGTATATATCATGTATCTCCTTTATTATATATGCATGTACCTCCAATCTATACCACCGCATAAGCTATATACCTCCGCATAAGTATAGGTCCGCATTAGATATATACCTCTGCATGAGCGTTATATCTTCGATCTGCATGTAAGCTAGTCTGGGGACCAGACACTATAGTCTGGTCCCCAGTCAAATGCACTTAGTACAAGTATCCGGAAGATGTAACGGCCATTTGCTGTTATCTCGTACCCAGACCCATCCACGGCAGAGGTAGATTGACACAAAAACTGCATGCATGAGAAACTTTCAGTTGCTGCAAAGTATAATCCCATACGTAAGCGTGGCTTGTGTTGCGCATGTGCTGCAGTCTGAGGTACTACTAGGTACTAAAAAATGGCAGGGTGGGAAAAATTTCTAGAAGCTTGCCAAAATGCCGCGGATACAATTCTCCGTGACAGTTCTAGAACGAGCAATGACACTTTAAAACCATAGCCCACCCTCTCCCCCATTACTTCTATTTTTAAATAATCCAAATTGAGCATGAATAATTAAACATTGCGTTAACCAGCCCTAAGGCAACTAAGCCAGTGACATAAGGAAGATTTTTTCTTACTTTTACGTACAAATGCCTCATGCTTTGATTCAAATGCATTGTTGGCTGAGTTCCATGCAGTCCTCTACTCTACAGGAAACCAAATCTAATGATTCAACAGAGAATTTGGAGTATTTTCTGGTCTGTGTCTTCTCCTAGACCACAATAAGTATCAAATGGCCACCTACTAGTGGTGGCTAGGATTACACACCTCACCATGCTCATGCACCTCCATCCAGAGCATCCTTTGGATCCCCTAGGACACTATGCCAACTGCCATAATATGACTCAGTCTGGTGTAAGCTCATGAGAAGACCCTACTCTGAAAGTTTGGCTGCTTATATTACTGATAGCACCTTACCATATATTGTAGCTTACAAGTGCATGTGCATAGTATTTATGTGCATGTTATATTCCCAAATCTAAATATCCACTTAAGCAAAACATATGAATAAAAAAATTTATTCTTCAGTTATTTATGACATAATATAATGTATACTTAAAAAGTTTAATGATGTGCACACACCACATTAAAAATATGCACAGTACAGGTACAACAAATGGCAGCTTACATGTTCAGTCAGCAAGCTGGAAACATTGTGTGGACCAATGACCGTTCAATGAGATACTTTCCTGTGCAAAATGATTCTGAATAGCCATTGTCCTCCCCACACAACCTCCGCAATAAGGAGTGCTGAGCTTCATTCAATGGACACAAGATTGGAGGAACTGTAATACCTTCGTAGCTTCATTGTCATCAATCAAGTGTTATTCTAAGAGGAGAATTAACTATCTCCTCAGACCACATATATTAAAACTACCTTTCTAACTATACATGTACCTCACCATCACCAAACATCTCTTGAGCATTAACATGCCATCCTTGAATCAACAGTTGAAGTGGTGTTTGCCAACATTTTGTGAATGATCCAGGTTTGCATATCTCCAAGGGATAGTTAAATAATTACCAACTGAAGTCAATGGAATTTGAAGGATTATGTACAGCACTACAGGGTGTTTCACGATCAAGAGAATTCGAAATTGACCACAAGCAGTTAATTAACTGGTAATTGTCATTAAAAGTTGTAACAGCAAAAGAAGTCATGCTGGTGAAATAATCTATTAATGGTTAATTAATGTTGAAAAGTCTAAAGACCCCTATTCATTTGTATTAATGTCAATAAATGTAGGGTTGATGGTTAGTTAAAAGCTGCAACTGTACTTAATTAAGTGCTTCCATTTAGAAGTTATTCAAGATTGAAATCTTGATTTTTTGCAATGTACTTGATTTAGGGGCCATTGTATCTCGATTTAGTGGTTTGAATTTATTAATAAATTCGGCCAAGTTGATATGTTTAAAATTCCATGAAATGTTGGAGCTTTTGGATATCTCTAAAATCGTATGTATTATTAATTCGTTGTCGTTAATTTAATTTTTTTAATTTTATTAAATTAATTATTAAAGCAATACTTAGTTTGTTTACATCAACATTTAAGTTCACGTTAATAGAGCATTTACCAACAATTTTAAGTTAGTTAACTGCTTGTTGTTAATTTTTCCTTGATTGTGAAACACCCTGTATATACATGTACAGCTCACAAAGGCCTGTCAATATAAACCATTTTTTTTGCCCACTAAGATAGGATTTGCTGCCGGTTGACTTCCTTTGAAGATGTATCAACAATTTTCAACTCCCTTATTACAGCGAACCCTTGCTGGCAGACCATAACCAAATTCATACACAGCTTTTCCAATACATGTACAGTGGCTGTGAGATTGATGTCAGAGCAGGGCAGTCATGAATATCCATCACCAGCTCCATGAACATTTAAAAAATATAAACATTCAGAGCAATTCTACATCAGAGCCCTTTTTTTTCATACACATGCACCCCACACTGAACATACATATCAAAACATATATACCCCATACAAAAACACACATTTACACACACATACCCACACATATTCAAATACACATACCCACACAAACACAAACACACAGACACACACATATAATACTGCACATGTATACAATTAAAAAAATTGCTCAGAAACATACAATGTATTTAGTTTTTTATGCAACATACCCTCAAAACAACCATCTAAATACCCATCACACACACACACACAAATACAACACATTACATGTAAAATAGTTGCTCAGAAATACATGCTGATAACATAAATTTTTTCTGTCATTGCATAGACAAGCTATATTTTATGATATGCTATTAACACTATCCAACCAGCGCCAATACACCTCCCATATATATGGGGTGTGTTTTGTGCAGCCATGTAAAACAAAATTTGATTACAAATGTTTACATCCTGAGCAGCTTACATGTATAGCTTGTGTGTGTGCATGTGTGTGTGTGTGTATGCATGTGTGTGTGTGTATGCATGTGTGTGTGTGTATGCATGTGTGTGTGTGTATGTGTGTGTGTGTGGTATAGGTTTGGGGGGTGTTTGGTTGGGTGAATGGTGAGTATTCACTAGAAACGTTTACATTGTATGCTCCTGAGCAGCAGTTGCAAGCTAGCTCAGTGCGTAATGTAGGCAAGGGGTTTGGGTGTGCATAGTGTGTATTGTGTGTGATGCATTTTGATTTAGCCAAGTTTAGGACATTGTAGGCTAAAACCTTAACCCTAGTCACAACATGGTTTGGAAGGGGACCAAGTAGGAGTATCCCACAAGTGAATAGGGGAAGATAGTCCCTTTCCCCAAGGGCAAAACAGGTCCAGTGGAATGCAGACCGCAAGCTGGAACCCGTGTACCAGGTCTGGACACAGGCCCAGACTTGTAGGATGGTTTTTACAGGGTGTCTTTTGTGCATTTACATTTACTTTGAACAGTCGTTGCAACCTACACATACATGTACAGCTTGTGTGTGTGTGCTTATGTGTGCGTTTGTGTGTAAGTGTGTTTGCACCACAGACCACATATCTAAAAACTACCCTCATACCTATACCTCACTATCACCAAACATCACTTGAACAATAACATGTCAGTTCCTCTCACGTGCTGCGCATGCCATCCTTGAACCCATGCACAGTGAAGCACACACACACACTCAAAACATACACACACATACACACTTCTCTCCTGAACAGCAGTGATGCAATCCCCCCCCCCCCCACCCCCCCACCCCCCCCCCCGAGTGGGTCAGTACAGAACGTGATGGAATACGGAAGTATATATGTTTGTTAGCCTGGGGACCAGGCTATAGGGTCTGGTTCCCAGCCTAGAGGTGTATAATTCCTTATGCATGGTCTCATACCCAGACCCACTCCACAGCAGCTGTGGAGTGAAGTCTGGGTACGAGACTAGTTTTTGCGGAGCTTATGCGGAGCTATATAGGTTATGCAGAGGTGTATACATTAGTTGATTTAGCATGTATATACATAGTGCGGTAGATTTGGCACGAATCCCACGCCATAGAACATACCCGAAGTGAGTATAATGTGTAGACCCATAGCTATACACCCAAATTTGGAGGTATATACCACAATGCGGTACAGTAGTTGATTTAGCAAGTGTACGTAAGTGTGGTAGATATAAAGGTACTTTTGGCACGATTCCCGCGCCATAGATTCTATTTCCCTTATGTTGCCAATTAAGCTATCCTTGCCTCGGATGCATATTCAGAAAGGTATATGGCACGAGTTACACAGGTTCACCAGAAAAGAAATGATGCATTGAGTCGCTTACCAGAACGTCTGGGTAAGGCACATTTTTTTTGGTGACACTTTTGAATTTAGAATCTTCTGTGATTGAACATGATTTTTCAATCACGTATAATGATTCCGGCCAAAGTGATTTCACAGTGAATGCAAAGTGGTTTGGTTTGTCATTTTGCCACTAGGAGAAGAAGAGAGGAAGGAGGGGAGGGGGAGGAGGGGAAGGAGAAGAAGAGAAAAGGGGACGAGAGAGGAGGGGAAAGGAGACTCCCCCCCCCCCCCCTCCCCCCGTCAAAAGAAATAAAAAGGACTCGTGTTTAACGATAATACCTCCATAACTCTTCCGCAACAATATTCAGGACTGACTGCATGCATGAAATGATACGGTAAACTTACAAGCGTTAGCGCGGTTACACGTTTAAATGGCGGGTAATTTGTACGTAATGTGCATGTATGTGTTACTTTGTATGGCTGCCGGAATACTGTTATAGCAGAAAACCAAAGTGTGAAGATGACCTAGAATGGCCCAAAGTGTAAGGAGCTTGGGTATAGAAACATATGACGATTGGGGAGAAAAGGCACAGGGAACTTTATTCAATCGCACCAGCAGGAGGCTAGCAATAGTCCAGTGAAGCCGGAGTGAAGCAGGAAATGTCTAGCAGACTAAGCCCGACCTTGCATGGTGAGGTCGTGCTATCCAGCTGGCCTGCTAGCAGAGCTACTATAATGCTTGTGTGCTGGCATGCATTATGCTATAATGCTTACGTGGTATGATAAACGTTTTACAAATGTGATGTATTGTTTAATAGCATTTTTAATGAGAAAGTAGTACTTTTAGTATATTTTCGTCTCTCGCCGTCTATCCTTCCGTCTATCTCCATATATATCCATGCACGTTTGTATCGCGAAATGACCAAAAAAAAATTTCGTGATATATCGCATATCGCGATATGACCAAAAAATACATGTATCGCGGCAGCCCTGGTCCCAACTATGCAGATGCTAGCCTGTTGCCAAACATTGGCATTATAAATTACTCAAATATCTCGTGCCATCACTGCCATGACGTAATGTATGGAATATTCTTCCATATATTACGTCATGGCACGAGAGACTAATCACACCTGTTCAGTAACCTTTGAAAATCACAACTGCATGCATGGTATACCCTTCACTCAGTATGAATATAGACATTGGGGCCCTCCCTTGAAATCCCCTCCAACAAAGGATTGATAGTATTAGAACCTTAGTGGATGTATCATAAAAGTAGTCCGGCTTTGTTAGAATGGATCTTGAGGTATGCTTGCATGCAGCATGTGCATGTTATTCTTTACCTAGCTCATGAAAGAATTTCATCACAACTCCTGTGGTAATTCCAAGCACAGAATGATAAACAATTCAGCCCATGCAGTGTATCGACAAGCTCTTTAACCATGGTGAAAAGAAATGAGTATTGTTACATCAAGTGTCTGCATGGCATATTTAGTCTCTAAAGAGTGACACAAGACAAGTGACTTAATTGGAGTGGACTGTGGACAGCAGTAAATGACCACAAAGATTTAGAAATGCATTGAATTAACTGAGGGAAATTGAATAAAATGGCATTCCATTGACAGTATATATGAACTGAACAAAAATAATCTAATTAGTTGAGAATCTTCATCAGCATATATAGGCCTGGGTACTAGAATTGCGACTTGGTTCCCAATCCTACTCCAATTAAACCTTTAAAGAAGATCATATACCCAAAAAAGTAATCGGTAGGCCGGACATTTTTCGAATAGGAGATTAGCAGCAAACCTGCGTGGCACACAAATGTGAAAAACATCGTCATAATAGAAAAACTTTCAAGCAGCTAATGAAGGCATTGGGGCTAGGCTAATGCAAAATTAGTTAAAGCCAATAATTATATAATTAGCTGCAGCTAATTTGGTGAGACGTTACTCTGAAAGTAGCGCTCATTTGTACGTTACGAAGGTTTGATTATAAGTTTTCCACTTTCACGTTTTCTTTTTAATCAAGCGTCGTGTAAATGACAGTAAATGTGTACACGGACGAGCACTATACAACTAAGTGACGTCACATTCGGAGCACACGTATTCACTGTTCAGATTTCTGTAAGTTGTATATTAAAAGCGCACGCACACGCCTCCTTCATTATAATTAAGTTTGGAACACTTCCGCCCCATCTTCAGACCCTTACAAGCGGGCTTATATAAGCGCTTCGCCATATATGTCTGGGCAATTCCATACAGCTACCTCATGCGCCGATGAAGAATGATACAATTATGGAGACTGTAACCTAACCACATGCAGCAACGCTACACAAGTTTATTTTATGAACTTGCACATGGTGAGTTATGTGAGGCAAGGCAGTCATCGTGGATTCAGGTGCCTAGCCTACACATAAGATGTATACAGGCGTTTATTCTGCCATCCTAATGATTTTAAATATTGCACATTAAAAATGAAAATGTATATAATTATATAATCATTGCTGCTTCCAACCAGCCGCTTTTAACATGGAGGCTGCAACACCACAATGTGTTGCACGAGCTTGCTATGTCTGATCGATCGTCTGATGAAAAGAGTTGTAGCTATGGTGCCCACAACAAGGCATATTAAGCCCAGCCCTATAGGCAGAAGGTAGAGGACCAGTCTTGCTGAGTACGCTGTCACTTCATCACTCACATCACCTGTCCAATCACATGCAAGACATTATAAAGCTGCCAGTCATATGAACAATCAGCAGCTTACCTTGTGTTTTGCTATCGTGAATTGAATTTGCAATAGCCTGTACCTTACCTGTATTGTTCCTTGGGGTAAGGGATGTGCTGTTACTGTCTACTGACGTGTACTTGGCTAGGTTCAGTTCTGTATTGTTCTCTGCACCAGTTGTCACATCTGATCATATAGGAGAGAAGGTCAGTGGATGAGAGCAGCCAGAGGATCAGCATGTGATATGTGGAAAAGTTTAAACACACTATCACACAGATCTGTGTAAGCTCCCAAGGAGACACTAGAATGGCTATAGGGTGATGCTTAGGTTAGTTAGTATGACACGTGACAGTTAGGGATGGTTAGGTAGTATAGTATGCTGGATCATATACAATCACATTGGGCTATTCAATTATACACCCCTATACAGATGACAATTAATGGCGTCCAGGGGGTATAGGGAATATGTCCCAGGGGGTGGTCATTTAAATGCCTGTCCCGGGGGGTCAGAAGGCATCACAGAAGCTTGTCCAGGGGTGCTTTTATATATATTGTCCTGAGGGGGATACATTTACAATCATTGTCATCTGTAGGGGGTGTACGGTTAAATAATGGAATAGCCCATTTTAACTAGTGATCACGAGTAACATCACAATGCAGCAAGTACAGGGTGTTCTACATCTGATGAAGATGAAGGGGTGTGGTCTATATTGGATGAAGAGCTGGTCAAGAACAATTCAAGTTACTCTTCAAAGCTTCCCTCCTTGATGGCCACATGCATGAACTTCTGTGCACAACAGGACACCCTACAAACACAACAGGACATTATAGTAACACTACAGGACATTCTAGTAATACAAGGGCGTAAAAATATATACCAACGCTCTTATACATTTATTAACAGCTTGGAATATTAGACAAGACACCAGACCTCACCGGTGCATACGGGGCTCTGTTGCGAGCATAGCATTTTACCGCTGTTACAAAAACATTTAGTGCAGGTTTCCTCAGACCATGAGGCTCCATCTTGATATACGTGACCAGATGAGGAGGTACAAGCGGACGCAGAAATGCGGACGGTAGCGGTGCTGATGATTACGTCATCGGAACGGCAAACGGCACAGCACCCATCTGCGGCAAAAGTCGTCTCATTGCAGTCGAGGATTGGACACTCAGGCAGCGCGCAGAAAATGCGATCGCGCTCCAAACAGGTACAGGTACTACAGCCGGACCGCCACACGTGACCTTGCTGAAACACGTCCGTACCGTTGCGACAAGTGTTATCGCGCGCTAGTGGCGGGAGAGTGAGCAATAATTTTGTACCCGCACATTCGCCTAATCATACCTTGACAAGTCCCAAGTTCTCCATTCTGCCCGTCTTTAACACACACCAATTTCGAGTCGCAAGAACCGGCGATATCACCGCACCGTTCACCTGCCCCGTTCACCTTTGCACAGACCTGACAGCAACCACAAGCATCAAGTACTGTCCCAGAGGAACAGCCAGATGGCGCAGTGCATTTTGAGAGGTCGCAGGGAAGACAGCTGAGAGAAGCTGACAGGAGGGGTCCGCAGCACAGCAGTAGCATAAGACAGAGGGTATTCATTTCATACGAATATCTTAAGCACCTCAGATACACGTGCGTTTATATACACGTAATCCACATACAGAAGCACGCACTTGCGTGACGACATATCATTCCACTGTTCCAGACATACAGATACATATACAATACGTGGGCGTGAAGCCTGTAAACCGCTGTAACAGTACTATGATTCCGGGCCGGGCTCAGCTCAGGTGAGCAGTCGTGCAAATCCGAGACCAGCAGTGACTGTGGTAAGATAAGGAGAGTACCCACGTGACCAACAGTGTCTATACTCGAGTTCTACCGACGCAAATGGCCGCTAGCCAAGGTCTGTTCTTATTGTGGACAGGCAGCTTTGCTCTATGGTAAGCGACGTACAAAGACGCAGCAAAGCATCCTCCCGCCCCGACGACCTTGCACGAGAAGCAATCTACTCTTTTCGCCTGGAAAGAAAAGACCTCTTAGTTTAGGTATTAAGAGTATACAAAGAGGACTAACCCTCTCCTCCATGTGCTATAATTTAGAATTAATTGTCAATTAACCTTTGACCTTTGAATGCAAACATGGAGCGAGTGCCTTTATTAACAGGAGGGTCTGGCTGTACGAGAGAGAGTACAGCCATCAGGCTTGCGGCAACTCATACGGGCCATCTGAAAGCAAGGTATTGGCACACGTTATTAGCAACCCCATCAATTCAGGCTTCTTCACCCGCACAGATTCAATTATACATTTTTGAAGAGATTTTTTCGCATAATGAGAATAGCTTTCCCAAACTTTTGCACTAAGACAACCGTGCTTCTTCTTTTGCTAATCTTCATGAGAGCAGCAGGTACACGTACGCATGTTCGTCTACCGTGTAATAGGATATAAACTTTTAATACTGACGCATTTCGACTGGTTCATGTATGCGTGGTTAGTTGGATTCAATTTCAGTTTCAACTTGCTCCTGCAGAGGAATACAATTACTACAACTCGGGCCTCCTCCCCAGCATGTTCTACCAGTCATTGGCAGGAAAGGATTTGGCAAGTTTTAAGACAGACCTTTGGACTGCAGCTGTTGTGGTACTCTCAGTATGCATAGTAAGTTATTAGGAATGGGAAGGAGAGGAGGTAAGGTAGGGGGAGGAGGTAGTGGGTGGGTCCTGGCCCTCGTTGGATATGGTACTGCAAGTCAAATGGTTTGATTTTCCAATTAATGGCTAGCCTGCATTCTGTATTGTATGCATGTGACCACAGTATGTAGTGCATGTGACCACAGTATGTAGTGCATGTGACCACAGTAAGTAGGGCAGAATTAGTAGGCGGGGCCAGAGTAGGTGGGAGGAGCTTGCGGCTGACTCTAACCTTCTGGTATGTGCAGTGCAAGAGCTGTCGTGAAATGGTATCCGGTCTGCTGTATGTCGGCTGCAGAGAGCTGATCACAAGGGCCTTGCAAACACGCTACTTTCAGGCCCTCAACTACTATGTCCTGACCACAGCAGAAAATGGAATTGATAATCCGTGAGTGAAGGCCAGCAGTCATGTGACTGTCACATGACTCGATCAGCCACACAGCGACCAGAGGATTACGCAAGATGTGGACAAGTTGTGTTATCAACTAATGACCAACGCTGTGCCTCAGATCATCCTTCAACCATTCATCATAGCATACTACACATACAAGACGTATGAGAGGTGGGTGTGGTTTAGTGGTGGTGTGTGCTGCAGTGATGCTTCTTTCTACCTTCATACACCCACCTACTCATTCCCCTCATACACCCACCTAATCATTCCCCTCATACACCCACCTACTCATTCCCCTCATACACCCACCTAATCATTCCCTGCATACACCCACCTAATCATTCCCTTCATACATCCACCTAATCATTCCCTTCATACACCCACCTAATCATTCCTCCACCTACTCATTCCTTATATTCATTTCACTTTACAATGCCCCACCCCCTCCTCTCTGGCAGTATGGGGTACATGGGGCCCCTTTCCATCTACGCTTATTTTGTCATTTCCACTATTCTTAATAAGTTTATAATGGGCCCTGTGATTTCAAGGGTCTTTCAGCAAGAGCGACAAGAAGGTTACTTTCGGTAAACGTGTTATGTCTTTGTACAATGTACATATTTCGTAAACCTTGTTGGTTGCCTGGAGATGTGGCATAGCTGCCCATATTGGGGCAACGTTCATGTTGTGTTTTTCACAGATTTCACCACATGCAAGTGAGAGCTAATGCTGAGTCTATTGCATTCTACCAGTGAGATCAAATGCCAATCATTCCGTGTCCTGTTAATGGTTTCATCATTAGGGCAGCACCTCTGGAGAGAAGGAAGATGGATGGACGTCTGGAAGTACGGAGGCTTGTTAACAGTATGAATTATATTTACTGTGCCCTCTCTTCCTTCCCCCTCACTCCTCCCCTCCTCTCCCTCTCTTCCCTCCCCTCCTCTCCCTCTCTTCCCTCCCCTCCTCTCCCTCCCTTTCTTCCTTTCTAAAGAATCTCGTCTCTGCCCAGCTCAGCGTGGTCCATTCACAGCTTCCCTTGAATAGTGAGTGTTAAGGTGTTCACCATGGTTATGTGGGTGTGGTTATCACCCTCCCCCTCCCCCAGTATCAATCAATAGCTTTGACTACATCAGCAGTGTACTGAGCTATGCCCTGGTTGGTATACCTGTCTTCCTGGGGAAGTATGATCAGTTCACACCAGCTGCCCTTAGTTCTGTGATCAGTGAGGTGAGGACTCACCATCACCACCACCACCATCATCACCACATCATCACCATCATCACATCATCACATCATCACCATCACATCACCACCACCACCATTATTGATGTCGCCACGTCACAACCCAAATGTCACATTTCACACCTCCATCCTGGCACACTTACTTTATGACCAATCCTTCCTGTCATGTGAACTGGCACATGACCAGTCATTGTCATTACAAAGCTGTCATGTGATCTGCTTGCTTCCTTTAGAATTCATTCTTCTCAATGTACCTTCTGAACAACTTCTCCACACTGGTTGACTCTTCTGCATTCTTCACTGACATAGCTGGCTGCTCTCACAGGTGGGTGTGGCTTTTGTGTGAGGCTCACATCACAGCTGCAACCAACCAACAATCACTTCTGGCAGAGTTGGTGAGCTAATGGAGGCTATGGACAGGCAGTATGAAGCAATGGCACCTGGGTCATCATCAGGGTCACCACCTGGGTCATCATCAGGGTCACCACCTGGGGATCCTACTAACCACAGCAATGGAACAAATACCTTACAACCGTTTGATGGTCTGTCACAAGAAGCACCACCAGCTGTCAGTTCTGACAAGTGAGCTAGATTGTTGCCATTCCAACCCTTGATATTCACCCAAATACCTTATTTGGCGTGGATTAGCTCATGTCCTGGGAAGGAAGTGTTGGTTGTAATGGATCACCTTTCTGTACAACCACCTGGTACCAACCTTGCCACTACTCTAGTCCACAGTACGCACACAACATTCATGCTTCTTACATTGACAAAGATGTCTGCCTACCATCCACTGTAGATCTCAACATGTGTGTGGTCAAAGGCAGCAACTTGCTGATACTTGGAGAACCAGGTGTGTGTGTGTGTGTGTGTGTGCATGTGTGTGGTTGTGTGTGTGTGTGTGGTGTGTATAGATGTTGTATTTTGGTGTCAGGGTGTGGAAAAAGCTCACTTCTAAGAGTACTGCGGCAGCTATGGAGACCGGCAGCAGGTACTCACATGTCTCCATGTTATTTAGACTTTGACAAAATGTACACTCACACACATATGCAAGGTTCAGCAAGACTGTGGCTGTCTGACAGCCACCGAGATGTGATGTTCCTGCCACAGAAGCCTTATCTCACCACAGGCTCACTGGCTGACCAGGTTTGGACAGGGATGAGCCCCGCCCCCTAACATCATCTGGCTCCACCCTCCCATCTTAGGTGGCATTCCCTGACTCACCTAAGAATGCAGCTGATCCTTCAGGTAAGACTCTCTGTGGCATCTTTGTGTATCTTTTAGCAGGCGTTGTCAGATCAGGTGATGTCATCGCTACTGACAACAGCATACTGCAGTCATTGCAGCAAGTTGGAATGGTAGAATGCAATGTTTGGCAGCTTAGCTATGACACACATTGTTGACAGGGTCATCTCCAAGAGCGACTGGGAGGAATCAGGCAGCCACTTCTTAGCAAAAGCTGGTCAGCTGGTTGGTATGTTGGTATGCATTGATGTGATGTTGTGTGTGTGTGTAGGTATGACACCATATCTCCTGGCGAAATGCAAAAGATAGCTTTTGCAAGACTCTTCTTTCACAGACCACTGCTTGCTGGTATGTATGACCTCATCACATTGGCCACACCCCTTACATATGACCTCACCACATTGGCCACACCCCTTACATATGACCTCATTACATTGGCTGCACCCCTTACATATGACCTCATCACACTGGCCACACCCCTTACATATGGGTGTGTAGTCCTTGATGAGGCTACTTCAGCTCTGAGTGAGGGGAACGAGAGCTACATGTATGGCTCCATGAGGGAGATGGGTATCACAGCCATCACTGTGGGCCATCGGTCATCTCTTCAAAAGGTATGTCTGTTTGCCCATGCTCCTCCCCTTACCATTCCTTGCCATGCCCCCACAGTACCATGACCACATCCTCATGCTGAGAGGTGGGGGGCAGTGGGAGTTGTCAGCCATACCTTGAGGGACTGGGGGGGGGGGGGGGGGGGGGGAGATCTGTACAATTGACACAGAACAATTTATCACAATTAATAATATTTCAAAAGGAGGAGATAAGAAGGTAGAAATCAAAGGCTGAGGTAGTAACCTGCCTGCCTGGCACCAACTCAGATTTTGCTTTTTGTGTGTAATAGTAACTTCTCTGGTGTAGGCTGAAGTCAGGTCCAAATAAGGCTGGAGTCAGGTCCAAATAAGGATGGAGTCAGGTCCAAGTAGGGTTTTGCTGCCTGTACAGGTCGGCCCCATCCTTCCCGAGAACTGCAAAGTTCACATCATCAGGACTTTTAGGCTTCACCCACACAGCCAGCTTCTGGCAGCTGTAACCAGCATAGATTTCTTTGGAGCAAGAGCTGATGGCTATGCTGGATGGGGAGGAGGAAGCATCATCTAATCCAATACAGCTGCTGTCTACCTTAACACTGGTGAGGGCTCAAATGGGCAGGGCAGCTGGCGCAGGGCAGAGAGGTTCCATGAACTCCACATGCTGTTGAAATGGCAATTCACCATGGCAACCATAACCCATAAAGGTACGAGCGCCTACTATATAGTGCCGTCAGCCATCCCTCCCACCAGGACATTCTCACAGACACCCTCTGGTGCACAGGTGTACAGAAGGGAGCATATCTGTACAGGCAGACTGGCCCTGTTCACCAGCTTCCCATTAACGGTCCACAGTCGTAACACACAGGGACCTGATTCTAAAATGCGGAGAGGGAGAGAATGCCATGTAGGGAGAGAATGCCATGATGCCATGCTGAGTTTGCACAAATAACGCTCTCACTTGATGACGAGGTGGTGGTGCACACTGTGGCGATGTCCCCAAGTGTGGGGCTGGTAGCTATTACCTGGACTGGTCCTTCGTGACTGCCTAGCGTGTTCACATAGGACAACCTGACAAGAGAACATGTGTAACCCTTTAAGGCCCCACAATGGTGGTACCCAGGCTGGTACCTGTTAGTGTCCCAGATGATGCATGTACGATCAGTACTGCCTGTCACAACAATGCTGAAAGGTCGGCATGCTGCCATGGCAACAATGGCACCATCGTGACCTCGTAGAGACACAACCTTGTTTTTGTACACAAATGCCTAGTGATGGGACGAACTGATCAACCTGAACGGAGAAGCTAAGAGAATACCCCTCACCTCCTGTGAGTTGACAATCATCCAGCAAGAAAGCACACCTGTGCTCCCTCCTGAGAGGATGACTTGACCATTGCATACACATTCACAGCAGTTTACCTAGAGAAGAGGGATGGGGAGAAGGATGGAAAGGTATGTAGGGATATACAGAGATACACAGGGATATACAGGAAATACACAGGGAGGAATAGCAGTGGGTGGAGAGAATATACAGAGATATACAAGAATGTGGAAAGGTCTTGCTGCACAGTCACTCACAGTGTCCATCAGATGTGGGTGCAGTCGAAGAGCATTGTGTTCGTGGGCAGCAGAGTAAGCCAACAGACTGTTATCCCATAGGCCCCAAGTGACCAGGATGCTGGCGTAGGAAGGGGAGGAGCTCGGGAAGAAGCAGGCCTTCAGCTTGGTAACCACCACTTCTCCACTTCCCATGTACACAATCCTCTCTGGAGTAGTGTCGAGTGGGACAAGGTAGGTGTGGTTCAGGTCTGGACCAAATGGCTCTCCTAAAAAGTCACACTCTGACATGGAGTGGGTGGGCCTTGTTTTGTGGATGTCGATATTCATCCAGAAGTGCTGGGAGGTGGCCCTTATGGCCGGCATGCTCGGACCTGCAAACCTCTTCAAAGGCTCAAGGATACGGTTTTTGATAGCTGACAGTGTCAATACTGAGGCCTTATCCCGGGGTGGGTGTGGCTCACGAAACAGCTGGAGGGGCATCTGCCCGTACGTCTTGACCATAGCCTTCATTGCAGCCTGCTGACATGGATCTGTGACCGATTCAAAATCAATGCCATCGCTGCCATAGTAGGTCTGAGGGGAGGAGGGAGGAGGTGATGGGGATGAGACACTAATTAGTAACATACCATTTACAGGTGGGTGCATCCCTCCTCCCCACATACATACCCTTACAGTTGGCTGGCACTCACACATGCACACTCATTCCTCACACACACCATCTCCTTCCTTCCTCACACACACCATCTCCTTCCTTCCTCACACACACCACGTACAGCTGGATGGAACACATTGATGGCTTGCACAGCTGCTTTCCCCGTTTGTTTGTACCCAAAGACCAAGTCTATCCACTCATGGAGGTGCTCAGATACAAAGTCACTTTCCAGAGCCTAAGAAGATAGCATACAGAGATAAAGCAATGGTGCACAAAGGGAAGCAATGGTGCACAAAGGGAAGCAATGGTATACAAAGGGAAGCAATGGTATACAAAGGGAAGCAGTGGTATAGAAAGGGTGCAATATAGGTGATGGTTGTGGAAGGGGAGGGTCTTTGTTTTTAAAATAAATAAATAATACAAACCTGTCTGTGTTTAAGTACAAATAATCTTGGGTCACCCCGCGCCCATGGGGGCAGTTCCACGTTGTCCACCACTGTACCATCTTGGCACTCACCAAAGGCAAGTCCTGCAGGTGTAGGGTGCAGGTGTAGGTGTATGGAGGAGTGTAGGGTGTAGGTGTAGGGAGGCATGTAGGGTGTAGGTGTAGGTGTAGGGAGGCATGTAGGGTGTAGGTGTAGGTGTAGGGAGGCATGTAGGGTGTAGGTGTAGGTGTAGGGAGGAGTGTAGGGTGTAGGTGTAGGTGTAGGGAGGCATGTAGGGTGTAGGTGTAGGTGTAGGGAGGCATGTAGGGTGTAGGTGTAGGTATAGGGAGGCATGTAGGGTGTAGGTGTAGGTGTAGGGAGGCATGTAGGGTGTAGGTGTAGGGAGGCATGTAGGGTGTAGGTGTAGGTGTAGGGAGGCATGTAGGGTGCAGGTGTAGGTGTAGGGAGGCATGTAGGGTGCAGGTGTAGGTGTAGGGAGGAGTGTAGGGTGTAGGTGTAGGGAGGCATGTAGGGTGCAGGTGTAGGTGTAGGGAGGCATGTAGGGTGTAGGTGTAGGTATAGGGAGGCATGTAGGGTGTAGGTGTAGGTGTAGGGAGGAGTGTAGGGTGTAGGTGTAGGGAGGCATGTAGGGTGTAGGTGTAGGTGTAGGGAGGCATGTAGGGTGTAGGTGTAGGTGTAGGGAGGCATGTAGGGTGTAGGTGTAGGTGTAGGGAGGCATGTAGGGTGTAGGTGTAGGGAGGCATGTAGGGTGTAGGTGTAGGTGTAGGGAGGCATGTAGGGTGTAGGTGTAGGGAGGCATGTAGGGTGTAGGTGTAGGTGTAGGGAGGCATGTAGGGTGTAGGTGTAGGTGTAGGGAGGCATGTAGGGTGCAGGTGTAGGTGTAGGGAGGCATGTAGGGTGTAGGTGTAGGGAGGCATGTAGGGTGTAGGTGTAGGGAGGCATGTAGGGTGTAGGTGTAGGTGTAGGGAGGCATGTAGGGTGTAGGTGTAGGTGTAGGGAGGAGTGTAGGGTGTAGGTGTAGGTGTAGGGAGGCATGTAGGGTGCAGGTGTAGGTGTAGGGAGGCATGTAGGGTGTAGGTGTAGGTGTAGGGAGGAGTGTAGGGTGTAGGTGTAGGGAGGCATGTAGGGTGTAGGTGTAGGTATAGGGAGGCATGTAGGTGCAGGTGTAGGGAGGCATGTAGGGTGTAGGTGTAGGGAGGCATGTAGGGTGCAGGTGTAGGTGTAGGGAGGAGTGTAGGTGTAGGTATAGGTGTAGGGAGGCATGTAGGGTGCAGGTGTAGGTGTAGGGAGGAGTGTAGGGTGTAGGTGTAGGTGTAGGGAGGCATGTAGGGTGCAGGTGTAGGTATAGGGTGGTTTTGGGTGTAGGTAAGGAGTGTAGTGTAGGTAGAGTGTAAGGTGTAGGGAGGAGTGTAAATAAGTGTGTAATAGGACAAGGGTAAGTGATGAGGTGTGTATGTGATGAGGTGGTGATGAGGTGTGCAGGTAATGAGGTGTGTAGGTGATGAGGTGTATAGGTGATGAGGTGTGCAGGTGATGAGGTGGAGGTGATGAAGTGTGCAGGTGATGAGGTGGAGGTGATGAGGTGTGCAGGTGATGAGGTGGAGGTGATGAGGTGTAGACTTACGTTCTTGGTTTGCCAGGAACTCAGGGAAGTAGAAAAACTCAGGGATCAGCTCCTTGACATCAGTAGCTGATTCTGATGAGGACAGCAGCCATGTCGTGGCCAGCTTGCGAAATGTCCTGTCAGCTATGTCAAAATTTTTCCCTGCAAATGAATGGATGTATCCTAACGACCAGCCAACTTCTAATTACCCTGTAATGAAGGAACAGCTGGAACACACCACACCACACCACACCACACCACACCACACCACACCACACCACACCACACCACACCACACCACACCACAGACACATGAGGGGGTACCTTGGAAGGCAAGGAACATCTCTGTAAATGGAGGCACTCGTACCAAGAAGTGTAAGACAATACCACTGTTGGAGTAGTGAGAACCATAGTGATATGGCTTGGAGAACTGCTGGGGCAGCCCTGGTGTGAAGGGACCTCGTGCACACTCACTTAAAAGGAACTGTGAACAAGAGAATGAAAACGACAAACCATAACCCATATTTATGGAACACACACAGGAATGCATCCATAACCCAAGCCCACAGAAGGATGTACACACATTGTATGTGTCAATGTACTTCTTCGTCTTCTCCTCATTCTGAATTGAAATAGGGTAGCACAGCTTCCTGCACACACACACACACACACACACACACACCATCTCATATTACAGCAAAGATGAAGGATTAAATTTTCACCTGAAAGACTTTGAATTCTTGAGGTCCAGTTCTTGAGAGTAGTAATCAGCCAGAATGAAGGGGAACACAGGATATTGCATGAGGTCGTTGAAGGTGCGGCCAGCCAGCTTGTTCAGCTCCATCAGATAATCAAAGTTTGTGATCTCCCCATGCTGCCAGCTGAGCACACACAAAGCACTCTCTCTCACACCTTTCATACCAGGAGAGAGCCTCCACCCACCTTGCCATAACGGCCTTCAGCTTGTCCCCATCTGCATCCCCCCCATCCTGCAGATTGAAAGGATGCGTCTGCTTGCGCAGGATCAAGAAGACATCATTCCTCTCCTAGAATCAAAGTTAAGTCCATATGGTGCACAGGGCGTGGTGTATGATGTGATGTGTGATGTGTGTGCATGTATGTGATATGTGGATGTGGGATGTGTGATATCGATGTGGGATGTGTGATATCGATGTGTATGTGTAATGTGCACATGTGTGATATGTGGATGTGTGTGATGGGATGTGGTGCATGTGTGTGCTGTTCCACCCCACCTTGGTGCTATCAAAGGCCAACAGAACAGTCCTCCCAGTGCTCAGGAATATCTCCAGGGCGTTGCTCTTGAGCATGTACCTCCTCTGGTGCAGCTCCAGCACCTCAGCGTGCTCCCAGGAGAAGAGACTGGCCTCATCGTCCCAGGGGAGAACCTTGGTGAAGTTAGGGTCACCCAGAGGCTCCTCACCATAGAAGTAGCAACATCTGTTTGCTATACCAGAAAGACAGATACAAACACACACACACATGCACATGCACATATGCACATACACACATGCACATACACACATGCACATACACACATGCACATACACACATGCACACACACACACACACACACACACACACACACACACACACACACACACACACACACACACACACACACACACACACACACACACACACACACACACACACACACACACACACACACACACACACACACACACACACACACACACACACACACACACACACACACACACACACACACACACACACACACACACTGCTCAACTCTGCTTACTTATAATGATAGAACCCCTGCAGCAGTTATCAGGACTGATGCTGTTACATCCCCGGGGATCTGCCACACTGGTAAGAGAGGCAACTATGTAAGTCTGTGCACACACAAAACTTTGAGGCCCTCACATGACTTCCTTTGAATGGGTGACCACTTTATTAGAAAGCGCATCTTTGTTATGGGAAACAATGCACTCAAAAATATATGCCAACGGAGTGTGCACTATATAGAGATAATAAAAGTTATAAAGAACAGGTTCTATTTTTGAGTAGCCCCTCCCCCTTCAAATGGCTTAATGAAGTATCGAAGCCCCCAAATATAAGATTTGTAAAGTACTGAACCAAAGTAATATACCCACAAGGGGTGTGGCTATATGCTGATGTGAAGGGGTGTGGCTATGCACTGATGTGAAGGGGTGTGGCACCCCTAGATACCTTCACTGGAGGTAGAGTGCCTGCGTGCCTCTGGTAAGAGGTGCTTGGCATTAATGAAGCGAGGCACCCTCATCATTCTCTTCCTCATCCTCCCTGGCCCCTCAGTGGGGTCCAGCTGCCACCACAGGGTCCTGCGCTCATCCTTACACCACAGCGCCCTTGGGTGTGTGTTCATCACAACAACCTTTCTCCACTGACGCATGTTCTCATACTCGCAATAGTTCGCACTTGATACCTGGTCCAGGAAATCCTTGCGTAGCTCGTACTGCCGTTGAAGCACTGTTTTTGTAACAGCATCTGATGCTTCTGACACAGCTCTCAGCTTTGCCGCAAACTTGTCCACCAATCTGTAGAGGCACGGCATGAGGTTTTGAACCTTACACTTCTACACCCACCACCTTACCTCATGCCTCCTCCTCATCCCACCACCCTTTCCTTCCCATCCCACCACCCTTACCTCATGCCTCCTCCCCACCCCACCACCCTTACCTCATGCCTCCTCCCCACCCCACCACCTTTACCTCATGCCTCCTCCCCACCCCACCACCCTTACCTCATGCCTCCTCCCCACCCACCACCCTTACCTCATGCCTCCTCCCCACCCCACCACCCTTACCTCATGCCTCCTCCCCACCCCACCACCCTTACCTCATGCCTCCTCCCCACCCCACCACCTTTACCTCATGCCTCCTCCCCATCTCACTACCATTACCTCATGAATGCCTCCTCCTCCCCATCTCACCACCCTTACCCCTTGTCTCCACCCCTTCCTGTTCCTACCTCTTATATAAGGTGTTCTGATTTTCTGCAAACACCTCAATGTCTTTTCTGCATCTCTCAACCCATCTCTGATCCGGCTGGTGTGAGAGACAAAGGTTGCTAGTGAAAGAGGGGTACAAGATGGCTGGCACAAGATGGCTACATGCAGGGGGCACAAGATGGCTGGCACAAGATGGCTACATGCAGGGGGCACAAGATGGCTGGCACAAGATGGCTACATGCAGGGGGCACAAGATGGCTACATGCAGGGGGCACAAGATGGTTACATGCAGGGGGCACAAGATGGCTACATGCAGGGGGCACAAGATGGCTGGCACAAGATGGCTACATGCAGGGGGCACAAGATGGCTGGCACAAGATGGCTACATGCAGGGGGCACAAGATGGCTACATGCAGGGGGCACAAGATGGTTACATGCAGGGGGCACAAGATGGCTACATGCAGGGGGCACAAGATGGCTGGCACAAGATGGCTACATGCAGGGGGCACAAGATGGCTACATGCAGGGGGCACAAGATGGCTACATGCAGGGGGCACAAGATGGCTACATGCAGGGGGCACAAGATGGCTACATGCAGGGGGCACAAGATGGCTACATGCAGGGGGCACAAGATGGCTACATGCAGGGGGCACAAGATGGCTACATGCAGGGGGCACAAGATGGCTACATGCAGGGGGCACAAGATGGCTACATGCAGGGGGCACAAGATGGCTACATGCAGGGGGCACAAGATGGCTACATGCAGGGGGCACAAGATGGCTACATGCAGGGGGCACAAGATGGCTGTATGCAGGGGGCACAAGACGGCTGTATGCAGGGGGCACAAGACCCATCTTTCAAACATCCCCCCTCCCTCTCTCCCAAAGCAAAAACGTAATGGATATACTATACACCATTCCCACCTCCTTCCCCTTTGACCACACCTTCCTTCCCCTTTGACCACACTCTCCTTCCTATTTGACCACACCCTCCTTTCCCTTTGACTACACCCTCCTTCCCCATTGACCACACCCTCCTTTCCCTTTGACCACACCCACCTTCCCCTTTGGCCACACCCTCAGTCCCCCTACCTCTTTCATCTCCTCAATAAGTCCTCCGTACTTGTGCCTCTGAGAGCCGTCCTCCCCCACAAGGTGGAACAGCTTGGTATCAGCCTTCAGTTTGGTGACTGTTGGTCCCTGTTGAACCACCAACTCAAATATTTCATTTAGTACAGCCCTGGGAGCTGTGTCTGCATGCTCTCCCGTCAGCAGCTGTACGATCGTGAGGATAAGCCTAGCACCTAGCTGTGTGTGTGTGTGTGTGTGTGTGTGTGTGTGGCAATGACCATAAAGAAACCATGCAATGCTTACATCAGTGTGCCTAACTCATTATACCCACCACACAATAGTTTACCTTGCTAATACTTTATCACTCTACCACCCATACCACCTCTCCCACACTAACACTACCACCCATACCACATCTCCCACACTACCACCCATACCACATCTCCCACACTACCACCCATACCACATCTCCCACACTACCACCCATACCACCTCTCCCACACTACCACCCATACCACCTCTCCCACACTACCACCCATACCACCTCTCCCACACTACCACCCATACCACCTCTCCCACACTACCACCCATACCACCTCTCCCACACTACCACCCATACCACCTCTCCCACACTACCACCCATACCACCTCTCCCACATTACCACCCATACCACCTCTCCCACACTACCACCCATACCACATCTCCCACACTACCACCCATACCACCTCTCCCACACTACCACCCATACCACATCTCCCACACTACCACCCATACCACCTCTCCCACACTACCACCCATACCACATCTCCCACACTACCACCCATACCACCTCTCCCACACTACCACCCATACCACCTCTCCCACATTACCACCCATACCACCTCTCCCACACTACCACCCATACCACCTCTCCCACATTACCACCCATACCACCTCTCCCACACTACCACCCATACCACCTCTCCCACACTACCACCCATACCACCTCTCCCACACTACCACCCATACCACCTCTCCCACATTACCACCCATACCACCTCTCCCACACTACCACCCATACCACCTCTCCCACACTACCACCCATACCACCTCTCCCACACTACCACCCATACCACATCTCCCACACTACCACCCATACCACCTCTCCCACACTACCACCCATACCACATCTCCCACACTACCACCCATACCACCTCTCCCACACTACCACCCATACCACCTCTCCCACTCTACCACCCATACCACCTCTCCCACACTACCACCATCATCCCCCACAACCTCACCAGTTTCTTGTAGCTGGTTAGGGGCAGACACTCCAAGATGGCATGGGCACCCTCAAACTTCCACACCTCCTTAAGGACCTCTTCCTTCACCTGGTCACAGTGGGAGGGGGCCAGGAGGTGTCCGAGCAGGCGACAGTACTGTAACAGAGATGGTGGTCACATGTGATGAACACATGAGGTGATGATCACACAAGGAGGTGGTCACATGTGAGGTGACGGTCACATGAGGTGGTGGTCACATGAGGTGATGATCACACAAGGAGGTGGTCACATGTGAGGTGACGGTCACATGAGGTGGTGGTCACATGAGGTGGTGGTCACATGAGGTGATGGTCACATGAGGCAATAGTCACGAGATGGTGGTCACATGAGGTGATGGTCATTCACACAAGCACTCTCACCAAGTCCAGGAGTTGGTTCCTTAGATTGCTAAACCTTTGCCTTGCCAATCCACTCTAGAAAGGGACAAGGGAAGTCACTATACTCTCATCTGGAAGGTGTGGTCTCACATACCTTTGGACTAGGGTACGGACACCACTCATAAAAGTACCGGTGGAAGTAGCCCAATAGGTACCGCACAAAGGCTACTGTGCCTAGTGCCATGGAAACTGGCTCAGAAGGAACCAGATTCTCTATGGCAACCTGATCAACAAAGCACTGAGCATGCTCAGCAGTGTAAGGTCCCTCTGTGTACAGCACCCACTCCACAGCCATGGTGCAGGCACTGAAGAAGCGGCTGCCCTGGTCGCCATGGACAACAACCTGGCCCGTGGAAAGAGGGGCGGGTCCAGCAGCTGATTGGACAGGCTCTTCCCAGAACAGTGCTAAGGCGTGTGCTATGGTCTGCAGCTGACAGTGGTGTAGACAGACCACCGAGAGTTCCTCTGCTCTGGAGGACTTCTTGAGCTCAACATAGCAGTGCCTCAGGCACACCAGAAGGTTCTGGAACATTAGGAACTGTTCTTCTTGTTCAGAGCTGAAGTGGGTACAGGGGGAGAGGGGAGAAGGGGAGAGGAGAGGGAAAAGGGGAGAGGAGGAGGAGAAGGGGAGAGGAGGGGGAGAAGGGGAGAGGAGGGGGAGAAGGGGAGAGGAGGGGGAGAAGGGGAGAGGAGGGGGAGAAGGGGAGAGGAGGGGGAGAAGGGGAGAGGAGGGGGAGAAGGGGAGAGGAGGGGGAGAAGGGGAGAGGAGGGGAGAGGAGGGGGAGAAGGGGAGAGGAGGGGGAGAAGGGGAGAGGAGGAGAAGGGGAGAGGAGGGGGAGAAGGGAGAGGAGGAGGAGAATAGGGGAGAAGGGGAGAAGAGGGGAGAGGGAGAATAAAATTGAAGAGGTCATCACAACAAACACATGTGGCTGATGTGATGACCACTCCCAAAGCATCATTCATTTCTCATAAACCCAAAAATGACATCCTTACCTAAAAGCATGTATCACGACCAACTTGCACATTTGAAACACATCTTCCAAAATGGAGTATTTCTCTCCTCTGCAAAATGCTATGATCAGACACAGAACAATCTCTCTAACCAAACGGCTTGCCTGGAGAGGAGGGTGTGGTCTGCTGTGATTGTGACCAGCTGGCAGAGTACCCTGAGTAGTCCACTGTTCAGCATGAAGGCTGCCACCCCCCGGGTATGTTCAAAGAGCTATGGTTGGTGTGTTATGTAACTGCACCCCCAGTGACCCCCCCCTCACCCCCACCAACCTCCCTGATGACGCACAGCACTGCATGACATGGGCCCCCCTGGCCTACAGTGCCAGGGGTGCAGTCCAGTATTGGCACACAGAGGTGCATATTGAATAGAGGCAAGGTATCCGGTGCACTGAAGGACCCTGGTCTGAGATACATGTATACATGTATGTAGAAGAGGCTAGTTAGCAGAGCTATAAGCATCTAACCCCCCCTCACATCTAACCCCCCCTCACATCTACCCCCTCACATCTAACCCCCCCTCACACCTAACCCCCCTCACATCTAACCCCCTCCACCCTCACATCTAACCACCCTCACATCTAACCCCCCTCACATCTAACCCCCCCTCACATCTAACCCCCCTCACATCTAACCCCCCTCACATCTAACCCGCCCCTCACATCTAACCCGCCCCTCACATCTAACCCCCCTCACATCTAACCCGCCCCTCACATCCACCCCCCTCACATCTAACCCGCCCCTCACATCCACCCCACTCACATCTAACCCCCCTCACATCTAACCCGCCCCTCACATCCACCCCCTCACATCTAACCCCCTCCACCCTCACATCTAACCTGCCCCTCCACCCTCACATCTAACACCCTCCACCCTCACATCTAACCCCCTCCACCCTCACATCTAACCCCCTCCACCCTCACATCTATCCCTGCCCCTCCACCCTCACATCTAACCTGCCCCTCCACCCTCACATCTAAACCTGCCCCTCCACCCTCACCGGTCAGAAAGCTCTGCCAAGTTGACTTGCTGTGCTAGAAGCATGCTGAACAGTGCGTTCATTAGTTCAACAGACACCCTGTACTGTTTGAGCTGGTTGGATAGCATTTCAAAGCCTCTGATTTGAAGAAAGGCAGCCCTAAGTGTGTCACCAGCACGGTTGAAGTACTCATCTAGAACCTGAAGTGGAAGGTGAGTGCAGATCATGTGATCAAGTCATGTGACCTCACCCCGACAAGTGCAGTCCTAACGAAGCTGCTAGGGTTGCGGGCAATAGCAACCAGTGAGTCATATTGTACCACCCCCAGCACTTTGGGCACAAAGCTGTCTGGCATCAGCATGATGGCCTTCTTGAGCACATCGAGAAGGCCTGTCTCCAAGCTGCCACTGACATTCTCCACCAGTGTGCCATCCTTTGATAGATTTTGACCTTTATTTGGGGGGGAGCAAAGAATGTTTGAAAGTTCTTCAGATCCAAAGCTATGTATGTGCGCACAACATGTATCCCATACACCAGCACACACACCACACACACTGTTGTCGATATGGTTACAGGTTTGTATTGTATTTTAAGCGAGGGCTCCATGGGGGCAGCACTCCAGTCATAGCCTTGACTGCGGCCAGTTGCTCACCCACCCTCCGCTCTTCCCCTCTCTCTATTATGTATTTCAATGTGTACATGTACATATATGCATTTTGATCAATGGTGGGCGACACCCTCCGGGCTTCTACCCTGGGACAGCCACCAAACCATGACCAGCGTCTTGGTTTGGGACACAGGCCGACCCAATGGTGACCAGCGTCACCCGTTGGTCCCTGTAGGCCCAGTGGTACGAGGCACAGCTGCTACATGCCTGGCTGGGGCTGTCGCCTGCCCCCATTAGGGGCCAAACACAACCATGATTCTTAGCATGGGGTAGGGGGTACATTTACTCAGCCTGTAAGAGCAATTAAATCCAAAGTGCGCACGCGCGCGCGCGCGCGCGCACACACACACACACACACACACACACACACACACACACACACACACACACACACACACACACACACACACACACACACCAGTGATGTCAGCCCAAGTGAAGAGGGCATCATCAATAGTGGAGTAGGAGGAGCCTGGAAGACGACCTTCTATGGGCTGGATGTCAAAGGTCAACTCTTCTGGCTCAGGACTGTGGTTACTGGTGAGGTCAGCAGCAGGTACAGGGATGTAGACAGGTAGTGGAGAGTCCTGTGATGATGTGGGCGTACTGCAATGATTTGCTAAGGATGTGATGGTATGCATGAGTGATGGTGGTATATGTGGGGTGTATGTGGGGGTGTATGTGGGGTGTATGTGGGGGTGTATGTGGGGTGTATGTGGGGTGTATGTGGGTACAAGCATATGTTAGCAGTACTCTTAAGCCTTCCCTAAAGATCCTTAGTCTCACCATCAAAGGCAACTATGGACGATTCCAGCACAGATGTAGCAGTGACCAGCTTGATATCATTCACATCTGACACCAGGAGGTGGCTGCAGATGTGCGAGAGACACTCAACCAGTGGTGGCTGCCCTGTTAGGAGCTGCAGCAGGCGCACCAGATGCATAGAGATCTTGAGGGGCAGTAGTGGGAGGGTGTCCTGGACTGAACGCTCCTGGATGAGAGGGCAGAAGGATCTATAGTACCCCCTGTATGCCGGGTGTGTGCCGGGTGTATGCCGGGTGTGTGCCGGGTGTATGCCGGGTGTGTGCCGGGTGTATGCCGGGTGTGTGCCGGGTGTATGCCGGGTGTGTGCCGGGTGTATGCCGGGTGTGTGCCGGGTGTATGCCGGGTGTGTGCCGGGTGTATGCCGGGTGTGTGCCGGGTGTATGCTGAGTGTGTGCCGGGTGTATGCCGGGTATATGCCAGGTGTGTGCCGGGTATATGCCAGGTGTGTGCTGGGTGTGTGCGTGTTGACATGATCTATTGCGCAGTGGTCAGGTGTCCAATAATGCTGGCCAAGTCTGTAGCTGAGCTGGTCACACAGACACCACATCCACACCACCCCTATAACACACCACACATCCACACCACCCCTATAACACACCACACACACACACCACCCCTATAACACATCAAATGGATACCTAATTTACTTACAGGTCATACATGTTGTACCTTTGAAATTAGTAGCAATTTAATAACCCATTTGACCCTGTACTCTTGAGGCAGTGTTAACTCCTCCAGGATGGTCTCCAGCCTTGTCAGTAGTTCACTCCACACCTCCTCGGATGCCTTGTGCCATATGCGCCAGTCCAACAGCACATGTTCACACAGCGGTAAGCTCTCTATGGACTTGAGGCCAGGACCACAGCACCAGGACAAGAGGGTCTGTGGAGGCAAGATGGCCTGACAGATGTTTCACTGCTACATGCACAATCGGCTGTACCTTCAAGATGGCCTGCCCAACAGAAGCCTTGGAAGTCCTGAGCACCTGCTGAATCAGCCTGAACCCATCCAGCTGCTCAAACTCCATGGCCGACATGAGTGAGTACTGAGCCCCCAGCTGGACCAGTGCCAATGCCTTCTGCTGCAAAGACTCCAAGCATCCCTCCCCCACAACCTGTGGCCACACCCCCTTGGTACACTGCAAGCCTCATGACACAGGAGGTACCCTACCTTGGCGTAGAGGTAGACCAGCTGCTCCACACCAGCTGCACTCAATATGACATCCAGTAGCTTAGGGTACTTGAAGGCCACAGCTGAAGACACCCACTGGAGCTGGTGAACATCTGGCGTCACAATGGGCTGCTCTCCCTCTGCAACTGGCTTCCTCAACATCAAGTGAACATTCAGGCTGTCATGGCCGGAGTACACCAGGAAGGGCTCCTGATCAGGGGGATAGGGGAGGTGAGGAGGTGGGAAGGTGAGAGGTGGGAAAGGTGGTGAGGTGGGAAGGTGAGGTGGGAAGGTGGGAAGGTGAGGTGGGAAGGTGAGGTGGGAAGGTGAGGAGGTGGGAAGGTGAGGAGGGAAGGTGAGGAGGTGGGAAGGTGAGGTGGGAAGGTGAGGAGGTGGGAAGGTGAGGTAGTGGGAAGGTGAGGAGGTGGGAAAGGTGAGGAGGTGGGAAGGTGAGGAGGTGGGAAGGTGAGGAGGTGGGAAGGTGAGGTGGTGGGAAGGTGAGGTGGGAAGGTGAGGAGGTGGGAAAGGTGAGGAGGTGGGAAGGTGAGGTGGGAAGGTGAGGTGGGAAGGTGAGATGGGAAGGTGAGGAGGTGGGAAGGTGAGGAGGTGGGAAGGTGAGGAGGTGGGGAAGGTGAGGTGGGAAGGTGAGGAGGGAAGGTGAGGTGGGAAGGTGAGGAGGTGGGAAGGTGAGGAGGTGGGAAGGTGAGGAGGTGGGAAGGTGAGGAGGTGGGGAAGGTGAGGAGGTGGGAAGGTGAGGAGGTGGGAAGGTGAGGAGGTGGGGAAGGTGACATAATAACTTTACCTGCAAAAGAGACTCAATTTCTTCATCTGTGATGACCTGTCTGGATGCATCCTTCCATTGGAATACCTTCTTCTTGTCAAACTCCTTCTTTGCAGCCTGGAGTACCAGACGGTTGGTGCATGTACCGTTGGGTCCCATCAGGTACAAAAGAGCAGCCACACCAGGGTTACAAATACCTACAGCCATGCAGTGAAGGCCTCATGAAAAAAAAAAGATCCCCTCTCCCTCTCTAGTAACCTAGTGCCAAGACCCTGCCCTCCTCCCCCTGCCCCCTCCCCCTGCCCCCTCCCCCTGCCCCCTCCCCCTGCCCCCTCCCCCCTCCCCCTGCCCTGCTCCCTCTCCCTGCCCACCCTCCCCTGCCCTCCTTCCCTACCCATCCTCCCCTGCCCACCTCCCCTGCCCATCCACCTCTGCCCATCCTCCTCCACCGTACTGATCATCCAACTAACCCTTTAGCACAGAGAGGGATGCAAGCTTCCAGCTGAGCTGTGCATTGTCTGCCTGGATCAGCTGCAGGTGCTTGGTGCTGGGTGCAAAGGTGCTCACGGCTCCTCCAGCTATGAAATACTGCTTTTCATTAGGTGAGGATTGACGATAAGAGGGAGGTCTGAGAGAGTAGCTGAAAACATCTGCGCCATCCACAACACACAACAGCTGTAGATAGTAAGGAGTGGTGATGGTGTGGGTGGTAAGGTGTAGTGATGAGGTGTGGGTGGTAAGGTGTAGTGATGAGGTGTGGGTGGTAAGGTGTAGTGATGAGGTGTGGGTGGTAAGGTGTAGTGATGAGGTGTGGGGTAAGGTGTAGTGATGAGGTGTGGGGTAAGGTGTAGTGATGAGGTGTGGGGTAAGGTGTAGTGATGAGGTGTGGGGTAAGGTGTAGTGATGAGGTGTGGGTGGTAAGGTGTAGTGATGAGGTGTGGGTGGTAAGGTGTAGTGATGAGGTGTGGGTGGTAAGGTGTAGTGATAAGGTGTATTGTGTAGTGATGGTGTGGTAAGGTGTAGTGATGGTGTGGTAAGGTGTAGTGATGGTGTGGTAAGGTGTAGTGATGGTGTGGTAAGGTGTAGTGATGGTGTGGTAAGGTGTAGTGATGAGGTGTGGGTGGTAAGGTGTAGTGTGTATGGATGTTACAAATGAAATAATGAAGGTGCAGATGAGTACTGCACCTTATAATACTGTGAGTTGTTTAATGGGAAGACAGTAATCAGAAGATGGTGCCATTTGTTTGGAGCCAGCACACTGCCTAGTGTGGCAGTGTTTTCAGTATCAGGTGTATCTAGCCGTAGCTCTGAGCTCATCCTGTACACATGGAGGCAAAGGTACTAACCAGCCACACATACCAAGCACCACCTTCTCTCTTCCCTCTCCCACCTCCCCTCTCATCTTTCCTTTCCCAACTGACACTATATCCCTAGTCCCCTGACCCCACAGACCTGATGACAACATCCCTAGTCCCCTAGCCCCTGACCCCCACAGACCTGATGACAAGATCCCTAGTCCCCTAGCCCCTCCCCAGACCCCCACAGACCTGATGATGACATCCCCTGTGAGGGCCGATGCAAACACCTGCAAGTAGCACACTCGCATGTTGACACTAAGGATGTGGAAGGTGGCCTGGAGTGGGTACTTAACCACAGACAGCCACATGGAGAGAGAACAGGGCTCTTGGCCCCAGTCCATCATCACAGGCACAGTCAGCATCTCACGAGTATCGAGGCAATCAGCTGACTTCTTGTAGGAAAACTGCAGATAGGCAGAGGGTTGTACACCTTCGCCAGATGGCTGGGCTGCTACTGAATGGAGGAGACAGAGCAGCTGCTCCTGTGTGATAATGAGAACAAAGCAGTCAGCAGGGCGGGAGGGGGGGGGGGGGGGGGGGGAATGCAAGAGAGAGGAGACCTATGGAGCAGGTGAAGATGGAGTTATAAGGTGTTATGATGAGTTATAAAGTGAGTTTTATAAGGTGTTATGATGAGTTATAAAGTGAGTTTTATAAGGTGTTATGATGAGTTATAAAGTGAGTTTTATAAGGTGTTGGATTAACCACAGACTCCATTCAAAGAACCCAATATGGCATTTGCATTGCCATGTCTACATATCAGCCTACAGATTTTTAAATTTAAATTTCCATTGTGACTTACGATAGTACCCCACAAAGGCTGACAGCAGTTCCCCACATAGGCTGACAGCAGTACCACACATAGGCTGACAGCAGTACCACACATAGGCTGACAGCAGTACCCCACATAGGCTGACAGCAGTACCACACATAGGCTGACAGCAGTACCACACATAGGCTGACAGCAGTACCACACATAGGCTGACAGCAGTACCCCACATAGGCTGACAGCAGTACCCCACATAGGCTGACAGCAGTACCACACATAGGCTGACCGCAGTACCACACATAGGCTGACAGCAGTACCCCACATAGGCTGACAGCAGTACCACACATAGGCTGACAGCAGTACCCCACATAGGCTGACAGCAGTACCCCACATAGGCTGACAGCAGTACCACACATAGGCTGACAGCAGTACCACACATAGGCTGACAGCAGTACCCCACATAGGCTGACAGCAGTACCCCACATAGGCTGACAGCAGTACCACACATAGGCTGACAGCAGTACTACACATAGGCTGACAGCAGTACCACACATAGGCTGACAGCAGTACCACACATAGGCTGACAGCAGTACCCCACATAGGCTGACAGCAGTACCACACATAGGCTGACAGCAGTACCCCACATAGGCTGACAGCAGTACCCCACATAGGCTGACAGCAGTACCCCACATAGGCTGACAGCAGTACCCCACATAGGCTGACAGCAGTACCCCACATAGGCTGACAGCAGTACCCCACATAGGCTGACAGCAGTACCCCACATAGGCTGACAGCAGTACCCCACATAGGCTGACAGCAGTACCCCACATAGGCTGACACATACACACACATGTACACTGAAGGCAATACTGCTGAATGGGCTAATTAACGCTTAGTCTAATTATGAGAATCATTTGAATTTACATATTCCCCACCCCTTCCCCTGCACCACATCACCCTAAGTAGGGGAATATGGATGTAAACAAATTATAACCAGCTCCCTATAAAAAAAATCCTTAGGGGTTAAAAACAACATCTCAGCTCACTAGATGAACTTTCTTCACTTGTAGACGTTGGAATAACTTCCTCACTTCATTGGCAGACACTCTGTGAAGAGCTAGGACCTCACAGATGTTGCAAATGAGCCGACAGCAAGCTGTGGGCAGAGAGGTGATGGGGTGGGGCATCTGGGGGTGGGGCAAGTAGTAGGGACATGGGGGCACCAGGAGTACTAGGGAACATGGAGGGAGTGGGGGGGGGGGGGGGGGGGGGTAAGAAGCAGCCCCTTACCTATACTCCTTTCAGAATCAGATTCAAAGAGAGGTGCAAATGCATCCAGCAGAGTCTCCATCAGTCCCTGCACAACAACACCATTGGTACATACTGGCCAAGTATGCTTGTTATTGCTAAGGTTTGTGCAAAACAATTCATTATGCCTCTTGGCAGTATGCTAGGATGGGATAGCCCCAGACATGGGTCACTGGTGCTAGGATGGGATAGCCCCAGACATGGGTCACTGGGACAGCCCCAGACATCCGATACAAATAGCCAAAGGATGACAGGTACACTCATTCATTTGACTCACATTTCCAGAGAAGAGGATCACGTTGTGATTGCTGGCCTTCACAAGCGCATACAGGTTGTACAAGACAATCTGAAGGCACTGTTCACTACAGGAAATAGACCAGTATGATTGACCAGGGGGAGAGGGGGGTCACCCACCAATTTTGCTCCATCTTGTCCACACTCTCCCTAAGAAGCTCAACACAGTACAGAACTGGTGCCCACAGTTTCACTGGTTTTCTCACATCCTGCGGTACCAAATACTGGGTCACAGACTTCAGTAGCTGACTGCAGATGACTGTGTCATCCAACTGCTTGGAGCTGTCAGAGTTCTCCTCCCCATCCCCACCATCATCTGTGTCCCCTTCATACCCTGAAGCCTCCATGTCGGAACTATTCAGATAGTCATCCATGGCAATTGTATCCGCAGTGGTGTTCGGGGGTGCCTTTAAGCCAAGCTTTCCTTTTGAGACAGAGGTCTGGGAACCCAGCTGTGCAGGTGCAGCGTTCTTGGGGGTGTGCTCAGCAAGCTCACTTGTATCCAGACAGGCCACCCTCAGAAGAGCAATGCAATATCTCTGTGCGTTGGGAATGCTGCAGAGCCGACTGCCCATTAGAGATGTTTGAAGTTCACTGCAGTACATCTCCAGTTTCTTCAGGAAGTAGAAAGAACAATATCAGCGTTATTGTACCCTCCATCTCACCTCCTCACATCTCACCTCATCTCCCTCACCTCATCACATCTCACCTCATCACATCTCCCTCACCTCATCACACCTCCCCTCATCCTCACCTCATCACACCTCCCCTCACCCTCACCTCATCACACCTCCCTCACCTCATCACACCTCCCTCACCTCATCACATCTCCCCTCACTCACCTTCTGTTGGGCCTCTCCCAACAGGCACATCACCAACTCCATTTGATGACTAAGAAGAGTAATGATAGACTGCTGCAGGGGAGGTACCAGCTCCCCTGATGACAGGAGAGGCACCAGCTCCCCTGATGACAAGCGAGGCACAAGCTCCCCTGACAACAGCAGGCTCAGTTGGGTAAGGAGAGACCCCATATAGGGGGAATAGCAGAGCACTACGTCAAACATGCTATACTCATTCAGAAGGCCCACAATGATTTTACAACGAAAGGCCATGTTTCTCAAAATCTCCCAGATGTCAGTAACAATGCTGAGGTGCCTCACGAACAGAGGCCTGATGAAGGCCTGTGTGGGCTGGCCCTCGAAGGCTTGCTGCACCATCATGTGAGCTTCTGTGACATCACGGAAGACCTGGCTCTCATCACGAGACAACTGTGGGCGTATTGCTGCCTTCCCCTCGGCCAGCTCAAGGCAGAGGCTGTGCCGCCTTGCAGGGTCCATGCTGTAGGCCAGTTTGAGAAGGATCTGAACATTGTACCTGAACAGTAGGTCACCACACACTGCCTGTGTGACAGTTGACTGCTCTATCACAGCCAAGGCACCACGACGGAAGTCTCCAAAAGGCAGAAAGAGGAACAGCTGGCACAACTGGACTGGAACAAGCTCCTTGAGACACTCCTTGCAGCCACACAACTTCACCAAAATCTTCAGAAAGAGAGTAATGGTAGCCTTATCACCAGGGTCAGCATCTGGCCGGGTACCCACGCCAAATGGGTCCTGGCTGTACTTTCCCTTCACACCCTCCATCAGAACACTAAAGTAGCCCACAACAACATGTTTGGTGAGCATCGCTCTGACCACTGCAGACTTATGATTGTACAAACACTGCAAATGGTGGAGCATCTGAGTCTTGACCCCCGTATCCCCGGCAACAGTACCACAAAGGATAGCGCGGTAGTGAGCAAGGTTTTCCCAAAAAGACAGCTCCATGGAAGGCTCAGGAGACAGCCTGAACCACAGCCCTTCAAGAAGTTCCAAGCAGTTGTCAAACACCTCTGGATTGGAGAGGACGGCTGGCTTTGGGAGGTTGGAAAGAAAGTAGACAATTGTGGTCGCCAAGTCCTTTGTGTCTCGAGCTGTAAGTGACAACAGCGACAGTGCAAGGAACTGAATGGACGGAACCACGCTGAATAGGTTAAGCAGCTGCACGGCAATGACGTGTAGCTGCTGCGCGATCTTTCCAAGTTTCACATCTGTGTCTGCACTGCAAACAACAGGGGATTTCGGGGACTTTGCCTTGTCCTGATAGGTGGTGATCTGGGCGTGCACACAGGTGAGGGCCTGGAGCAGCTCTGCGTACAGCCCGCAGCAGTGGCCCATCACCACCTCCCAGCCACCACTTCCATCTGCAGGCTTGCTCTCCATGACTCCAAAGAGCTTAGTGCACAGGTAGGCAAACCATTCATGGAAGTTCTCGCTCAAGCACATCTGAAGGGACTGACTGAATTGATCGCAGTGACTCGTGGAGACTTGTCCATACTTGACGATGATGTGGACACTGGTCAACAAGGACTCTATCACAATCAGAGCAAACTCCTGGTCTCTACAGACGTTGCCTTTGAACATAGCCTCCTGGAACTTGGAGCAAACGTTGTAGATGCCAATGACAGGGGAACACAGGTGGGCGTCGGCCTTACAGGCATGCTGCCCAGGTGGACAGCTGCACACAACATGGGTGTACAGGGACAGCCACATACGCAGCACAATACGGGCCAAGTACAGAAATCCAGTGTGCTGTGAGGTACCCAGCCGCCCTGCCTCCACTTTGCTATCTTTTGAAAATGAGTCCTTCAACCAGAGGCCCACCATGTCATCAAAAAGGCCAGAGAGACCCTGGAGGAGGCTGTGAGCCGAGGTAAGCTGGGCAGATCCTTGGTAGTGCCTCCTCCCCAGCCCACCACTACCTTCCACAATGGACAGTAGCAGGAGGTAGAGGGACTGCTCTGAGAAGGCCACACCCCTCAGAACCCACCCCTCTATGGTCTCCATCAGCTCTACGAATGGCACACAGAGGGTGGGGAGGTGGGAGGAGGCCCTCTTTGGTGGAGCAGGCTGCTGGTGGGAGGAAAGGAGGGAAGCTGGGAGCTGTGGCAGCTGGATCTGGCTGAGGGCATGAAGAGGTACCAGAGAGAGAAGGGTACCTGTTGTGTGTGTGTGTGTGTGTGTGTGTGTGTGTGTGTGTGTGTGTGTGTGTGCGTGTGTATGTGTGTATGTGTGTGTGTGTGTGTGTGCGTGTGTATGTGTGTATGTGTGTATGTGTGGAGGTGGAATAACTGATGACCTCACAAACCACACCTACTAACACACACCTTGGTCCACACAGAACTCCAGCTCCTTACTAAGCAAGGTTTTCAGCACCAGTAGCAGCAGCTCCACCATTTCGGGGTGGTACGCCTCGCTCTAGCAGGGTACCGTGGTGACACAGACCTAACGCTGCATACATACAGTCGTTACCTGAAGCCCCACAAAGTAAATAGTGACCAGCAATAGCAGTGTACAGTCTTGGAGAAGGAACTGCCGTAATGCGCAGTGGTCTACGGCGAAACGTGTAGGCTCCACGAACGCCTTGTTGAGTCGAACTAACAGCTGTTGTACCAGGAGATTAACCGCCGAAAGTAGGTCGCTGTTGGCGTGTAATGTAAAATGTTACGCTTGCGGCAAGCGTCTTCTAAAATACCTGGACTGCAAAAAAGACTCCCCAAATTCTCCTTCTTTGCTGCATACTATAAATTGGCACACAAACTCTTTCAGCTTCGCTACCTGCATCTAAAGATAAGTTGAGCCATTTATCGCCAGGAAGACGTATTACTTGAAGCGCACTTACAGCTTCTGCATCCTTAGAAGCAAAGGCGGCAAGTAGCTCCGCCATAGAAATATTCCCCGGCCTGCTCATTTTGCAGAGAGCGACATTTAGAATACGTTTACATACATGTAAATAAAATGATGATTTTTTTTTTTCACGAGATCTAATTACTATATCACGTGGGTTGGGTCCCAGCAGAAATGGTAATCCTTGTCTAAACTGTCCAAAAGCTCCATATCCTGTGCAGTCAACTCAAAGTCCATAGCTGATACATTCTCAATCACGTGCTGAACAGTGCTAGCTTTTGGTATGACTCCTGCAGCAAAGAGAGAGGGAAAGGGGACTGAGAGGGTGATGAAGAGAAACAGTAACTGCATAGCACACCTATTCCCTGTTGGACAGCCCATCGCAGTAACACAACTGAAGCCTTGACTCCATATTTTGAAGCCAAACTAGTGACAGTGTCATGGCAGAGAAGCTGTGTATTCAATGATAGACTGTCAAGGTACTGATGGAAGCAGTTACATATGGGTTGAAGGACCTCCCAACTCCATACTACATGGTTCATTACCAACCCTCCATCGTGCCACACACTCACCTCCACTTGGAACATTCGCCCCTCACCTCCACTTGGAACATTCACCCCTCACCTCCACTTGGAACATTCACCCCTCACCTCCACTTGGAACATTCACCCCTCACCCCACAAAGTGGCCAACCTTTCCTGCACCAAGTGAGGAATACGCCTGAAACACAATTGCATGTTTTTCACACAACAGCCTGACTTCCTTCTGTGCCAGTAGCGGATGACATTCATTCTGGAAGAAGAAAGCATTCATCCCTAACCTCTTCTCTGTCCTCCTCATCCCCTGACTGCTCCTACCACTCACACATTCTCCCCCCCACCTTTCCTCTCCCCACACTCATTCCTCAGCTTGCCTGCAAGAGGTGAGGTACAATACTAGCATAGCTCAGTAGCTCTTCCATGTGTCTGGTCGTGTAATTGGACACACCAATAGCTTTCACTTTCCCTTCAGGAGTGTAAATGCAAAGTTCACGTGCGCTAGATGCGCTACAACAACATACCCCGTCTGTAAAGCTCCTCCATAGCAAACCACGTCTCCTTCCTCGCAGCAACGTTCCGCACATCCTCTCTCGGCCGGCCGGCTACCGCTGGCCAATGGACGAGGTATGCGTCCAGGCACGTCCTCTTCAAGGCCTCCAGTGACCGCTGGCACGCCTCTAGAGTGTTTTGGTATCCATGGTCCTTCGGTGCTTTTGTGCACGACGTCGCGGGGACGAGGCGTGGATGTGAGATCGAGAAGACCACGCAGACATGCACGTGTACCTAGCTTGCTAGTGACGAAGATGCTGCGGTGGTTGTAGTTGCACAAAACATCTCCAATTATATGTTCGTTTCTATAAACAGCAGCAGTGTCTACAAAATAAGTTGCCGGCGAGCGCACGTGGTGTTAACTACCGGTGTATTTGCTCTGAATATTCAACAGAACCCACCGATCAAGTTGTAACCACGTTCTAACGCGGCGTCAAGAACTTCCCGAACGGTCTGAGGGTCCTTCAGCTTGTAAGTTCCAACTGAACAAACGTGGTGGGTATTTCGTTTCGAAAAAATTAGCGTATCAAACGCACCCACTCACCACCCATAAGAGGAAGATTTAGCCTTTCGGCCATTATTAGATATGTTAATTGAATATACACTAAAGTATGTAGGAGTTGCCCGTTAACGGGATTATTAGTTTGCCGATCGCGTGGTTTGATGGCTGCGGCAAAGCGAGCAGCAGGGGTCGAGTACCGGGACAGCCCGCTATCGCGGGGGCCCACCATTGAAGCAGAAGATGTCCCTAAGCCCGCGAAGGATCAGATACGGCGGCGCAGTAGCGAAAAACGCCAGTAAGTGGGCCGAGCTTGTTCGCTTGTTAAGTAGCTGCAAGGCTGTTTGCACGCGCATAGAGGTGCGAGGCATGGGGCCTTCCGAATGGACCGGCGGTATCAGCGCTTACAGAGTAGGTGTTACGAGTTAGCCTGAGCTGATGTCCAGTCTCTAGGGAATACCAAGGGGCCGAGGGGCCGGGCCGGCCATGGCTGTCGCGAACAAGATCATGCCTGCCCAATCGCACGCAGATTGATTCAGACTAGCATGCTAGCGCGGAGGGAAGGGCCTGGAGCTATGTAACTTTTCGCTCTCCCCTCTTCTGCAGCTCCATGTACGCCACACCAGAAGAATGTATAAATGCGGATGATGGAAAGGCGGCGCCGTCCGAACCAACTGTTCCCATATATGGCGAGCTACTTGTGTTAGGGTAGGCAAGCTGCAATGGGTGTGTTTGACCTTGCTCGCATATAGCCTTCACCCTTATCACATGACCACCTCATCACCTGCACACCTTATCACCTCACACCTACACACCTCATTACAACACACCTCATCACATACACATCTCATCACCTACACACCTCATCACGCACACATCTCATTACATACACACCTCATCACATACACACCTCATCACCTGCACACCTCATCACCTACACACCTCATCACCTACACACCTCATCACCTACACACCTCATCACCTACACACCTCATCACCTGCACACCTCATCACCTACACACCTCATCACCTACACACCTCATCACCTGCACACCTCATCAACTACACCTCATCACCTACAACCTAATCACCTGCACACCTCATCACATCCACATCTCATCACCTGCATACCTCATCACATCCACACCTCATCACATACACACCTCATCACCTGCACACCTCATCACCTGCATACCTCATCACATCCACACCTCATCACCTTGCTCCCTCCCATGTTTCCCTCTTCTTATACGCTCCCTTCCCACCCAGCACCAATGGATGTCTACCCTGTCCTGCCATATCAAACAAAATGTCTCACTACTTTCAACTTAAGAGGCAGCCCAAGGCGACTGGAATATCTCCGATTATTAGAGAACCAGGGGTAAGAAGGAGCTATGTAGGTTTGGGGGGAAGGGGAGGGGGTGAGAAATACAAAGTACCTCTAGTAGTTACCTTCCTTACATGGTCATTCTCACAGGAGTACGTTATCTTGGTGACATAAAAACATTGGGAGCAGTTTAATTGGCATGGTACTAAGGGTTCTGTGGTTAGTGAGGTGTGATAGTCACTGATAAAACATTACCATCGTCAGAACGCTGATTCTCTGCTGCGCAAGTCAACACACACGGTGGCTGTAGCTGTGAGCAGATCTGGAAGTGGTGCTGCCATCACAGAGTATGGCCATGACTCTAACACTGACATGTTCCAGGTAGGATGTGGAGGTGTGTGCATGTGGGAGGTGTGTGCATTTGTTTGTTTCTTGGGAAGATAAGATCTCACTTGCCAAAATGTGGGAAGTTGGTCTTTGTAACAAGTTGCCATAATCATAATATCACATTGTTTGCAGCTTCAATGGTTGTTTCATATCGCTTCACAGCCTTATATGTATTCTTATTAAATTTATCAATTTCTACATACAATGCAGATTGGAAGGTCTGCTGACTCGGCCATTGACTTGGTTGTCGTGGAGATGGTTGCCACTGCAGATGGAACCAAGGCATACAAGAGTAACAGCACAGTGTCCAGATATGCTTGCAGGATACAGTGTGACAGGGCGCCTCCCTATACTGCACGCCTATACGCTGCTGCATTTGACACAAACAGCAAAATACATCTCTCAGTAAGGACCACATCTCTCCTTTTAAAATTTACTTTCTTTCCCACTCTCCTTTCCCTCTCCTTCCCTTCCCTCCCTCCCTCTCCTTTCCCTCTCCTTCCCTTCCCTCCCTCCCTCTCCTTCCCCCTCCCCTCCCCTCCCCTCCCCTCCCCTCCCCTCCCCTCCCCTCCCCTCCCCTCCCCTCTAAAGGCCATGGCCCCTACATGGTCATCGTTCTCTGGGGAATATGATGGTCTCACCACTAATGGTGTCGCTTTTATGAGACCGACCGGTGTCTTTGAATCTGGAGTTTCCCCGGGAGAGTGGAGGGAAGTGACTATAATGGGGAATGTAAGGAAGCTACGGGCCCAGAGGTCCTCCAGGACACCAGGTGACCCGGTAAGTGGGCGTGGAAGGTGCCCCCCCACTCCCGAGTGGGCGTGGCTGGTGAAACCCCCCCCCCCCCCCCCCCCCCCCCCCCCCGTGAGTGGGCGTGGCTGTGCTACCAGCATAAAGTCCAATGTGTTTTGCAGGTGCCTGAGGAGACCAACATTCTGACAGATGGGTGCCTCATAGACTTGTGTGGAGTCACCCTGATGTGGAGGACAGCCATGGGACTGGAACATGGACCGGTATGCCACACCCACATACCGGTTGTGATGGTCCCTGTCACACCCGTGCCCCTTTCAGTCGGATACAATTATGAGGGAACGCAGGCAAGATCTTAACGAGAAAGCCCCCCAGTGTCCAGTGAACTTCCTCACCCTCCACTTCAGGGGCCAGTCAGCCGCCTCTACAGCAGTATGTTGGCCAACACACACACACACACACACACACACACACACACACACACACACACACACACACACACACACACACACACATACACACACACACAAACACCACACACACACACACACACACACACACACAGCACAACACGTACCTTCTCCAATACAGGACTCCCTTCGTGAACCTTGGGTGTACCTCAAGTGTGGGCACATCTATAGCCACCATGACTGGAAGGCTGACTTCAAAGAGGACAACACCCACAGGACCTGTCCTATGTGCCTGGTACCCAGTCCATACGTGAAGCTTGAGCTGGGTCAGGAGCGGGGCTTCTTTATAGACAATGGCGCGCTCACACATGCCTTTGTACCATGTGGTCACGTCACCACGGAGAAAACAACACAGTAAGACCTTAGAGGGGGCAGGCCTGGGGACTAGGTACATAAGGAAAGAGGGTCCTTTAACATCTATTTGATCCTTCAGGTACTGGAGAAAGGTGAAGATCCCTCACATGGCTACAGACTGGGTACCAAGGTGTCCCTTCTGCTCCAACTCCCTGGACCCTGTCACTCCAATGGTTAAACTGATGTTTAATTAAAGGCTCAAGCTGTAGGCAATCAAATCAATCAATCAATCAGCCATTGTATCATGTCTGCAGGTCCTGGTTGTATTTTCAAGAACTGCTTTTTTGTGTGTGTGTGTGTTTTTTTTTCTGGGACAAGTGTGGTTTATAAATATGAGGAAATGGTCTTCATACACATGTGGAGAATACGCCTCAAAGAGAAAGGTGGGCGTGGCATGCTTTGCAGCTACAAACCAACTGAGCACCAGGAAAAGAAGATGAATTGTGAATAGATCCCACACAGTTGATTGAGCTAGTGTTCTGTCTTCCTGCTCTGGCCAGAGGAGGCCACATCAGCGCCCTCCAGAGCCTCCACCAGCACCTGGTCACTGCCTGCCTGCTGCTGACCCTTGGTGGTGCTGCTGCTGCTCTCAACGCCAACCGGAATGTTCAGAAGGGCCTTACGAGAGATCCTATGTTTGCCATTCACAGGGTCCCTGCCAAAGTACTTGACACAGATCTTATGACCAACGTCTAACCCTAGGTCACTGGGGTGGGACACCTGCATAAGGGAAGGGGGGCACTAAAAAGATGTGTGTGTGTGTGTGGGGGGGGCACCAGGTACAACTTCTTACAAACTTGTGGCTGATTTGTGACACATGTAGAAGGGCAGCCACCCCAGGTGCCAGCTCCACTATGAAGCCATAGTCTCTCACTTCCTTAATAGTGGCATCAACAATTGAACCAAATTTGAGCTCCGGTTCCTTTGGTTATCCGCAGCAGTAGTAACAGCAAGTGTAAACACTCAACCAACACACACCTGGGTGGCAGGATCCTCAGAAAGAATGTCTTCTATCTTCTCCATGACCTCCTCCATCACATCACGAGTGGGTGCAAATATGGACATGGTCTCATCATTGACGGTCTGCACTTGAGCACCTGAAGGGGTGTGGTCATGGGAGAAAGATACCAACAGAATCTTGGTTCAATGGCAGATCCAGAGATTGTAAATGATTGTCACTGTGGTCCTAATCAAGGTGTGGGTGTGGTCCTAATCAAGGTGTGGGTGTGGTCACTAATCAAGGTGTGGGTGTGGTCACTAATCAAAGGTGCATTAGCCATTTGGGTACGTGTATTTTGATTATTTTCATTTTCAGAAAGTTGGCTAAAGTGATGTCCAAATGAATTTGGTACGATAAAATTTAAATGGTAAAAAGGAAACATGGTTATGAACAGTTATGAAATAAGTTCGGACAATATAACAGATGCAAATTCATTTAGACTTTCTACAGGACCTTGTGACACAGCTCAAGGGCCTATCAGACATTCTCACCAAGTCCATCAGAAATGGTTCAAGTGATCATATCGGAACCTGGTCTCATTCCCAGACTAATCAGAACCTGCCAGTAGCAAGGTTACATATAGGATTGATTCGAGGAATGATGAATATTATTCTAACACTTTTTTTTGGAACCCCCCCCCCCCCCCCCCCCCCGTATTGAGAACTACATGCTAACAACACCACTAAGTCCCAGCACTACCCTCCTCCCCAGACCACAATTGCTTTACCTGTATCATCAATGATTGACCGAATGCGATGTCCTCCAATCCCTATGAGCTTCATCCTCTTTGCCACAGGCACATCAATGGTAGCTAACAAAGACGGAGCTCTAATTAGAATAATTGTCAACAGATGCCTTCATACCATACCATATGCTGGGCCATTCTCCTTAATGCTAGGTCTGGGGACTGGCTGGCACTCAGCCATACGTTCCAGCACCTCACAGCGAGCATCTATCGAGTGACACAGTGATGCACTAAGCCACACCCACACACCAGGAGGGCAATTACCTCTAGATCGCATCACAGCATCCTTGAAGATACTGTAAGGTATCCCTGGTAACGATTTGATGTCCATCTATACAGCAGAAGATGATCAAGAGGCTCCACTCCCTCCCACACATACCACATCACCCCTCCCACACACACATTATCTCCCACATACATATCACCTCCCACACACACATCACCATCACCTTGCCATCGCCCCTGTACCTGAAGTGATGTCATCCCTTTTGCTGTGCCCGCCATCTTGAAGTCCATGTACCCCAGAGCATCCTCAATACCCTGGGGGGTGGGGCGGCCCTCAACCCCCTCCCCAGACCACATTCTCTGAACCTACTAGTATGTCCGTCAAGATCTGGTAGTTCTCAATACTACCATCTTTAGGATCGGTTGTGACAAGGCCGGAAGCAACTCCGGCCACAGCCCTCTTCAGTGGTACTCCTGCATCAAACAGGGCCAGACTGCCTCCACACACAGTAGCCATGGATGAGGATCCTGTGAAGCCAAATAAGCTGTACCGTTAGGGGGGGCACGGACCCTGCACCCCACTCAGTGGGCACATGCACCCTCACACCCCCTCACAATAGGCACTGCACCCTCACCCTCACAATGGGCACATGCACCCTCACACCCACATCTTTAGGCAATGTACACTCACACCCTCACAATAGGGACATGCACCCTCACACACCCTCACAATACCCTCACTCACACCCTCACAAGAGGCACATGCACCCTTGCATTACTCTCCATACCGTTCGAATCGACGACCTGTGACGATAAACGTATTGTGAAGGGGAAGTCCTTTGGAATGAGGGGAAGGATGGCTTTCTCTGCCAAAGCACCTGCAACACACATGTCACCACCAACACCAGGGGGAGTGGCCACTAACCATGCCCCACCTCCCTTCTTCCAAGCAGCATGAATGGGCCCGTTGTATTGGTTGCAAATGGTGGAAACTGAGATGTTTTATACAACTGACTGATTTAAAGAGGCATATTCCAATAATAGCTCACCTCATAATGTACCATGAAGCGTCTGGACTTTTGTGCCCTGAGGAGACCAACAACACTGAGCCCTCTGTGCCCCAACACTGAGCCTCCTGTGCCCCAACACTGAGCCTCCTGTGCCCCAACACTGAGCCTCCTGTGCCCCAACACTGAGCCTCCTGTGCCCCCCCAACACTGAGCCCCCTGTGCCCCAACACTGAGCCCCCTGTGCCCCAACGCTGAGCCCCCTGTGCCCCAACACTGAGCCCCCTGTGCCCCAACACTGAGCCCCCTGTGCCCCCCAACACTGAGCCCCCTGTGCCCCCCCCCCCCCCTGTACCCCCCATGCCTCCTCACCCCAAGAGAGTTGAGATGGCATCGGCTCTGGCTGCTGACTGAGGTGAATCAAAGGTCACAGTACACAGAACCTGAAACAGAAAACAACATGCAATCATGTCACCCACATACTACATACATTATACATGTAGAACACACACACACACACACACACACACACACACACACACACACACACACACACACACACACACACACGCACACACACCTGTGTCTCTCCCCTTCTAAATGACGCTGAACCATGAAGCGACTTGAAGACATCAACACTACTCTCGATGGGTCTCAGCTCCCGCAGATCTCTGCCATCACATCTGGGATGCGGAGGGGTTGAGAAGGGTGGAGGGGTTGAGAAGGGTGGAGGGGTTGAGAAGGGTGGAGGGGTTGAGAAGGGTGGAGGACTTAACACTGCCAACCACACATGGTGCCCCAACTGACCTGACCTTAGCAACACCCACTGACCTTAGCCCCAACTGACCTGACCTTAGCCCCACCCACTGACCTTAGCCCCAACTGACCTGACCTTAGCTCCAACTGACCTGACCTTAGCTCCAACTGACCTGACCTTAGCCCCAACTGACCTGACCTTAGCCCACCCACTGACCTGACCTTAGCCCCACCCACTGACCTGACCTTAGCCCCATCCACTGACCTTAGCCCTCTCATAATCACATTCTCTTGCAGGCACTGGCGACATATAGACCAGAAGGCATCGGACAGGGTGTGAGAGGCCACAGTAGGGTAGGACTCTGGAATAAAAGGTCAGTGGTCAAAGCCTTATCAGCACAATGCTGCCCCCTGCTGACTGGTGATAACATTGCTGGCACTGTCAAGCAGGGCAAATAGACGCTCGTCTCTTGAGGCCTTCATGAGACTGAAGTCGGTGAGGATAGTGTTGATGCTGTGTTGGCAAAGCCTGCATGCACGGAGGAGGCAATATGAGAAGGGGGAGGGGTGGGGGAGGGACATTCGCTCACTGCGACATCAGGGATGCTATCTCGGCAGGAGGGATGCTCAGAGGGACTGAGCGGGTCGGCTTCCTGCGAATTTCTCTTAATTTCTCAAGACATGCTATAACTGGCTGAGCCTATTGATCACCACGACAACAGTAAATGGGGGGGGGGGGGCCAAAACCAGCTGCAATACATACCTGCTCAAAGCCAAACATGACAGCTTCACAAACCCTTGCATCATCCACCTCATTCCCTGCACCCTCCACCATCACTGAAAGTGAAAGATACGATGGAAGAGGTAGGAAAATGAAGGTGTGGGGCCCAGACCTATCCTGTCCTTAGTGCAAGAGACAATGATATTCAGAGCACTGTGCTCAAGCTAGAAGGTATGGGGAGGAGGGAGCAAGGGATGGGGAGGAGGGAGCAAGGGATGGGGAGGAGGGAGCAAGGGATGGAAAGAGGATAGATGGGGAGGAGGGAGCAAGGGATGGAAAGAGGATAGATGGGGAGGAGGGAGCAAGGGATGGAGAGAGGATAGATGGGGAGGAGGGAACAAGGGATGGAGAGAGGATAGATGGGGAGGAGGGAGCAAGGGATGGAGAGAGGATAGATGAGGAGGAGGGAGCAAGGGATGGAGATGGAAAGAGGATAGATGGGGAGGGAAGGACAAGAGGAGGGAAGGTAGATAGGACCATGAACAACACTAACCCTAATCACTCACTTCACGCTGTGTTGGGTTAACACAAAGCTGATCACCAATAAGACCCACCCTCACAGCACCTATTGGTCCATTCCAGGGAATGTCTGACAGTGTAAGAGCTGCAGAAGCCCCGAGTACGCTCATCACTTCTGCGTCATGGCGACCATCCACTGCCAGCAGGTTACATATCACCTACACACACACACACCACACACACACATCACATACATTAACACACCTCACCACCTGCACCCTTACCTGAGTCTCATAGGTGTATCCAGCCGGGAAAAGAGGGCGTACTGACCTATCTGGACACAACAGAGTGTGCTAGCTAAGGCTAACATGTTGAGCTAGCTAAGGCTAACATGTTGAGCTAGCTAAGGCTAACATGTTGAGCTAGCTAAGGCTAACATGTTGAGCTAGCTAAGGCTAACATGTTGAGCTAGCTAAGGCTAACATGTTGAGCTAGCTAAGGCTAACATGTTGAGCTAGCTAAGGCTAACATGTTGAGCTAGCTAAGGCTAACACGTTGAGCTAGCTAAGGCTAACATGTTGAGCTAGCTAAGGCTAACATGTTGAGCTAGCTAAGGCTAACACGTTGAGCTAGCTAAGGCTAACATGTTGAGCTAGCTAAGGCTAACACGTTGAGCTAGCTAAGGCTAACATGTTGAGCTAGCTAAGGCTAACATGTTGAGCTAGCTAAGGCTAACATGTTGAGCTAGCTAAGGCTAACATGTTGAGCTAGCTAAGGCTAACACGTTGAGCTAGCTAAGGCTAACATGTTGAGCTAGCTAAGGCTAACATGTTGAGCTAGCTAAGGCTAACATGTTGAGCTAGCTAAGGCTAACATGTTGAGCTAGCTAAGGCTAACACGTTGAGCTAGCTAAGGCTAACATATTACCCATAGCCCTCACCAATGAACCGGCTGGCTAAGATCTCTCTGTCAGATACCCTCAGTTCCCTTCTGAGGAAGTTCTGAGGGATCCTCCCTGCAGCCGACGCCCTCTCACGATAATCCACCTTGACAATGCAAGAGATATGAGGAGGGAGGAGGAGAGGAGGGAGGAAGGATGGAGGTGGGAGGGAGGAGGGGGAGGGAGGAGGGGGAGGGAGGAGGAAGAGGAGAAAGGGAGGAAGAGGAGGGGGAGGAGGAGGGGAGGAGCTTCCCTTACCTGAAGTGGAAGAAACCCGACGGTCTGGGACTTCTTACTGCTCACTGCAGTGACCAGTATGGCCGTGTTTCCGCTCTAGCAGGTAGTGAAATAAGTCATCATGTGTACGTTCCCGTCGTACGGATGCAGCAACTCAGTAGCTTTCCGTCGTACGGATGTGCTAACCTGCACTAACGTTGACCCATCTGCGAGGTTGGCAAAGCGACCGGTCGAAAAGGTGACTGTGCTGAACATGTGAGGAAGCTGACAGAGACTTGCGTCCTTCGTCGCCTCCACTAACTCACTTGTCTCCAACTTTAACGTGCACAGGTTCGTAACGGTCCTGCTCTGAATGCTGCTGTCTTCTCGTCGATACAAGGTTTAACGCAGCCTGTCTCCCGCTACACTTAACGTATTCCCTGCATATCCGCCTAAGTCCATACACCGCGAGTAGGTAGCTGCTCATCCTCGAGCGCACACGTGTCGCAAACTTTATTATCCGTACGTGAAACATTGAAACCGAATTTGTGGTAATAACAATACACGCACACAATGGAAGACATATGGAGGTTGTGCCTCCTATCTCTCGCTATGTTCGCGGGGTGCTACTTGGCAGGATCTATTCCACTCGTGTTCACGCTCTCTGAAGTACGGTCCCCTTCTCCGTTCCCCTGACGTCACTCACTTTTCTGCAGGGTATCCTCCGGAAAGTGACTCCTTTGAGCGCGGGCCTCCTTATCGGTACAGCTCTGATCGTGATCATCCCAGAGGGAGTGGAGTCACTTTTCTCGGACAGTGAGCACTAATAAGGGTAATCAGCCTCTTTGCCCTAAGAACTCGTCGCTTCTTCACGTTCACTCAGCCACCTTACATTACGACCATCACAACACGGCCGCCCTGCCCCAGCTTCCAGACTCCAACGCAGCCTCAACGGAGGGTTACACGGAGGACCGACTGAATGCTATTATGGGGTTGGCGCTGACTTGTGGTTTCCTCTTCATGTTCCTCGTAGACCAGTGTGGGGAGCCACACTCGCACACAGCGGGTTAGACGTCTCCGGGGGGGGGGGGGGGGTCTGATAGGTAGCGCTTAACCTCCTACCCTTAGACGTAGAATGTGCAGGAAGGCACCAGAGGAGAAAGCTTACAGCCACCATTGGGCTAGTCGTTCATTCAGCAGGTGACCAGGATGGCATGCATATCCCACCATGTGTGCCTCATCTCTGTCTCTTCTCCCTCCCCCTTTTACACAGCGGATGGAATGGCGTTGGGTGCAGCAGCTGGTCTGAAGAAGTTGGATGTTGAGATGGTGATATTCCTAGCCATCATGCTGCATAAGGTACCACCACCCCCACCTATAATGTACCTCCTCCCCAGCCCAACCTCACATAGGCTCCAGAGTCCTTTGGGTTCACCACCTTCCTACTTCACGAGGTACTCTAGACACCTTTTCCTCACCACCAACATTAACCCAACATTCACCTCCCACCAGGGGTATGACCGTACTGTGGCCAAGAAACACCTGCTTATCTTTGCCCTGTCTGCTCCATTCACTGCCTTCCTCGCATACTTCGGCCTCTCACGAGTAAGTGTGACCCTCAGCCCCCAGTGATGGTTGCCATGGAATCCTTGTGCTAAACCGTGTGCAGGTGATCCAGCATATCCAGTTCCCGGTGACAGGTGTGGCCATGCTGCTGTCAGGGGGCACGTTCCTCTACGTCTCCACGGTCCACGTACTGGGGGAAATCATGCACGGCCCCCATCAGGGGGAGGCGGCTGGTTCCAAACTACAGCCTTCGGAACTCCTCCTCCTGATCACTGGAGCCCTCTTGCCTTGCGTGTTCAATGTGCTACACTCCCACTAAGTAACTGGATTATTAGTAATCACATGAACAAGTCACACCACAGCTCCACTAATCCTACTCTCCATCTGTTTAGGGTATAAGATACCATGACAACCAGTCCATTCTGGATAGCAACTAGCAGGACTGCACCAAGCAAGCCAGTATTCAGGACAGCTGCACAAATGGGGATGGTTGCCATGGTCACTGAGCACATAAGAGTGACACACCTCTGCATGCTTGGGTCTGTGCTGGTAGCATAGTTGCCATGGAGACCCAGGGATAAAAGTCCTCGTTCCAAATCAAGGCAGAAACTGAACTGAGTTTCCCAAAGCTGGAGATGATGAGCATCTTAAAGATGTCTGAAGCTGATACCCTTCTTGGTGTAAAATAAAATAAAAAGGGTGGTTGGGTTCTACACTGTTGCTAATGGCAACAGACACCTCACCTTGGGCAGATAGTGGACACTGCAATACAATAGGTTATGCCAATAGCAATGGAGAGCTCTGCAATAAGGCAAAAGTGAAGAAGCTACACATAAATATCCCTACATGTCATACACCCCTGCACAACCACCCATCATCACCCTCACATGATCACACCCACACAGCACACCTATAGAAGACTGGAAAAGGAGGGTGTGGAAATGGATTTGTACCAGAATGCTGTCACCAGAATGAAGTGCAGCAGTCCTCAATTTGGCATGTGAGAATTATTTGGTTAAGAGGTTACTGAACCACCTGCCCACGCCAGTACATACATGTAGCACCCTAGATATAAAGGTACAAGCTCTTAGTTACAGACCCCGAAAGGCACACGACCCCTTCCACGAAAGGATATATGCCTCGCAGATAAGCAGCAAAACAGCAAATATGATCAGCAGCTGCAGAAAGGTCGGGAATCACAAGCACGTGTATGAACCTCGAGCGCTGTAAATAATACTATTCGGCTCACTGATGGTGGTATGCGATGGTTTAAGATAAGATGTCTGTACGCCTGCACACGAAGCAGTAGGGCGTCGAGCAGCAGTACCACTTCGTCATACTCTACGTACTTGTCCGATAGCGCCTTGCAGCGCTTCTAATAAGGGGTTCAAGGGCCAATTGTCAACTGCGGCGCGCGACAAAAAGAAAGGGAAACTGACACATTGTGAGAGTTGAATGGCTCCTCCTTCGAACTTCCTGTACAGCTGCTTGCTAGGTGCCCCGCACTCGATGCAGACAAATGGAGGTTTCATTGCAATGCAATGTGGTCAGCATTACATAATACGTATCGTTAGTTATTAACATGTCGTCAAGGCGATCTCTATGTCTATGGGAGGTGGTATAAAAAGGAAGACATCGCGAGAAACATAATAAATATTATCGCCCACATTTCTAATACGTACTTGGACCACGTAAAAGGCATCATTCTCGTTAACAAGATGCTATAGCCTAGCCTTTTTCAAGGCCAAGCTGGCCGGACTTATACTCCCATTTGATTAGTACACGCACTATCTTTGGGTTCGTAAAGAGACTAACTAAAGCGTCAAGCTTGCAGTCTATTTTTGCACGTACACCGGGCCTCACAATGAAGGTACCACAACTGCAGATTTTTCTAACAATGAGCATATACATATACATATACAACCCTGCCCCCCCCTGCACACAACGAAGATATTTTTTTACCACCTATGCAGTTTTACAGTAAATGTCATGCTAACCTTCAAGCCACTACAGTAAAACAACACTTACGATAAGAGTATACCGCATGCATCAGACACTCCTCTTGTTGTTATGCATACATACACACAGAACAAAACTGCAAAATTTGCACATGTTTTAACGCTTCAAATTTTCCTGCTGCATGTAGTACTGCCAAGTTTGCAACAACAAGAGGTCAAAAAATATCTTTCTTGTGTGGTCCACAAACCACATTGTATCTCTCAGACAGGTGATGTTAAGGTTACTCTTACTGCATTTGACCCAATTGCTGGCCAATCCCATGCATCAGTTGAGCACGCGGTATGTGGACCCAATGTCTGTTAGACTTGATTTAAACTGCCCAGCTTTGCTTGTGTACAGGGTACAGGTGCGCTACAATTACAAGCGAACTTATGTGATGTGAACTCAGTGCAGACCTACATCTGCAGTGTGTTGTTGTTGAACCTGGTGTGGTCTCAGGTATGTTGTGTGTGTGTGTGTGTGTGTGTGTGTGTGTGTGTGTGTGTGTGTGTGTGTGTGTGTATGTGTGTGTGTGTTGTGTGTGTGTGTGTGTGTGTGCATGTGTGCGTTTGTGTATTGGATTTATGCGCAAGTGTGCGTAAGTGTGTACATGCATGTGTGTTAAAATGTGCATTTGGTACAACAATGTAGGCATTTTTGCTTACGACACCAAATGGTACAACCATTATAAATTTATACCCATTTTCATTTCAATTGATTTATTGTGTTGCATGCATACATTTTATTGTGGTGACACACCGCCTTGAACATGTTCCTTCTTTTGTTACTTAAGCTTAAATTGAAAGGCAATGCATGGTTTTGAACTTATAAGTGGTGTCCTAGTTGCGTAATTGCTAAAAAAATAGACGCAGTGTGACTGTGTTTTACTCAATAGCGGTTGACGCACGTTAAAAATGCTTTGCGGATGACAGCAATTACGCAACAGCGACCACCGTTTACTTATACAATCCAATTACTGCACCCAATGAATCGCTGTAATTTTCCACTGTTGCGAGGGTTACTTTCCACTGTTCCGAGCCCCCCCCCCCCCCCCATATTCGTGGAAACTGTCCAAATTATGTTTTCTCGGAAACTATGATCTGTGCTGTTTTACTTTGCATAAATTAAATACGTAAGTACGTAACTTTCCAATATTTTATAATACCGTCATGCAGTCGAAAAAGAGTGATATTGATCCGGTGTGGGTATTTGGCTACGGCTCCCTTGTGTGGAAAACCAACTTTCCCTACCATGAAAGTGTCGTGGGACACTTAAAGGGATACATGCGCCGCTTCTGGCAGGGAAGCGTCGACCACAGAGGCGTCCCGGGAGCGGTAGGTCCTTAGCCTAAACTGGGCTTAGCACGGTAGGATTTTACTGTTACTGTGATTCTATCGCAGCCTGGACGGGTGGTGACGCTGATAGAAAGTCTCGAGGTGAGTTCCTAGACCTAGTGCTCACATTTCCATCACCTTACCTTCGCATCCCTTTCTCCGGTCCAGAACGACTGTACGTGGGGTATCGCCTATAAAGTTTTGCCTCAAGACGTCCCAGACGTTATGATGTACCTCGATAGGCGAGAAGTGGGCGGATACTGTACCCAACGGATCAAATTCTACCCAATGGCAGACTCGACACGGCCGTTCGAGGTTCTTGCGTACATAGCCAACGAGCACAACCCGAACTTCCTAGGCCCGGCACCCCTGGATCACATAGCCGAACAAGTGGTAAGGTCCAGGGGCCCCAGTGGGGAGAATACCGAATACGTCCTCGAGTTGGCTCGGGCAATGAGGACTATCGCGCCACATGTGGCGGACGAACACCTCTTTACATTGGAGGGTAAGGTGTTAGAGCTACTCGCAATTTCGCGCTCAGGACATCCACTAGTGAACTCGTGCGAGACAACTCAAGCGACGATAGACGAGGGTGGGTGTGGCCATCCTTTTACAAGTGCGCAATCACAGACAAGATCCTTGGAATCTAATGGATCTCTACTTAGTGACCAACCTGACAAGGGGAATGGACCTCTACTTAGTGACCAGCCTGACAAGGGGAACGGACCTCTACTTAGTGACCAGCCTGACAAGGGGAGAATGGACCTCTACTGTAGTGACCAGCCTGACCAGGGGTGACCACTGTTGTGACCAGCAGAATGGATATATACAGACTGACAAATGAAGTGATACATGTGTCAACAATAAAAATGCAATTATATTTATGACTTAACAAATTGATAAATGTGTAAATCCCCTTGATTCAATACAACTGTTGATCTAAACTTGTTCTCCATATCAACCCGTGCAAAGAATTTTTCAACTCGGTCGTAGCGATGCATACAGGAGATGAGAATTGTAGTCTTTACATCACTGAGCTGTTCCAAAGTGTTCAACAATGAATCGAAGCTATGTTCTGCGTAGATGACATCAGCAGCAAGGACCACATCGTAGGGAGGATTGAAGCTGGAGATGTCCTGTCCCCACTCTAGGTGTGAGACTTGTATGCGATCATTAACGAGGTGATGACGATTCAAGTGCAAGTTACGTTCTGCAGATATCGTTTTCATGTCAGTAACTGTAACATCACTTGCACCTGAAGGGGTATGAGACCTTAAGGCCCCGCCCCTATGTCCCCCTGGTACCATACCTAGCATGTTAGCTACCATGCCTACCAATCCCGTTCCAGCTCCCAATTCAATCACACGTTTCCCTTGGACAGTAGCTGGTGTCTTCTCCAGATAGTAAGACAGAAAGGGCGCCTGCAGATGATCAATTATTAAAAAAAGTAAAAATGATTTCAAAATTATTAAACTGTCGGATGAACGATGACAGCCTTTCATTCAAACGTATCACTTACTGCGTCCCAAACGACAGCAGACACACCTAGTTCAACCCATCCTTGCTCTATCTCAATTGTTCTATTACATATCTCATATCGCCTAGTTGGACGATGCATCGGAAGCACTTTGACCGGGTCGTACAGTACCACTGCCAATTGTGTGTTTGGTTCGCAGCCAGAACTGATAGAAGTTTCCACTTGCGCTTTTCCCCTCCCGCTCTCCATGGCCACCTGTATGCACAGCGCGATTACAGCAGTATACAGATGTTTGCTCCGGTACATACTGAGGGTACAATCTCGTCCCCACTCCAATTTGTGTACGTGTAATTGTGCTTGCGTTGGGTCTCAGGTGAGTCTTTGGCTCTTAATCAAGAGGTTTTGTGTGTATGTGTGTGTGTGTGTGTGTGTGTGTGTGTGTGTGTGTGTGTGTGTGTGCGCGCGCGTGTATAATTTATGCGTGTGTGTGTGTGTGAGAGAGAGAGAGGTTTGTTCGTTTTGTATGTGCGCACGCGTATATTTATGTGCTATATCGACCGCCAGCTTTCTCTGTAGTGTTAGCGTCCTCGACGAAACTGGCTAACCTACGGGCAAGGCGCCACCAGTTGTCAGAAGACGCACCCTCCTTCGCACTCCCAGCAAACACACACACTCAAAACCACTATTCGTCACGCGAGCAACCACCAAAGCCCGCCATACCCGAGACAATGGCATGTAGGGACAGAACGGCCGAGTTCAACTCCGTTGTCCGATCCCTGCAGTCATATCACGTGAGTTCCTCGACTCGCTGTGTCGAGATCTAATTCCGTTTTTGCGTTGTGAAGGCTGTACAGACTCCAAGGAACAGGCCAACGGCAAAGACGTCACAAGTCCTCCAGGAAGCGAGGTACAGGAAAGTCTTTGTCTTATCCACTTGTTATGTGTATTGTATTCAGGAGGATTGGTCATGACATTAACTGTACTTATGCCAAACTCGAGAAGTTGACAGAACGTGAGTCTTTGCATCTTGGGGGTGAACGCCAATGTGTGACTACTATGTGCACATCCATTACTTGCTGTAGTTGCTAAGATGAGGAGTGGCAGCTCATTTGGTGACCCAGCCTCCCACATCCAAGAGCTGACCCAGGTGATCAAACAGGACATTAGTAAGCTGAACTCTGACATCGGGGACCTTCAGCATAGGATGAGGGAGCAGACATACTCAGAGAACAAGCATTCCAGGACACACTCAATCTCTGTGGTTGTATCCCTTCAAGTAAGGGGAGGGGCATATGTTAAAGCCCAGTTACCACAGACCACACCCTCTCTATCACCACATACTCACTACACATGCCCACCACATACCCTCTATCCATAATATGTAATGTCTTCAATACTGAAGTTATTTTGTCTCCAGGGGTGTGGCTTTTTGGGTGGTGCAATGCAAATTAAAGGGATTGTTGTTGGGGAATACTTTTTCTGGTAGACTGACCCCCTCTATGGTGTAGACTGACCCCTCTGTGGTGTAGACTGACCCCCTCTGTGGTATAGACTGACCCCCTCTGTGGTATAGACTGACCCCTCTGTGGTGTAGACTGACCCCTCTGTGGTGTAGACTGACCCCCTCTGTGGTATAGACTGACCCCCTCTGTGGTGTAGACTGACCCCCTCTGTCTCTGCTACAGAGCCAGTTGGCTGATATGTCAAAAGATTTCAAGTCTGTTTTGGAACTTAGGACTGAGGTGAGCTGAGGAGGAGGGAGTAGAAGGGTAAGGGAAGGATGGAGAGGGATGGGAGGGAGCAGAAGGCTAAGGGAAGGATTGAGAGGGAGAGGAGGGAGGGGAAAGGTAAGGGAAGGATGGAGAGGGAGGGGAGGGGAAGGCCTGCTTAGTTTACTTTACCTTACTGGGGTGGGGCTGGGGACTTTCAGAGCCTCAAGCAACAGAAGCAACGCAGGGAACAGTTCTCATCAACTCCTACCATGGCTCCAATGGTCACCACCCTCTCACCCTTTGGTGGCAAAGAAGGTTAGCCACAGCTGGGTGTGTGGTGTGATGCTGTCATGGCCACAGCTGGGTGTGTGGTGTGGGGCTGTCATGGCCACAGATAGGTGTGTGGTGTGGGGCTGTCATGGCCACAGCTAGGTGTGTGGTGTGGGGCTGTCATGGCCACAGCTGGGTGGCTGTCATGGCCACAGCTGGGTGTGTGGTGTGGGGCTGTCATGGCCACAGCTGGGTGTGTGGTGTGGGGCTGTCATGGCCACAGCTAGGTGTGTGGTGTGGGGCTGTCATGGCCACAGCTGGGTGTGTGGTGTGGGGCCGTCATGGCCACAGCTAGGTGTGTGGTGTGGGGCTGTCATGGCCACAGCTGGGTGTGTGGTGTGGGGCTGTCATGGCCACAGCTAGGTGTGTGGTGTGGGGCTGTCATGGCCACAGCTAGGTGTGTGGTGTGGGGCTGTCATGGCCACAGCTGGGTGTGTGGTGTGGGGCTGTCATGGCCACAGCTGGGTGTGTGGTGTGGGGCTGTCATGGCCACAGATGGGTGTGTTACGTTTGTGTATGTTCATTATTTATTTTTTACACGTCTCATAGATGGATCAGTGTTACTAAGAGGTGGTGGACCTTCTGATGTGAGTATTGACATGGACAGTGTTCAGAAGCAGAGCCAGAGCCAGCTCCAACTGATAGACCAGCAGGTAATGGTCCCTTGTCAGCTATACACACATACACCTCTGGGCCCATTCCCGTATTCCCAGGATGCATACATTCAGGAGAGGGCAGATGCCATGCAGAACATACATTCCACCATTGTAGAACTGGGCACTATATTCCGGCAGTTAGCAGAGATGGTCAAGGAGCAGGAGGAACAAGTGATGAGGTGACCACACCCACTTCACACCTAAGCTGTTAAGTTGACACACTTTTTCAAATATAGAATTGATGCAAACGTGAGTGAAACAGAAATTAATGTGGAGAGCGCCCATACAGAACTGCTAAAGTACTTCAAAGGAGTCACGTCCAATCGGTGGCTAATGATTAAGATATTTCTTGTTGTCATGGTTTTCTTTATCATCTTTGTCATCTTTCTTGCTTGACCTCTCTGAGGTGTTTTCATTTTCAGTTTATATTATGATCACAGCTAAATGAGATATTGTGACTAAGAGCGTGAGGGTGTGGGGTGAGGAGAGGTGGGTGAGGGTGTGGGGGTGAGGAGAGCGAGAGGCAGGGGTGAGTTAGGGCAAAAGAGAATGGCTATTCCTCCAAGGAGGAAATGGATGGTGGAGAGGGAGGAGGGTGGAGGGATTAGAGACAACAGCAACCATTTCTTTTTTTTTTAAATGTTGAATGTGGTTACCTAACTTTTAACCCTATCAACACCACCACACACTACTTTGTATCACCAGTATAAGCAATGAAGACCAGGTCTTTTCACTCTGACCATGGGAGATGCATCCCACACTGCCTGCCTCTGTGTGCACCATGGCAACGAAGGGTGGAGGAAGCAGTGAAGCGACCTGAACCTCCAAAATGGGTGTGGTCATGGGTGGGATCCAACCATAAATTAGACATTGGTAACCACTTGACCTTACTGTGAAGGGTCCTCAGTCACATTGAACATAGCATTGGGCACACAGACACAGTTGAAGGTTGGAACACCCCAGCGCTCCACACCATATCCATATGAGATGGCAACCTGTTATCAATAGTATGCAGATGTCACTAAGCCCCTCCCTCTCCCCCACATGGCACGTACCTGTTTGTGCAGCATCAGAGGGTGCACGCTGGCTGCTAGGTTCTGACCATGGGTATGTATCAGATTTGTACGCACCATGGGGTACCTTAGAACAGCCCCTGTGTGCATGTGTGTACATGTGTAGGTGTGTGTGCATGTGTGTACATGTGTAGGTGTGTGTGCATGTGTAGGTGTGGTGTGTGCATGTTTGATGTGCACATGTGTGTGCATGAGTGGGGTTACCATATCCACACAGCTTTTGGACAAACCTGTTACAATGCCCAGGGTGACATCATCAGGTTCGTCGACACTTGAGCACACATCAGCAAATGATTTGGCAGTGCTGCACAGAGAGAAGATAGTGTGTGATGGCAGTGCTTCCATCACCGCTGGTATTGGCACACCCCAAGTAAGGAGCTATGCTGCCCAGCATGGCTCTGCTGAGGCAGTACAAGCCACCCAGGGCAAAGTCAAAGGGCACCCCAGGCCTTCCAAAAGTGGCCCCTTCCTTCACCTGCAGCCTCTGCTGACTGTGCCAAGGACTGCTGGCCCTCCCCACGTACACATGGTCTTTGTGTGGGTCCAGTTTGGACAGCCATCCCATCAGCACATCCACCAACACATACATATCATCGTCCACGTGACAGAGCCACCTATTTGACCAATAAAGCAGGTCACGTGCTTTCAGCCACCCCTGCGGCTGAGCTTACTCGAACTCGTCATAAGGCGGTGTCAATGCGGTCGCGAGCTCCACCCCCGCTTTGCAGCACAGCTGGGAACTGCATGCAAGTACCAAATTGCGCAATCGTTTAAATAGAGTTGCGGATATTCCCTTACCGGTTATGGCCGGGCGAACAGTGTGTGACAACATAGTCTATCCCTGTGTGAAAAATATGAGCGAGCTGCAGCCCTAGGTGGCACTCTTACCCAAATCGTATGCTGTACGTTCTGTCACCTCGTCGCGTGCATCAGTGATGATCACAACTTTGCGGTTAGCAGAGCGAACCCCGGATAGCCACGTGTCGAACAGAAGTGGCAGTCTTTTGTGATGATAACTGGCGGTGGTTCGCAGTGTAAAAAGAACCGTTGGTAGCGACGGAAAGAGCGCTTCCCCTAGGCCTAGGTCTTCCAGAAGTGGCTCTTTGCAGAATTGTCGGTTTGTATAATACGACTCGTACAGATCTTCTGAAACGTTGCCTGGTGCGCACTGCTTCAGGAAGGCATGCAGTAGTGTGCCAAATGTGCTCGCATTAGTGACTGGTTTGGTGTTAGCTGGTGACTGGCTCGGTGGTTTGGTGTTAGCGGCATCAGATAGTTGCAGGCTTGGCCACGTTGGTTGTGTCGAAGTACTCGCTTCGAATGCGAGTGCGTGTGAATATGATTCTTGTTGTGCGGCCTCCTCGCTACGAGCCAGGAGAAGGACCAGCAAGAGGTGCAGCAACAGCACAGCGGCAGCGAGCACAGTAACGACCAGGGCTACACGCTTCAGCTTCACTTGCCGCATCCAGATCCCGCAATGAATTTATAATACATGTACATGAATAAATAAATAACATATAGGCTGCCGCGTCACCATCCCTTGCACCGATCGGATTGTGTTCTTCCACCTAGATGGGCTTCCACCCACGCCTTTCTTTTAATACACCAATCAGTGTCCGGATATAGCCGGCAGTGAAGCGACTTGAACCTGCATGACGTACGATTACAAGTACAATCTGATAACCTTTGTATCTGGTTAAAAGCACTTACTGTGTCTCGTCTTCTATGACAGCGTATAAACTGCCAGGCACACATATGGCATTGTACTTAATGTTGCCCCACTGGTTAGCACCAAAGCCATAGGACACTGCGACCTGCAGGGAGGGATGGTCAGCCACACCCATCAATCATACACAAACACACACACACACACACACACACCTGCTGCTCCAATGTCATAGGGTCAACCTGTGTAGACAGGTGCAGACCATGTGTGTGGATCAGCTCAGTCCGTCTCAGAGTCAAATTCAGGACGGCCCCTGCAAAGCTATACTCTCCCACACCTCTCAATGTTGACCTTTGTACTCTGCCTTACCTACCACCAGTCCTAGTGTGACATCTTCTGGCTCCAGAGCCTTTGAACAGCTGTCGGAAAATGCCTTCCCATTTCTACAGTGAGTAGGTGATGTCCCTGACACCGTGAGTTGAATGCACATCTGACCCTCACCCAAGGTAAGGTGCACAGGTGACCCTCACCCAAGGCAAGGTGCACAGGTGACCCTCACCCAAGGCAAGGTGCACAGGTGACCCTCACCCAAGGCAAGGTGCACAGGTGACCCTCACCCAAGGCAAGGTGCACAGGTGACCCTCACCCAAGGCAAGGTGCACAGGTGACCCTCACCCAAGGCAAGGTGCACAGGTGACCCTCACCCAAGGCAAGGTGCACAGGTGACCCTCACCCAAGGCAAGGTGCACAGGTGACCCTCACCCAAGGCAAGGTGCACAGGTGACCCTCACCCAAGGCAAGGTGCACAGGTGACCCTCACCCAAGGCAAGGTGCACAGGTGACCCTCACCCAAGGCAAGGTGCACAGGTGACCCTCACCCAAGGCAAGGTGCACAGGTGACCCTCACCCAAGGCAAGGTGCACAGGTGACCCTCACTCAAGGCAAGGTGCACAGGTGACCCTCACCCAAGGCAAGGTGCACAGGTGACCCTCACCCAAGGCAAGGTGCACAGGTGACCCTCACCCATGGCAAGGCGCACAGGTGACCCTCACCCATGGCAAGGCGCACAGGTGACCCTCACCCAAGGCAAGGTGCACAGGTGACCCCTCACCCAAGGCAAGGTGCACAGGTGATCCTCACCCAAGGCAAGGCGCACAGGTGACCCTCACCCAAGGCAAGGTGCACAGGTGACCCTCACCCATGGCAAGGCGCACAGGTGACCCTCACCCATGGCAAGGCGCACAGGTGACCCTCACCCAAGGCAAGGTGCACAGGTGACCCCTCACCCAAGGTAAGGTTGCAGCAGGTCCAGCATAGCTCTGCTCAAGCAATACATACCACCAACAGCAAAGTGAAAGCTAGTACCAGGTGTCCCCAGGGAGGACCCCCTCTTCACTCTGTAGGGAGTGCCCCACACTGTGCCAGCTCTTCCTAGGTAGACTGGGTCCGTCTTTGGGTAGAACTGGGCCAATAGGCTTACAAGAGGAGTCAGCAGAATGTACATGTCATCATCAACATGGCACAGCCAGCTAGGAGAGGAGGGCATTAAATAAGGTGAAGAGGAAGGTAATAAAGAGTAGTGAACCAACTCAATGTACTGCTTTTCTTCCCTGAATGCAATTGATAATTCTTCCCCAGCCTTGCAACACAGCTGTGAACTGAAAACAGAGCCTCACACATGCATCATGCACACACAATTATGCACACACATTCAACATGCATATTTGCAAAGGACGGTGACACTTACTGGCCACTCTCACAGGCCTCAGCAATAACATATTCGATTCCTAGCAGTACATCTATAAGGTACCATACAATATCACTTCCACGTACCAAGTTCTCTCGTCTTGTTCTCCATAGTGCTATCAGGTCCGTCAGTAACAAGTATAACACTGCTAATATTGGTGCGAGATAGCCAGGTCTGGAAGAGGATGGGCAGCCTCTTGCGATGATAGGAGTGTGTTGCCCTTATCGTGAACATGATATTCCCACCGCCTGCCTCAAAGGGGGTGAGGGGACGAGGGGTGGTGCCGCTATTCTCGACAGCAACATTCAAGCCAAGATCCTTCTTCTTCACTATCTTGGCCTCATTATCCACCCACACTACCTCAAAGCTCTTAAGATCCAGGCGGGTCGCTTCATTCTTCGCTTCAATATCGTAGAGCTGCGGTTCCCTGGTGGTGCTATAACCATGTGTGATGGCAGAGGTTGCTACAACATCGTGGTCTGAGGTGTGTGTGTTACTTTCAGCCAACTTCATGACTCCAACAACGTAAGGCTGCAGACGTAAGAGGTGGCTTCTCGAAGTACCACTGCTGCCTGCCTTGTCGGAGGGGTGGTTTGCAACATGCACGGAGTTTGTGATATCGTCTGCTACGCCAGCCGTCCCCTTGAACCCCGCTCTCGGGCGCTCTTCAGGGGTTCTCGAGTGCAGCCTCAGCAGGAGGACACACTGTATCAGTACGACTGCGCTCATCATAAGAAGAACCAACGTCACAGCCAATCTGTAGCCACTCTTCGCCATAATATGTAGGGATCGCATACATACAATAACACGTGCGTGTGCATGCAATTAACTTAACTGTACTATTATCACTGAACCGGTTAACCAATAACAATAATCGTAACACTTAACTAGTAAACACTCAACATGAAGTGGAAACAATTGTTGGTTTTTATCGCCGTCGGAGTCTGCTTTACTTTGAAAGTTACCGAATCAGACTCGAGGTTCGGGACCTTCAACTTTCCTGAATTAGAATACATGAAGTACGAGATATACATATCGCCGCAGCCAACGTGCGAAAGCGATGCCTCCATTCAGCAGGTGGGTAGCGGCTCATCCTTAACGTAGCACGCTGAGCAATAAATTGTTTCTCAGGGCGGTCACCTTATGACCTCGCACTTGGGGCAGAAGTACGTGTGCTTCACGCCAGCAGAGAAGGTCGACCATTTGGTGGGAGTCGGAGTCCCCAACACCTCGGAGATGCTCCAGCCGCTATCGAAAACCTGTCTGAGGAAGGTACTAGGTCGACAAAGGGAAAAGGGCCGGGAAGGGGGGGGAGGGGGGGGTACTATTGCTAATATCAATGCCTGCACTTCGTTCAGACTTTGGGCTGGTGGACGTACGAATACTGTCATGGAGCCTCCGTTAGGCAACTGCACTTGGACGGTATGTTAGGCCCTTCTTCCACATATTTGAAGGTGCTTCACTTATATATATATATATTATGTATTGTGGCTTGCTGCAAAAAGCCACGAAGGTTGTGAAGGAAGTGGTTCTTGGTTATTACAGTAATGAAACAGAATGGACCCAAGACTCTGTTGATTCAAGGAAGGTACGAGGTCATGTGACTGGCTGCATCTGACCCCAGTTCTGATCACGTGACAGGACTTTCTGAGGCGCTTAGGAGGTCCTGTTCAAAATCTCTACCACCGTGTATCGTACGTCAATGGAACGCTTTGCGAGAAGACTGGAAAGAATCGTACAGCTGAAGTGCAGGTGGGGGTGGTGATGAGGGTGAGGGGGTTGAGGGTGGGGTGAGGTGAGGGTGGGGTGAGGTGAGGGTGGGGTGAGGTGAGGGTGGGGTGAGGTGAGGGTGGGGTGGGGTGGGGTGAGGTGAGGGTGGGGTGAGGTGAGGGTGAGGTGAGGGTGGGGTGAGGTGAGGGTGGGGTGAGGTGGGGTGAGGTGAGGGTGGGGTGAGGTGAGGGTGGGGTGAGGTGAGGTGAGGGATGGGACAAGGGGTGGGGTGAGGTGGAGGATTATATCATGGGATGCTTTAGGGCTCCTCTCCTCCCCCTCCTCAGATCTCCTGCTTGCTCACATCCAACAGTATGGTGTTGGATGTGAAGGAGGTTGACACCTGCAGATACCTGCTCCACATCGGCACCCCTCACATGTGTACACACCCACTGTTCACTCCTGTCAACCAACACAAGGCAGATGTTATCAGCTGCTCACCCATACTGGGGCAGGAGGAGTTTGACAAGTTTCAGCGCAACAAAGGTACCATCCCCTCTAAGGCTGATATAGCCATCCATGTACCCCTGATACCCCTAATATATGCCATCCATGTACCCTGATATGTCATGTGTACTTCTGTATGTCCTTCTAGAGCTTGAAAAACAGCAAGAGACCACACCTTTGGCCACACCCCTAGGGTCTGCTGAGGCAACACCCTCATCATGGAAGCTACCCTCTCGTGACCAGAATGTGCGTGAACTGGTGCTCCAAGCTCTTTCCACTCTCTTCAGTGATTTTGATGGACTGTTTGAGGAAGAGGAGGGGCAGGAAGGGGAGGGAGCTTTGGGGACAGATGGAGGCCCAAAACCTTTGGCTGCACATTCAAACTCACCAGCACAGACCACAGGTGCCAAGGATAGCCACAAGATACCTTCATCAATCAGCTCCAGGTTCAGAACAGATGATAATGTGAAATCGTCCAACAGCCCAAGAAGTGTGAAGAGTAACAGTGTTGTTGCCATGGTGAAGGTGATGACCAGTAGTGAAGGTGATGATATCAAAGATGGCAGCCAAGGAAACAAGGCTGGGGATGAGGGATCTGATGAAGTAGGTGTGGCTCACATGGAGGGAGGAAAAGCTATGGAGGACAGTCAGGGTACACATGAGGGCTTGTATGTGTGTGTGCATGTGTGTGTATTTGTGTGCTGTGTGTGTGTGCGTGTGTGTGTATTTGTGTGCTGTACATGTGTGTGTATTGGCCTTTAAATTTTGTATGTTTGTTAAGGTGATGTAAAGGTGAAGATATACACATTTAAAGTAAACAGTCCGGAGGACTTGAAAAGGATGGAACTGGGAGATTTTAAGGAAATGGACCTTGAAGACTTGAAAGAGATGGACCTTGAAGACTTGAAAGAGATGGGCCTTGAAGACTTGAAAGAGATGGGCCTTGAAGACTTGAAAGAGATGGGCCTTGAAGACTTGAAAGAGATGGACCTTGAAGACTTGGACCTTAAAGACTCAAAGAAAAGGAACATTGATGACTTGGAAGAAATAGACCTTGAAAGCCTGTTGTTGGATCCAACTGAGGAGGGGGAGGGGCATATGCAAGGAGAAGCAGGGAGAGAGAGGGGGGATGCAAACAGCAAGGCTGTGTATGAGTCCCTGGTCCAGTCAGTTACCAGGGTACTTGAGAGTGTCATGGTCAGTGTGAATTATACTTGTGGGAAGTGGTTCTCAGTCTGATTGTTTCATTTTCAGCAACAAGATGAGCAGACTCCAAAGGACCAGCAGAAACAGCAGCAGCTTGAGAGCAGCTACAGACATAGTTGGGTCAAGGACAAGAAGGACAAGACCAGGCCAAAGTGAACCCTTCCATCCACATCTCACCATCCATTTGCAGACCCTCATCACATCGGGAGCACCCCCCCCCCCCCCCTTCACCCCTCATCCTACAGTTCTATGATAAAGTGTATGGCTATGTGGTTGTATGGCTTATTGTCTGTGGCTGTGTAGAATATGGAAATGTGTGTACAGTTATTTCTGTCTGCTGTGAGGGGAGGTGCGAAAAAATGAGGGCTCAGGCAAAACTACTAGATTGTATATTCCTTTTGGATGTGGGACCTCCCAATGTACCAAGCCCAGTACCTCACCTTGCAAGTACATGTACATTTACACTTTTTATACTGAATAATTGGGTCACTTCTAAAATTGTCTCTGAAACATAAAAGTAATGTGATGAGTTCCCATTTTGGGTACTTAGGTTGGATTGTATTTTTTTGACCAACTGGCAGTACCTGAACAAATGGATATCACAATCCTATGCTGTTCACAGATTGTTTCAAGTATATCACGATCTGGAGGAAAGATAAGAGCACATTGAGAGGAGCATGACTCTAGACTACAACCATTTTACCTTTGTCATATCTCATATTAATATCTACTGTTTCATTGAGATTATTTTTCAATCGATCAATCCTGTTTTGTACTATTTGGCTCCTGTCCTTGACTATCTTATTCAACCAGCCGATTTGATCAGCCACAACTAGTGGATTGATAGAATCCAATAATAAAATTTCCCAGACATAGCATATCTGAATAGTACTTACAGGGGGAAAATGACACAGCCAGTAGTTTCCATACTAACTTAGGGTTTGACAATCCCAAATGAAATAAAATATGATACATCTCCTCCACCACAAATTCCAATATCATAATATTTTCGGCCTCCTGTTCTTGAGTACAATGTTGTTTTTTTTGGTATCGCTGGTGACATTCTGAGCAGTGAGAGAAAACCTAATAATGCTCTCCTCCCATTTTTTCTGCCTTACCAATTGATTTTAATACTTGTTCAGCAGCTTCGTCACAATCTTTATATATAATAATTATTTCTGTCAGATAAGCAAGAAGTAATTTAATGCTGCATCCAATGTCAAATCCACCTATTTAAGATAGAGACATGAAAAATCTAAATTTTTACTTCAACATATACAATATCTCACCACAATGAAGGGCAGCTATTATGGTGTTTACTGACACCCCTCTGCAGTAGTCTTTGCTGTTACCACTTATAGGTAGACCACAATGAATGCCCAACAGTGTTTTAGTATCTGTGTGGACAATTGCTCCCCCAGAACACCCTTTACCAATATTTGCAGACTTCCTGTTCGGATATTTTATCATTATACATGTACATGTAGCAGTACACTGTTCAAATTGTGTAGGCTGTTTAGTCTGTGTAGACTGTTCAGTCTGTGTAGACTGTTCAGTCTGTGTAGACTGTTCAGACTGTGTAGGCTGTTCAGTCTGTGTAGGCTGTTCAGTCTGTGTAGACTGTTCAGTCTGTGTAGACTGTTCAGACTGTGTAGGCTGTTCAGTCTGTGTAGACTGTTCAGATTGTGTAGGTTGTTCAGTCTGTTGAGTCTGTGTAGGCTGTTCAGTCTGTTCAGTCTGTTCAGCCTGTTCAGTCTGTTCAGTCTGTGTTGGCTGTTCAGTCTGTGTAGGCTGTTCAGTCTGTTCAGTCTGTGTAGGCTGTTCAGTCTGTGTAGGCTGTTCAGTCTGTTCAGTCTGTGTAGGCTGTTCAGTCTGTTCAGTCTGTGTAGGCTGTTCAGTCTGTTCAGTCTGTTCAGTCTGTGTAGGCTGTTCAGTCTGTTCAGTCTGTTCAGTCTGTGTAGGCTGTTCAGTCTGTTCAGTCTGTGTAGGCTGTTCAGTCTGTTCAGTCTGTGTAGGCTGTTCAGTCTGTTCAGTCTGTGTAGGCTGTTCAGTCTGTTCAGTCTGTGTAGGCTGTTCAGTCTGTTCAGTCTGTGTAGGCTGTTCAGTCTGTTCAGTCTGTGTAGGCTGTTCAGTCTGTTCAGTCTGTGTAGGCTGTTCAGTCTGTTCAGTCTGTTCAGTCTGTGTAGGCTGTTCAGTCTGTTCAGTCTGTGTAGGCTGTTCAGTCTGTTCAGTCTGTGTAGGCTGTTCAGTCTGTTCAGTCTGTGTAGGCTGTTTAGGCTGTGTAGGCTGTTTAGGCTGTGTAGGCTGTAGAGGACCCACGCTGTGCAGTTCTAAGTATTGTAATATAGTTTCACCGCGTTGCTGTCCTGTGATTCTAATGAGGTGACGTTCAAAAAGGCTGACATCATCATATTTGCATTCACACTTGGGTAGTTGCGTTAGAGATGGAAAAACGATGTTAGGTACACGTTCTTTAAGTTTATCAACAAAAGAATCGTGCAGTAACACAACAGTGAAGTCCCATAATTTCCGGCAGTATCCTTCTGGATGCTCGTCTTCCTTGCAGCAGGACCAAAAAAAAGGCTCCGTTTTCTGGTCTGAGATATCTTGTAAACAGCACTCTTCTGTCTTAGAATCTGGTAAAGGGACTGCAAGGAAACTGCTTTTTAATTTGCTTTTGCTATTGAGTAGGTGGTGACAGGTCAGTAACACGTACCGAGCTGGGCCCCAACCTGGGGTATTGGCTATTACGCACTGGCCGCAATCACCGACGACTTGTAGACCAAAATTTGCAAAAGATACCTGTTCTTCACTTCGTCTCTCATACTTATTCCGATCCGCCATTTCGGAGAATTTGATAGCTAAGGAGACAACCACAACTATAATTCAGCTGAAAGCTGGCCTATGCATATCATATTCATTAAACTGGCGGAAGCCTTTTTTGATTGGTCCGGCGTCGCGGCCGGAAATACATGCAAGCAATTATCACCTCCGCAAATAAATATTATAGTCGTCACTGAGCTCTTACAACTCTGTTGGTGTACTTAGCAAAACCCTATCGATCTAACCGTCAGTTTTCACGACAGTAAACAGGGCTGCATGTACACATTTAACTGAATACTATACTACATGTAGTACTGCATACAAACGCGCCTTACATTCATCCCCACATATACACCGGCCTCATCCTTATACATAAAGACTGGCTCTAGATGGGCAACTGATGACAGATAGGCAGGTGGCATATTTATTATTTTTTAATAATAATTAAAAAAACACTATATGATTTACCATGCCACATGGTAGCTGTGCCTGCATATGCAATTCATAAAAGGAACTTATATGTATTGCTACATTACCTTGTACCTCACTCTTACTGGAAACTGGTGCTTTACATTAACGTAACCAGTAAGAGTGAGGTACAGGGTAATGTGTGTGTGTGTGTTTTTTTTTTTCTAAAGCCCTTGTTTGGGTGTCTCAGACCACCCACAATATATGTAACTATATTCACCACTGCAGGAGTGAGCAACGAACTTTTGACTGCTGTAGTGTACCCTGCACACATGTAGCTGTACATACTGCTGTAGTGTACCCTGCACACGTGTAGCTGTACATACTGCTGTAGTGTACCCTGCACACGTGTAGCTGTACATACTGCTGTAGTGTACCCTGCACATGTGTAACTACCTCGAACTATAAAGCAATTAACAGTTTATCTTTGAGCCCTAAAATTGCATTAGCGGCTAAGCTTAGCGGCACGACTGCAGCTACATGTACGTGTAAGCATAGCCGCTAATGCAATGGACCTTTGCATGAAAGATCGGAAGTACGATAAACGTCACGTCCGGAGTAAACGCCACAGCGGTTGCCTAGAGACATTGTGTCACGTTCGCGGACCTTTGCGTAATAAAATGGCAACGCTCGTAGTCATTCCTTCCCGCTCCAGTAGCGGATCCAGGGGGGGGGGGGGGGCTAGGGGGGGCTATAGCCCCCCCCCCCCTTCAAATTAAAAATTCATAGCATACTTGCATGGGTGTTTTAGGCGATAATACTAGTAATTCAGTGTAGAAATAACACAGCGCTCCCCCATACCCCCTAGCTGGGCGGGAGGGGTGCCCCCCTCCCGCACCCTCCCCGGGACGGCTCCGCCTACAGTCAGCCCCTCCTCTTTTCAGCCCCCCCCCCCAACCGTCCATGCTGGATCCGCTACTGCGCTCGGACAGTGATCCTTCGGCCGATCCAGTTCCTGGTCAAACTATGCTGCCAACAGTAAGCTTGACCGAGTCTGACATACCCGGAGCCTTTTTAAATGGATGGCTTTAAAAAGGCTCCGGGTATGTCAGACTCGGTCAAACTTACTGTTGGCAGCATAGTTTGATCAGGAACTGGATCGGCCGAAGGATCAATGTCTGAGCAGACTCCGAGCGTTGCCATTTTATTACGCAAAGGTCCGCGGACGTGACACAATGTCTCTAGGCAACCGCTGTGGTTTTTACTCCCAGACGTGACGTTTATCGTACTTCCGATCTTTTATGCAAAGGTCCATTATACAGTACCGGCTCGCACATCAGGAAATTAACACCTTCGCACATCAGGAAAATCAAGTACATTCACCTGCTTTAAAGTAAGTTGTTGGTGTACACAGCACAGCCCCCAGTGCCGCCCTCGAATTACATTCACAGTTTATAAGGTGTTTTGTCAGAAATTGATCTCTAACCACCAACGCTGCACTAAAATTCAATTTTAGGTATCGTTTCGAAATCCGCCCCTTTTCTAAAATTTCATTTCTTTCTCTGAGCCCTGCCTACCTGTACTTCTTACCTTCATTACATGTGTAATAAGAGCTTCAACCTTCCTTTCTTACCTTGGTGGGGGGAGGGACACAACCCCAAAGAAGGAAACTGTACACTGTTCCTTCAATCTTACCTGCACGTGTTCACTTTCTTGATGACACACCTGTGCATAGCTCCACATGTACAGGTACATGCATTTAACACACCATTTTCTGCTGGGTAAGGATGAAAAGCACGACACAATAAAAAGGTACTGTGTATGGAGTGATGGTCTTCTTTATGCTCACACCATCAAGCATTTGCAACATGTCGATGGATATGGTGATTTGGTATGACAAGTGTGTATGGTACCATAGCTGCAGCATTACATGCCAAAAACGGGCCACCAGAAAAGAATGCTTTTTATTTAGGACAGCTTTGCCAACCATTCATATGGAGAACACAGATCAATTGCGTTCAGGTCTCTGGCTCATTGAGGCAGATGGACGTTGTGGACAAATACCTGTGGAGTACGATCAGGTTAGGCTGGCTGCCACGGGGATCGAAGCAGTACATGTAATGCTGCTTGTTTTGCATGTGTAGGAACCATACACACTTGTGCATAGATCTAGATGTACATCAAATAATCTAGAACAGTACAGTACATATACATGTACACACACATTCAGCACAGTGTGTGGATGCTCATGCATCTGCAACATGTTGATGGATATGGTGATTTGGTATGACAAGTGTGTATGGTACCATAGCTGCAGCATTACATGCCAAAAACGGGCCACCAGAAAAAAATGCTTTTTATTTAGGACAGCTTTGCCAACCATTCATACGGAGAACACAGATCAATTGCGTTCAGGTCTCTGGCTCATTGAGGCAGATGGACGTTGCGGACAAATGTCTGTGGAGTACACACCTGTACATGTGGAGTACACACCTGTACATGTGGAGCTATGCACAGGTGTGTCATCAAGAAAGTGAACACGTGCAGGTAAGATTGAAGGAACAGTGTACAGTTTCCTTCTTTGGGGTTGTGTCCCTCCCCCCACCAAGGTAAGAAAGGAAGGTTGAAGCTCTTATTACACATGTAATGAAGGTAAGAAGTACAGGTAGGCAGGGCTCAGAGAAAGAAATGAAATTTTAGAAAAGGGGCGGATTTCGAAACGATACCTAAAATTGAATTTTAGTGCAGCGTTGGTGGTTAGAGATCAATTTCTGACAAAACACCTATATAAACTGTGAATGTAATTCGAGGGCGGCACTGGGGGCTGTGCTGTGTACACCAACAGCTTACTTTAAAGCAGGTGAATGTACTTAATTTTCCTGATGTGCGAAGGTGTTAATTTCCTGATGTGCGAGCCGGTACTGTAGGGCTCAAAGATAAACTGTGAATTGCTTAAAAATAGTTCGTGTTAAAAGTTCGTTGTTCCGAGTGGCACTGCAATGGTTCCCCTACATGTAGTTCCATCAGATAAATTTATATACATGTAGTTCAAATCTACAGTACACTAAAATGTGTGCAGAGAAAAACGAAGACATGTACACTCTACAAATGGAGGGCGGGCTGATAGCTCCACTAGTAGTTGATGGTTTCCCTACCAGTAAGTGCTCTGCGCTTGTGTGCTTGCAGTGAGAGGGTGGTGGTTCTAGTGTGTGGGGGATGCCCATGCTGGCTCCAGGGCCTCTGACTCAACTTGCAGTGAAGGAAAAGTATTAGGGGGTGGGGCCAGGAGGCTGGCCCCAGTTTATGGGCACCAGAAAATTCCATTTGCATGGTTCCACTAATTCCATCAGAAGTGTTTAGATGATGTAATACATACCAGCTTCCCTGAAATTAATGGTGCTGCCAACAGCATTATTGTGGGGGGCCCCACTGACCCTGGGGAGTTGGGCAGCTGGTGGCTCCCCTGCTGAAGTACATGTGCTTCACGCCAGCAGAGAAGGTCGACCATTTGGTGGGAGTCGGAGTCCCCAACACCTCGGAGATGCTTCAGCCGCTATCGAAAACCTGTCTGAGGAAGGTACTAGGTCGACAAAGGGAAAAGGGCCGGGAAGGGGGGGGACTATTGCTAATATCAATGCCTGCACTTCACTCAGACTTTGGGCTGGTGGACGTACGAATACTGTCATGGAGCCTCCGTTAGGCAACTGCACTTGGACGGTATGTTAGGCCCTTCTTCCACGTATTTGAAGGTGCTTCACTTACACAAGATATAAAAATTTAATTAAAATAAAATTGGTGATGTAGGATTTATAGACAGCAATTGAGTAAAAAGTAAGGAACAAGGAATTACGGATATTATGCATTCATTAAATTATAAATATTACATACCTATATTTGGCACAGAATTTCAGGCAGGTAATTTGCTAAATAATGTAGGTATGTAATATTTATAATTTAATGAATGCATAATATCCGTAATTCCTTGTTTCCTTACTTTTTACTCAATTGCTGTCTATAAATCCTACATCACCAATTTTATTTTAATTAAATTTTTATATCTTGTCTCACTACTTTTTCCCCCCCGGCGGGTTCCTACTTACACGTTGCATGCATGAGAGCAAACAAAGAAAGAAGGGTCAACCTTGGAATATAATATAGAGCATCACATCACAGCAGTATAGTACAGTTTGATCTGCTCACTTGCTATCATTATTAAATCACACAATAATTCTTTCTTTTAAACAGCTAAGTATCTGAACTGGCATGTGAGCAACACCCAGTCTCTCAGCCAGGTTATTTTGAAAGGTGAGAGGACCCCTATAAAAGAAGTGGTAGTGGAGGAGAGGAGGTATTAGTAGTGAAGGAACAACATTATATGCTCAGACCACAAATGCCCTTAACTACCCAGAGCATCATGATATTTAATGCCATTTTCTAATGCCTAGCCTAACACGCTTCATTAAACCACTATGGATTATCAACTACCAAAATTGGTTTATCAGGATCAACCGAAGCATAGCACCCCCGGCCCCCCCCCCCCCCCCATCATGAAACTATCCTCACATGATTCAAAGCCCTCATCTCTTGACTGAAGGTACATGTATGCATGCGTTCTCCAAAGCCAGTAGCAAAGGCATCAGATTATGTCTGTCCTTGATGTGAGTATGTATATGATTAAAGCAATTGGCCATTCGCACCAAAGATGCTTAACAGATTGCTTGCCATTTTCATAAGTGGTGTGCAAAAGCACCACCAATGAGTACAGCACAGAATAGGTCTACCATCATGGCCAAACTGTATCCATGATATCCAGCTGTTTTGGGGCAAAGAGGTGGAGAAGGAAGTGATTCGTGAAGGAGGGGTAGGAAGAAGAGTGAGAGAGGAGAGAGGAAGGGAAGGGAAGGGAGAAGGGGGAGAGAAGGGGAAGGAAGGATGGGAGGGGAAGGGAGGATGGGAGGTGAAGGGAGGAGGGTAAGGGAGGATGGGAGGTGAAGGGAGGAGGTGAAGGGAGATGGGAGGTGAAGGGAGGAGGGTAAGGGAGGATGGGAGGTGAAGGGAGGAGGGGAAGGGAGGAGGGGAAGGGAGGATGCAAGGTGAAGGGAGGAGGGGAAGGGAGGATGGGAGGGGAAGGGAGGAGGATAAGGGAGGATGGGAGGTGAAGGGAGGAGGGGAAGGGAGGATGGGAGGGGAAGGGAGGAGGATAAGGGAGGATGGGAGGTGAAGGGAGAAGGGGAAGGGAGGATGGGAGGTGAAGGGAGGATGGGAGGTGAAGGGAGAAGGGGAAGGGAGGATGGGAGGTGAAGGGAGGATGGGAGGTGAAGGAAGAAGGGGAAGGGAGGATGGGAGGTGAAGGAGGATGGGAGGTGAAGGGAGGATGGGAGGTGAAGGGAGGATGGGAGGTGAAGGGAGGAGGGGAAGGGAGGATGGGAGGTGAAGGGAGGATGGGAGGTGAAGGGAGGATGGGAGGTGAAGGGAGGATGGGAGGTGAAGGGAGGATGGGAGGTGAAGGGAGGATGGGAGGTGAAGGGAGGATGGGAGGGGAGGATGGAAGGGGAAGGGAGGAGGGGAATGGAGGATGGGAGGTGAAGGGAGGAGAGGAAGGGAGGATGGGAGGTGAAGGGAGGAGGGGAAGGGAGGAGGGGAAGGGAGGAGGGGAAGGGAAGAGGGGAAGGGAAGAGGGGAAGGGAGGAGGGGAAGGGAGGAGGGGAAGGGAGGATGGGAAGGGAGGATGGGAGGTGAAGGGAGGAGGGGAATGGCAGATGGGAGGTGAAGGGAAGAGGGGAAGGAGGATGGGAGGTGAAGGGAGGAGGGAAAGGGAGGATGGGAGGTGAAGGGAGAATGGGACAGAGGATGGGAAGTGAAGGGAGGAGGTGAAGGGAGGGGGAAGGAGAAGAGAAAGGGGGAGGAGGGGAATGGAGAAGGGAAGGGGGAGAAGGGAAGGGGGAGAGGGGAAGGGAGAAGGGAAGGGAGAAGAGAGGATGAGACAGGAGGAAAGAGGACGAGCAAAGGATGGGATAGCAAGCACAACATCACACCTGTACAGATAACTCGGCAACATATCCGTGGAACATAGCACACACAAACATACACATACACCCACCCTTCCAGAGTATTCCACTCCTCATTGTAGTAGGATGGTGTTCCCTTTCCTTTTCTCCATCTCCACCTAACAACATTGGCCAAGAACAGCTCACAACTGGCAGACACACATATTTGAATGAAAACAATATACCTTCCTCTGAGCAGCAGTGCTTGTGGCCATGTCAAGAACAAAGCTTTGTAGCAACTACTATGGGGTTAGTTCCAAGGATGCTCTGTCATAGGAGAGACATGAGTTATGGGGTTACACGCATTTGTGAAGGATATTCCCGTTGATAGAGGAGCAACCATGCATTGAACACAACAGAACTCACTTATAAATGGTCCTACCAGCAGGCCATCGGCCAGATTGCATAGCGTACTGAGCATACATGGGGGGGGGGGGGATACAGATAACATTGTAAATCGCAGACGACTTGCAAGAACACACGCAAAGGATATACCATTCCCTTGCGCGCGAATAAACTTGGATATTGCACCCAAACGGTATACTCCTACCTCTCTTTGTTTCATGCGCTTCTTGAATACTGTCACGCTCCTCACATTCATCTTGCGACTCGTCTACACAACTTTTGTCAAAAAATGGCTTCTACTATTATGTCTGTACATGTACACGTGTTTCCGGTGATAGAGCCAGGGCACCCTTCTAGATTTGGAATAGCATCTGGCCACGACCTCCGGATAAGGCATTAGAAGCTGATAAAATCTGTTGTGGGCTACGTGTTAACATAACTAAGTTAGCTAAAGATCGAAATTGTGTTCAGTATAACTCAAAATAGGAAAGTAATAGTACCAAACAAATTCGGCAGAAAGTTTCTAACTTATCTCCTACAGTTCCTTTTGATAACCGCAAACATTACGCTTCAATCGCGACAAAGATACAATGCAATAAACCTCTTATCCGAGCGAATCTTATCTTATCAGATCCGGAAGGAATCGTGTTTTTCCATATTTTCAGGTTCTAGTGTGGGGACGAGAGAGCGTTATCTCTGTTGTCTGAGCTTTCTAAGCGTCGGCAGTTTTACTACATTGTACGTAATCGTTGGCTGTATCCAAATACGCTGCTAAATTCCAACTGATTCTACGGCGCATCGGCAATAATGGAATCTGGTGTTTTGCTAATCGTATTCATGACACTTCAAATCCTACATAGGACCTACTAACGTAGGTCCCGATATATATTATGTATTGTGGCTTGCTGCAAAAAGCCGCGAAGGTTGTGAAGGAAGTGGTTCTTGGTTATTACAGTAATGAAACAGAATGGACCCAAGACTCTGTTGATTCAAGGAAGGTACGAGGTCATGTGACTGGCTGCATCTGACCCCAGTTCTGATCACGTGACAGGACTTTCTGAGGCGCTTAGGAGGTCCTGTTCAAAATCTCTACCACCGTGTATCGTACATCAATGGAACGCTTTGCGAGAAGACTGGAAAGAATCGTACAGCTGTAGTGCAGGTGGGGGTGGTGATGAGGGTGAGGTGGGTGAGGTGAGGGTGGGGTGAGGTGAGGGTGGGGTGAGGTGAGGGTGGGGTGAGGTGTAGTGAGGGTGAGGTGTGGGTGGGGTGTGGGTGGGGTGAGGTGGGGTGAGGTGAGGGTGGGGTGAGGTGAGGGTGGGGTGAGGGTGGGGTGAGGTGAGGGTGGGGTGAGGTGAGGGTGAGGTGAGGGTGAGGTGAGGGATGGGACAAGGGATGGGGTGAGGTGGAGGATTATATCATGGGATGCTTTAGGGCTCCTCTCCTCCCCATCCTCAGATCTCCTGCTTGCTCACATCCAACAGTATGGTGTTGGATGTGAAGGAAGTTGACACTTGCAGATACCTGCTCCACATCGGCACCCCTCACATGTGTACACACCCACTGTTCACTCACGTCAACCAACACACGGCAGATGTTATCAGCTGCTCACCCATACTGGGGCAGGAGGAGTTTACCCCTAATATATGCCATCCATGTACCCCTGATACCCCTAATATATGCTATCCATGTACCCCTGATACCCCTAATATATGCCATCCATGTACCCCTGATACCCCTAATATATGCCATGTGTACTTCTGTATGTCCTTCTAGAGCTTGAAGAACAGCAGGAGACCACACCTTTAGCCACACCCCTAGGGTCTGCTGAGGCAACACCCTCATCATGGAAGCTACCCTCTCGCGACCAGAATGTGCGTGAACTGGTGCTCCAAGCTCTTTCCACTCTCTTCAGTGATTTTGATGGACTGTTTGAGGAAGAGGAGGGGCAGGAAGGGGAGGGGCAGGAAGGGGAGGGAGCTTTGGGGACAGATGGAGGCCCAAAACCTTTGGCTGCACATTCAAACTCACTACCACAGACCACAGGTGCCAAGGATAGCCACAGGATACCTTCATCAATCAGCTCCAGGTTCAGAACAGATGATAATGTGAAATTATCCAACAGCCCAAGAAGTGTGAAGAGTAACAGTGTTGTTGCCATGGTGAAGGTGATGACCAGTAGTGAAGGTGATGATATCAAAGATGGCAGCCAAGGAAACAAGGCTGGGGATGAGGGATCTGATGAAGTAGGTGTGGCTCACATGGAGGGAGGAAAAGCTATGGAGGACAGTCAGGGTACACATGAGGGCTTGTATGTGTGTGTGCATGTGTGTGTATTTGTGTGCTGTGTGTGTGTGCGTGTGTGTGTATTTGTGTGCTGTACATGTGTGTGTATTGGCCTTTAAATTTTGTATGTTTGTTAAGGTGATGTCAAGGTGAAGATATACACATTTAAAGTAAACAGTCCGGAGGACTTGAAAAGGATGGAACTGGGAGATTTTAAGGAAATGGACCTTGAAGACTTGAAAGAGATGGGCCTTGAAGACTTGAAAGAGATGGACCTTGAAGACTTGGACCTTAAAGACTCAAAGAAAAGGAACATTGATGACTTGGAAGAAATAGACCTTGAAAGCCTGTTGTTGGATCCAACTGAGGAGGGGGAGGGGCATATGCAAGGAGAAGCAGGCAGAGAGAGGGAGGAGGGGCATATGCAGGCAGAAGCAGGGAGAGAGAGGGGGGATGCAAACAGCAAGGCTGTGTATGAGTCCCTGGTCCAGTCAGTTACCAGGGTACTTGAGAGTGTCATGGTCAGTGTGAATTATACTTGTGGGAAGTGGTTCTCAGTCTGATTGTTTCATTTTCAGCAACAAGATGAGCAGACTCCAATGGACCAGCGGAAACAACAGCAGCTTGAAAGCAGCTACAGACATAGTTGGGTCAAGGACAAGAAGGACAAGACCAGGCCAAAGTGAACCCTTCCATCCACATCTCACCATCCATTTGCAGACCCTCATCACATCGGGAGCACCCCCCCCCCCTCACCCCTCATCCTACAGTTCTGTGATAAAGTGTATGGCTATGTGGTTGTATGGCTTATTGTCTGTGGCTGTGTAAAATATGGAAATGTGTGTTGTTTATGACTGCACATGTAATGGACCAGGGTCACCAGTTGAGAATATAAAAGCTTCAAACACAAACAGTACATACATACATAAAACTATGATTAGTTGGTGGATGCTAAAAAAAATGGTAGGTGAAATTTTTAATGATGTAATTATTGTTTTTCTTGAATGCGCTTGGAGCGTTTAGGCTTTTCATGACCACTGTTGTCAAATTTAACTCTTCTGCGCACCTTAAAGCAATGCGGTACGCCAGCAGGAATGTGCTTGGGGCACTTAGGAGAATGTTTAGGAACATTGTCTTTCTGTATTGATGTGGCTCCCTGGTCCCCAGACTCGTGCTGATGAAAGACGTAGTGTAAGATAATTACTTCCATGGACCCCTTACCTTCCTATGGACCCCTTACCTTCCTATGGACCCCTTACCTTCCTATGGACCCCTTACCTTCCTATGGACCCCTTACCCTCCATGGACCCCTTACCTTCCTATGGACCCCTTACCTTCCTATGGACCCCTTACCTTCCTATGGACCCCTTACCTTCCTATGGACCCCTTACCTTCCTATGGACCCCTTACCTTCCTATGGACCCCTTACCTTCCTATGGACCCCTTACCTTCCTATGGACCCCTTACCTTCCTATGGACCCCTTACCTTCCTATGGACCCCTTACCTTCCTATGGACCCCTTACCTTCCTATGGACCCCTTACCTTCCATGGACCCCTTACCTTCCTATGGACCCCTTACCTTCCTATGGACCCCTTACCTTCCTATGGACCCCTTACCTTCCTATGGACCCCTTACCTTCCTATGGACCCCTTACCTTCCTATGGACCCCTTACCCTCCATGGACCCCTTACCCTCCATGGACCACTTACCTTCTATGGATCCCTTACCTTCCTATGGACCCCTTACCCTCCATGGACCCCTTACCTTCCTATGGACCCCTTACCTTCCTATGGACCCTTTACCTTCCATGGACCCCTTACCTTCCTATGGACCCCTTACCTTCCATGGACCCCTTACCTTCCTTCTCTCTGGTGCACTTGGATCATCCCTGATCCCCTGTTTAAAGGCAGCAGCTTTTTCTTGAATGCGCTTTGAGCGTCTAGGAGGTACTTCAAGAACGTTTGTCTTCACTGATGTTTGATTAAAGTACTGCCATGTAGCATACAGCAGTTATTTTAGTCCCTTACTTACCTCCTCCCCACCCCTTACTCACCTTCCTACTCTTTGGTGCACTATCCCTGACCTCCTCCCCACCCCTTACACACCTACCTACCAAAGCAGCCTTACTGAAAGAAGGCAAAGTGACAATCTTAGTGATTTGCACTGTAAAAGGACACACATACACAACACACACAACACACAACACACATATACACACACACAAACACACAACACACACACACAAACACACAACACACATACACACACACAACACACACGCACACACACACAAGTGATGCTGTGCATCATTGCAGCAAATCTTTACCTGATCTATCCAATCCAAACCACTGTAGTCATCTGACATCCCTCCACTCTTCAGAGTATGGTGGAACAAACCTTTCAGCATCTCGTAGTCAGGCCTTTCCTTGTAGCCCAGCTTGTACACACACTGGAGGTAGTCCTTCAGGCAGGAGGGGGTGGGAGGGGAGGAGCCAAAGCAGGCTGTCATCAGACCATCAACATTGTCCCTGTACCTAAGGAAGCCATGCTAACAGCTTAATGGATAACCACACCCACTTCATCTTCATTTGGGCCACCATTTCCTCAAGGTAGTCTTCACTGTCCCAGGGCAGTCGAGCACTAGCCCATTCAAGCAAGCAGTATCCTAAGGTCTCAAGATCTGCCCTTCGAGAAGGCGCTAAAGTGTGTGTTGTGGGAGTGACCACTGCCCCCAAGATGACCTTGGAAATGCTTACATTTGCCGTTGTGTACATCAATGCTGGTGTAGTTAATGGTCCCTTCAAATAACACATTTGTTACACGGTCCTCCTTGTGAAGGCCAGTGCACACGTTTAAGTAGCGCACTGCACACCCATAGTCCACTAGATATATCTGAGAAGGAGAGATGGTCATGAGGTCCTGATTGTGAGACAATAAATTGTGGTTACATCATCACACAGACACACAATAATAGGTCGAGAGCACATGAGCATGGAAGTGTGTACCTGATGCTTGTTTTCAAGACCCAGAACAATGTTTGAAGCTTTCACATCAGCATGTACAAAGCTATGTTCGTGCAAGAACTCCAGGGCTTCAAGCTGTGTGGTTTTTTATTTAGCACTGGCAGTACAAACATATCCTTCACTCACCAATCGAAGAGCAAGGTAACAGACAGTCTTGACACTAAATCTTCTTCCTAATGCCTCAAAAGTCTTCTGCAGGTCGTTCCCATACCGCTCCATCACCATGAAGTGGTACTGCATGGAGTCGTGGACGAGGCTTCCAGAACCAATGAACTTGGGTATGCCCAGAAAGCGAAGTCCTTTCTCCCGCACCCAGTTTTCAACTGGAGACAAGTATAATACATGTACCATCATTTTCCCCACATGATGCCAGGCTTGTTCTAACTGACATGATAGTTACGTAACCATTAGTACTACATGTACATGCAACACACTCACTGTATCGTGTAACGGAACGATAAATTACTAATTCCGTGGCAAGAGGAAAATTACTCGCAACAGTACTCGCAACCTGGTGCGTTTACATATTATTATAGCATCGTTAATGGCACACTTAAAAATTAATACCTTAACGACGTGCTTTGCTACAACAGCATCGCGTGATGCATCAGACCCATCAGGGATTGCTAAGTAGAGCTCTCCAAATGTTCCGTTTCCAATACAAGTCCCGAGTACCCACCGTTCTGCAAAACAAGTGGCGGGATCTTTGATAATATCTGTAGTCAGAACCTCTCCAGGTGTTAGCGGGGTCCTTGGTTCGTCGCCTCGCTTCTGCTTCTTTAGCTTTAAAGCCATAACCACTCAAACCGTTTCACACCATTTTCGAGAGTTCTATATGTAGTCAAAACTATGAGCTAGACTTGTGGGTTTGAGTAATTAAAAACCATCGTAATGAAGTTTCAGAGCATATAAAAGTGCGAAACTAAATTTAGTATGTTATACGAACAACAATCACAGCTGCGCAAGCGTTTTTATTACGATGCGTCGTTTAACTACTGGCATTCGATTTACTTGTGACCTGCAGTTTAGCTGTCTACTAATCTTTACTCGTCATACATGTATTAGGCCGGCACTTGCTTCAATTCATATTGTGTTAACATAATCATTGTATACTTCTAATGATGATAGCGTGTCACGGTGGCGGCAATTGCACTTGGATCTAAACATGCCAGTGGTGCTACAATAGCATTGTTCAAATGTCCTCTGTAATCAGATCATTTTTACTTTTAGGTCAAGTGTGTTAGAGCAAGCAAAGCAAACTGTTGAAGTTGCTTGAGAAAAACAGAAAGCAGATTACAACAAAAAGCTAACCAATCCTTCTGTAAAAAAGTAAATTGATGCAAGACGTTATGGACACAACACTAATCATTGAATCTGTGCCAGTATATGGGCTTGCCAACAGTGCAGACACATGGAATTACAAGTGACACACAAATATTTTGACAGTTTCTCATTCTGCAAGGAAGCGAGCTGGTTAAAGGGTGGCTTGCGATGGTGTGTGGAACTGCTGTGGACACGCACAAGGCATGTTCTATGCCACAAGCTGCAAAATGGAACATGAACACAGTTATAGAACATGTTTGTGTCATAGTATGGGTGTCATTTGATTGAAGGATATAAAATATTACACGTACATCGTTCAAAGGCAACTTTTAATCACGGGTGGATGTATCATTTAACTTACCTAGATAGCCTACTAGCCTTCTCAAAGCCACCCTTGGTTCGTACAGATAGGTTGCTTGTAGTCTCTTTACACATAACCGGTCTCACACAAATACTATGTTAAGCAATAAGCCTGCTGCACATTAAAGAAGTGCAGCCTCACATTATGCTTCCCATAGAGCAATACAACTGCAACAATTTTTTTTTTGTGCATCACCAGACCTGTTATCAAGGAATTTCTAATTCCAAACTGCAGTCAATGTCAAACACACACATTTAAAAGATAGCAATTTTCTAACTGGTAAGATCTCTCACCACAAAGAAGGGACTGCTGTTATTCAAAATGAATGTCCAACAGTAGTAGCATGTCATCATTCAGAACACTGTACTGAGACCTGCAGACTGCTTGTTCAGATAGTGTAGCAACAAGGTTCATCGGGCCGCCTTTTAACGTTTAACATTCATCGGGCCGCCTTTTAACGCGATTTGAGCGTAAGTTCTCCAGAATAGCTTTAAAAAAGAAGTACGGTTGTGGGGAGTTGCTATGACGTATGAGTATTCCCGAAAGGCTACGTGCGTGCCAGACTTGACACTCCCAAAGTACTCGACCAATACCTCCAGCGGCTTGGCCTCGCCTTTCCTCTGCAGCACATAGGCCACTGCATCTTGTATGTAGGTCATCAAACAGTGTTTCTGAAGATAAACCTCTGGAGCCAGAAGCGTTGTGGCGTTACTTGACGCCATTTATTGCATCGCACTTATGATATTACTACATGTATTGTATTATTCCCACAAGATTATTATATATATGATGACATTTGTTATTCTTATTATTGATTTTAAAAGTAAAAATTAACGACGTCGTTCATTTGTTTACTCCCAACAAGGCTTTTTAAAAGCGTTTGTTGACGCTTATAAAAGCATGGACTGCAGTGGTGATGTAGATCTAGTCAAAGTACCACTAGACGAAGTAAATTTTGGAGCATGGAGGTACAAGACAACAGGGGAAGAAGGGATAGCGCTCTTTCACAGGGAAGGCTCCTCGAATCTTTACGTAAGGACCCATACTAATGGAACCAACAACGCCCCACCGGCCACCTTCACACTCCGTGATATTACGGGAATGGACCTCGCTCTGGTGAGCAGTGTGCCAGGCGCCTTAGAGAGCATGGTGGTAAGGTGTACGCTGGAGACAGAAAGCGACGTCGTTTACGAGAGCCATACCGCTGAAAAAAGTACGGCCGAGCTCACCTGCCACCTCGTGACCATGAAGGCGTCCGTTCATAAGGCAGGCGAGCTGCGAGATATGCTCTTGCAGCTGAAAACTGGTCGGCAGGACCCAACCAACGACGACCTAACCGAAGACGACCTACTCTTGCAGAAAGCTGAGACCGAGCCGCGAGTTACTCCACTAGACGCTCTCCCGGCATGGATCTTTTATATTCCTACGTGGCTATATACAAGGAAGGTACGAATAACTCTGGAAAAACTGATATTGGTGTACACTGTGTTTTCAGTCTTTTGGGCCAGCTGGCAGCTCTATAGACACGTACACATCATACAAGTCACGTTCCAACCGTTCATTGACCTTCTCAAGAAGCACCTCGCATCAGTCATGGAAACGTTTGACATGGCATTGATAGTTTTCACAGAATGGTGGGCACAGTGGTTAAGTCCACTCAGCATCTTCCTGAGTACAGTACTAGCGCCAGTGCTGATGTCGTTGAAGGCAAGCCTTGCCCCTCTGCAGGCCCTCTGCACACTGCTGATCACTAACCTCAGCCAGTTGCTCGCCTCGTCTTCCTTTGTACTAACAATTAAAGGAATATTGCAGAGCATCGCTTTCATGGCGGGTACCCAGGCCTGGAGGTTTGTGACGGTACTAGTCTGGCCTGCCCGCCAGCTCTGCATGTACATCGTGAGCTTCCCCCTAGCTGTAGCCTCTCTTGACGTCAGCCGTGTTAGGTTTAGCTGGGTACTAGGCATGGTCACCTCCAGCTCTAAGGCTATCGGCAACGGTACGGTCAAACTTTTCAATTACCTCATGCACCAAAAGCAAAGAAAGGTGCACAGGCTGCATAAATCCCCAACCAGACTGCAAATGGACACTCCAAGGAAAACATTGATCCACATACAGTCTTCTGAGCATGACAAATGCAAGTCATAAAGAAATTGCATGCAGCAGCTCTATCGTGTGCAATGTGTGTCACCAAAATCAAAATGAGAACATGTGTGAGGTGTGTGTGCCTGTTCAAGTCTTCGGGCTTGGGTTGGCTTGTTTCTTCAACATTCCGTAAATTTTCTCTTTTATCCACTCCTTATTGTGAGGATGGTATGTACCTGTGGATGGTTGGAGGCTAGCCGAGTTTTGGGGTGAGGTAAAGTAGATAGCAGGCTAACCATGGCCAGCTTACACTAAGCAACTCAGGTCGAAGAGGTTATCAATGAACTTGAATAGTTCGCTAATGTCATACGTGATTGAAGGTGTGTGTGGATTTAGCTGCCGAAGGTGCTCCTCGTAGATCTTACAGATACCTACAAACATCTTAGTGGGCGGATTTTGATGTGGTGAGAATTACCTTCGAGACATTCCTGTGCGCTTTCGTAGTCCGTATACGTTCGCGTATCATGGCCTCTTGTAGGCTGGATCAGAAGAATTGTATGCGGCTGCAAATAGAAGAAACGCGCTTAGCAAAAATTCGCGCTTGCTGCTAACTTGTGTGCTTACCATCCTTGTGCTCTAATTCGGCTCTTGGTCACGTGCTATTATTACAATTAATATCCAATCATATTCATTGATTTATCTCAGTATGTTTGGTCACTAGGAGACCCGCTACATCTCCGGCTTTCTTGGAGGCCTACACAACTGAAGATGGTTCATTTTGTAAGTGCTGGGCGGCAGTGAACGTTACCCATCTGTTAATAGATTATTATCTTCGTGTACGTGTAGCCACCTCCTACGCCAATTAATGACTGGGACTCTGACGAAGAAGATGGCATTGCTGATCAAACACCTTTGGTCATTAATTGGTAATGGACTACTAAGCCAGGTGTACATGTAAACGGATCACTCTCCTCTGCTGTCCGTAATAGGTTTAATATGCTAAATGTGAGTGTTGCTGTATCGTCTCTGCCTGGTAATCGCTTCGCTGGTGCAAGGAGAAGCCTGGTTGCAGACATAGGTAATCACGGATCCATCGGCTCTCATCTGTTGCTCACTTGTTTTGCTGCACGTAGACACACTTAAGGAAGCAGCCATTCAGGATATATTCGTACTGTGCACAGACGACGAGCTACGATGGTAAGTAGGGTGTCATGGTGTGATCACGTAGCGTAGATGCTTTGATCCAATTTAACAAGGTGTAAAGTAGGAACTATGGTAGAGGATTACAGAAAGAAGGGCTTTACTGTCCACCACTATCCAATGGCAGAGGAACCAGCTGTGGAACAGTGCATAACCCTGTTACATGACCTACACAGTTGTTTGCAAAATTCTAGAAAAACCCTAGTCCAGTGAGTTTCCCTGGAGACGAAAGGCACACAAATGATTAAATCCCCTTGTATTTGCAGCTGTGTTGATGGCCTGGGCCGGTCATGTTTGGTTGTGGCACTGCTAGCATTGTACACCAATGAAGATCTGTCACCCATTCTAGCCATTGAGCTGGTTAGACAAGTGAGAGGTGCAGCTGCTATACAGACCATCAAGGTAAGAGTGGTGAACAATTGACAGCATTCCAATACGTGTTTGGCCACCTCTAGCAATACTATTGCGTATTGGAGTTCAGAAAGAACTGGGCTGATCACGTGGTGCAACAACGGTATCAAATGCAAAGTTGAACTGACTACAGTTGATGAAAAATGTTTGTATTTTCTACAGTGCGTACCGTATGTTTTTGACTATGGCATTTTCGATATCATGTGCCTCATTAAGACTCCATTAAGTTTCTCCAATTTTTTGACATCCTGGTGTTGATCTGTCCGATACTTCAAACACTGCAAAAGGAGACTCGGCGCTTGTGAACAAGCGATACATTTTAAAACAATAATTACCTGCTTGTCATCGGTCATTTTGAGAACCAAGGTGCCATCACAGTGTCTATATTTCACGACAAAGCGCACCTACAAAGAAAACGCTGACTCGTTTAAACTTTTTATGATATAGACGGTAGAACGCACCTTCCAAGGGTCTTGGCTGTAGAGTCTTTCAGCTGCTTTAGCAAACTCTTCCCATGTTTTCATGTATGTCATTGTGGCGATGGTATTTTATTAAAATTAATGGCTCACTAGTATTGCGCTGTAATTAGGATGACCAGAACAGCTAGAAGACGCTCGAAAAAGTCGTGTCTCCCAGGGACACCTTTTTCAGAAATGGTAGCCCACCAGAAGAGCACAGATGGTGATCATTTATTGACTGACCAGAAGAGTACGGAAGGTGATGCTCTATGTCGACTGAAACAGCGTATTGAGTCATATCACATCGGCCAGGCACTTGCGTAAAGAATAACAAAGAGGTCACGTTGAAAGCAAAGACGGAAAGAGAGTTAAAGAGAACAGATGTGAAGAAAAAGAATAGAAAGCTGGTGAAAATGGTCACTAGTGATGAGGTAGATCCTGCAAGCCGGATACCCGGTTTGAATGAAGGACAAACGAGCCAAGTAAACGCCGCCCCACCAAAAAGCAAGCATGCAGCTGCAAAGAAAAAGCGTTGCCGTTTCTGCCGAAAAGTCGGTCACGTTATGGAAAAGTGTCGCGAATGGACGGACAAATCGAAACTATGTTATAAGTGCGGATCAGCGGAGCATGGCATTAACGACTGCAAGACCCGCGTACCCCCAGGCAGGTTCAGAAGCGATGTTTACACGGTGTATAAAGTTTTTGTTGTCACAGGACACTACCCTTTTGCCAAGTGCTTCATATGCGGAGAGGTTGGTCATTTGTCTAAGACCTGCTCACAGAATCCCCGCGGCCTCTATCCAGAAGGTTAATAACTTAGCCTTTACATTGTCACTCACTAGTGGGCCTCCCTCTGCAGGTGGAGGCTGCTGGCACTGTGGTTCTGTTGAACACCTAAGAACCAACTGTCCACAGCATTTGAAACAGTCCCAGGGTACAGCACCACTGACAGCCAGACAAGGTTAGCAGTATTGTAGATGATGTAGCAGTTACTACTGACACACTCCACACCACCAGTTAGCAGTACAACAGCGAGCCAAAGTGCAGATGCTGAAGATACTATACTTAGTATTGACACCGGTCACAAAATCACAGTTGCTAGACACAAAGTGGTCACATTTTAACCCCACCACTGTTCCATTAGTGTGTTGAGACATTAAATGTTACTACTGTCAATGTTAGAACGAACCATCTTTTCTACTTCCAAGCCTTGTGCGGTCCACACGCAAATGCACCGCTGTCTTGCCCTTCTGTTCCATCTTGTCTGCTACCATTGAAGACTCGCGTGGTGGTGCAGAAGATATCAGCCGACTGGGCTTGGAACTCTTTACGACCACCAACCGCGATCTTGCATCTGGCTGTTGCTGCACCTTCATCCTTTTAGCCTCGACTGTTATGTCTCTGGTCACCTTGCCTTCATCTCTGTGCTGCAGCGAATCCTTTCCTGACCGATCAAGGCGCTGGAAAACTGATTGCTGTGAACTTTGCACCACTCGAGAGGCATCCAGACCACCTCGTGAGTGCAACCCTGCAGAATCGACAAGATCCAATATTCTTCTCTCTCTTGACACACAGAGCCTCTCCTCCTCACCTGCGGCCTCCAACACCCTCTGGCTGAAGAGGGTACCTGTGCGCTGCTGGGCCACGCTGGGTGAGCCACTCCCCCGGCCAGGCATCACAACCTGCCTGGTCTGCTTGGTAGGACGCACCTCCACATCGCTCCGGGCAACCTGCCTGGTCTGCTTGGCAGGACGCACCTCCACATCGCTCCGGGCAACCTGCCTGGTCTGCTTGGTAGGACGCACCTCCTCATCGCTCCGGGCAACCTGCCTGGTCTGCTTGGTAGGACGCACCTCCTCATCGCTATGGGAGACCTCAATCTCATCTGCATACATGCTGCTTCTCTGCATTGTATACATAGCAATGATCAAGACATATGTGCAAGCACACACACACACACACACACACACACCTTTCTATGTATTCTGCTTTCATATGCTGCTGTGGTGTACTCCTCCTGATAGCGATTCCTTGGCTATACAACCAAATACCATCGTATATGTATGCAAAAGGAACAAAGCAAGGTGTCCACCTATCGTACTAACCGGTGCTACATCCTGGGTCTGGACAGGCACATCGTGGTGAGATCCTAACTGTTTATTAGCCAGTAATATCTGGTCCGATCTCAAAGTGCCATGGCGAATGGTAGTGTGCACCACTGGATGGTACCTCTCAATATCCCCCACGCCCTGCACTGCCTCATCCAGCCCTTCATACCCCGGGGAGGCTGGTGGCAACACACCCTGTGCAGCAGTTTCACGGCCCCAGGCATCACTCGCATTCAAGTCCAGTGAGCTGTCACCCACTGTCAATGAGGCTAAACTAGTCAAGAGTGATGGATAGGTGTTTCTTACATGGTTCATGGTCAGATGCTTGACCAGACATAGTGGTGGACACTGCTGGGATCTGGGCAACAGTTGGATTGGTATCAGTGTTGGTTGGCCCAAACTTTTCTTTTCTCTTCAGCTCCTACTAGGATGAAAGCAAGCGTCACTATAGCGACTGGTCCCTTGAGGTGTGGTCAGTGAATGGCCCCTCACCTGATTGTACACTTTTTTGGCGTGCTTCAAGATACTTATGAGGTCTCCCATCACTTTGATTCCCATATCCAACAGGATCTCCTAAAGTTGGGCGCCCAGTAATGAAGAAGGAACATAAAAGTGTTGATCGGACCTTGTTTAAGTCGAGCAGCATGTCCTTAGTGATACGATTCTCCTCGAAGATACCTGCATAACTAATATCGTGGTATTGGCAAAGTCCGTATATCCCATTTAAAAATCTGGTTACCTCTTAACAGTTGCAGACGGAATGCCTGCGTCCTTGAAGAACTGAACCCAGAAACCTAGCGAATTAAGATAAGTAACGTTGTTACGCCAACTGGCGCGCACCCAAAGGGAGAAGGACCTTGAGTCGAGTAATTCCTTAGAAATTTATACTTATACATACTAAAAATGTCAAACACACAATGCCCAAATGAAAAGGCAATAGAACAACAACACTTACTACTCATTTGCTATATCCGTTTCAGCTTTGGAACACCCACTATCAACGCATGCGTTCTCGCAACCGTGTCTGGGCACGAGTCATTCAAACATTGATAGTCCAACGTTACAACCGAATGCAAATAACCTTCCGTAAGGTCTTTAATCTATAATGCAATGCGCCTCCAGGCTCGGTGCCTCTGCAGATCTAGATCGTCCTATGACTATCCACAGCTGTTCTCTACGTCGATAAACCTTGCTTGCTCAGAGAGCAGAATATTGGTGTCAGTGTTTTTCGAACATTCCCTTATTTGCTTCATATTTACACGGTTGTGTTGTAGTGATATTAAATAATTATTACTAGCAGCCACTTATAAAGTTAGGAGATATACTATTAGAGAGGGATTGGAACTCATAAATCAACACCGCGAACAAACCTACAAATACCCAGGACATAATATCAGTTAATACTCATCACCAATGTCAATGATATTTATATATATGATGGAAAGTTCAACGCCTCCGCATTTTAACTACCAATACTGCTACTACTACGAGTACAGCTGCAACTGATATTGCTGCCATTGATATGACGAGTGGTCTACTCAAGAAACTGGCAAAGGAAAGTTATGTTGTCACACTCATTTAAAGCACTCGCAATATCTAACCTTTGAGTGTGATGGTCATCCCCTCCATCACTGTGACTAGTCTCTTTTGGTGCGAAATGTTCCGCTGGATGTGACTCAGTCTCAGTTGATTGTTCCTACACGTTAAAGGAAACGAATAAATTTAAGCGCTAACCATTTGAAAGCAAACCTTTTTTATCCGAGCTTCCGCCCCTGTTTCAACGAGCATTCTTACTACGTCGCCACTTCCCTGGAAGCAGTTCACCGCCTCCTTGTGAGTCACCTCACGGAGGCTAGTCCCGTTAACTTCTAGGATCTTATCTCCTACTTGTAATGTTCCGTCCTGGCCGGCAGCTCCATTGCTTTTAATAGTGGTAACGAAAATACCCGGGTCGGTGCCAACGTGTATGTTGTCAATACCCCCACGGATATTAAAGCCAAGTCCTGAAACAGATGTTGAATGCTTGTCTCAAAGCGCAGCACATACCTGTTGTCCCTTTACGTAACTCTATTTCTACGATCGTAGGGGCTGACGAAGCCATCGCGTTTCGAATTAATGCACAGCAAGCTATTATTCATCTACTAACGTTAATGCGTAAAATAGCTATACTTGTTTAGTAGGTCAAGGTTCGCGTTATTGCGATTGTACAATAACGCAAACGCTTCATGCATTGCAAACTAGATACACTATCGTTTGTTATCCATACGTACGCTTTCGATGAAAAGAAAACTATCGAAAACAAAAATTCAGTTAAACTATTCCTCAGTTGTCCGCATCGTTCTTCTGCGCAGCAGGCGAAGGGCTTCGTGAGTGCATTGCGTTATCTGATGTAGGGCTTTTCCTGGGAGATGCAGAATTGCGTTTGGAACCACTTCGAGACCTGCTCCGTCGAGGGCTTGGTGATCTGCTCCCTTGGGCGCTATGTGAAGCAGACCTGCTACGAGATCGAGATTTGTTGTGCTCCTTCTTGGAGTGATCCCCATCCTGAGCCATCTTTGGGGAGCCCTTATCTCTGGAAGCACTCCTTGAACGACTCTTGCTGTGAGATCTGCTTCTGTTCCTGTTATTGATAGCAGCAGGTTTGTCCTCAGCCTCCGTTTGCCCCTTCTCTTGCCCCTCAGGGGGATTTGCTTCATTTGTTACACCTTTGTCTCCAGAAGGTTCCTTTGAGCGAGATCTTTTTGGAGAACGACTCTTGCTTCGTGATCGAGATCTGGTCCTTGAACGGGACCTAGAGTACCTGCAGAAAAGTTCGACTTCAATCTAAAAAAACACATGTGTTTTTCCACATACTTCTTTTTGGACCCCTTTGAGTCCTCAATAAGCCGCAGTTTGCGTCCCTTCAGCTCCACACCATCCAGCTTCCTCAAGGCATTCTTCATGTCGTCATGGTTAGCATACTCAACAACACTGCATACCAAAGTATGTACACGTACATAAATATATATTTTTAAACCCTCTTCACAACAAAAAATAAACTCTCTTAACATGGTTTATCCCAAAAGCTTACCCCTCTCCAACACGTTGTTTGTGGGCATCAGCGTAAGTGATCTCACCAGCCTGTCTCATAAAGTCCTTCAAGTCCTGAATGTTCATCACCAAGTGAACAGAAGGAAGGGCTCAACACATAAATTTACCAACCAACTGATTAATAATAGTACATGCCAACTGCCCAATGCCTCATGAATATAACCTAGATGACACTTCCAATCCACACCTGACAACACCTTACCTTAAAAGATACAATAGAAAACGTAATGAGGGAGGACATTAGATGAGGGAGAGGTGAGGTGAGTGAGGTGATTAGGCTCATAAGTGGATGATGCAGAGTGATGAGAGCCACGATTGTGACGAGATGCAAATTTTAACATGATTAATATTTACATTTCTCAACACACACAAGCACCTTTTTTAGTGCCACTTCTGAACATCAGTTCCCTCACTAAGCCAAGCCAAACTTTTTCGTTGGAGGGGACCCCATTAGCCCACACACGCACAGCGCGTTGTACCACTACCCACTGGCCTAGTCAACGTCTGGTTAGCAGCCGGTTAGATTTAGATCATAAGAGATCACATGGTGGGTGTATTGGGAAAGGGGGTAGTAGGGGTCACGACAAGAGTAACGTCAGGGTGCACGCCAGGGGCACAAGTGGGAGCACCAGCCCATCACAGAGCCAACACATGCCTTGGAACGCAGGCAAGAGGTGCGTCAGTCAACACAGGCACTGCACAGTACAATGAACGACACCATCAGTAAAAAGCAGACGCATTAAAAAAGAACAGTGATTTTGGACTACCCCAAATTTTTCCTCACAGCTTACCTGCCAGCTGACACGACTCGAAATGTTCTCCACGATAAGACGGTAGTCCGTTCGAGTAGGAGGTCCATACCTGAAATGATAGGGAGGAAGAGATGAAGGAACTTGGTATAAACCCCACCTGGTAGGGTACGAGGGGGGGCCCAGGTATCATCCATGGGAGTAGACCAGTACGTACTTATTCAGCCAAGTAGGGGCCCTGCCGAATACACGTACACAGGTAGACACGCGGGCATGAATGCCATTGTGCGCGTGCGCGTTTGAACAACGTAACGTTACGCAGCCACTTACCCTCTCCGCCCTCCTCCGCGATCTCTGTCTTCTCCCGAACGATGAGAGCCCCCCCTGTAACTCGAACCTCCACCGCCTCTTGAATGCTCGACAATCACTCTGAAATTTCAACCAAAAACAAAATGACAACCGTTTTCAGCATTATATAAAGTTCACCTTTCGCCCAACAATTCGCGCCCGTTCAGCTCATATACCGCGTCTTCTGCATCTCTGGAATCTTCAAATTCCTTAATAGAAATTACAAGTGGATGCAGTTTCAAATAGGTCACGTCGAGGGGGTGGTATATTTAGCTCTTAAAATGGCCGCCTACCACAAATCCAAAGCCATTTTTTAAATTGATATCTCTGATACGTCCAAATCCACGAAAGAAACGTTCAACATCTTTTTCTCTGGCCTGGTAGCTCAAACGACCAAGGTAAACTCGACTCATTTTTCCGCGAACTGGATAACCACCCACAAAAAACTCAGCCCGCTTTAATTACCGTATATTTTCAGTAATTTTGGTGATCGCGTGCTCTCTCTTAATATTGGCCCCCGCAAAAAAGGAAAGGAAGTATGAGTCGTGTGTATCTTGGTCGTCTTAGCTTTCAGGCTAGGGAAAAGGATGTGGAGCGTTTCTTTAGAGGTTTTGGACGTATTCGAGATATAAATTTGAAAAATGGTTTTGGATTTGTTGTAAGCCGCCATGTTGTGCTTCAGTGCGCGCGCTTTATTTTGGTTACCGTACCTGTCAAGGAATTCGAAGACTCCAGGGACGCTGATGATGCTGTCTATGAACTGAATGGCAGAGAACTACTAGGAGAGAGGTAAATAGCAACATTACCGCCATTCTTGTGTTTTTCCTCACATTTCATGTTTGAATTTAGAGTTTACATTTTTGCTTCCTTCTCATATATTTTTCTTAACTTCATTTCCTCCTTTACCATTCTCTTTCTTCTCCGCCCCAGGGTGATAGTGGAACACGCTAGGGGAGGAGGAGGCTCTAACTACAGGGGAGGCGGGGGAGGAGGCGGCCGCTCAGGTGGTGGCGATAGAGATAGAGGAGGAGGACGAGGGTAAGCAGTTTGTGCGTACAGTGATATACTGTAGTACTCTGGTATAGTACACGTGCTTCTGTTGTGTGTGCAATGCTGTAGTAATTGGCCCTGTGTGCCTCTATAGAAGTGCTAATGTGTCAGATCAGACAGATGGCTTTCATACCACTTACCTCTTTCATGTTTCGCTTTGTCCCAGGTATGGTCCCCCAGCTCGAACAGAGCACCGTCTTATTGTAGAGAATATCTCGAGTCGTGTCAGCTGGCAGGTAAGCTGTGTGGAAAAGTTTGGGGATTTTTTTTTTTACTTCTTAAAAATGCGTCTGCTTTACTGATGTGTCGTTCATTGTACTGTGCAGTGCCTGTGTTGACTGACGCACCTCTTGTCTGCTTTCCAAGGCATGTGTTGGCTCTGTGATGGGCTGGTGCTCCCACTCTCTTGTGCCCCTGGCGTGGTCTCTGGTCCCTTGTCCCTTATTCCAATACAACCAACCTGGTCCTATCTAACCTAACCTGCAGCTAGGCAAAGGGGTAGTGAGTGCACATGGCGTTGCTGTGTGTGCACGGGCTAATGGGGCCACAAGAGTATGGCTTGGCTTAGTGAGGAACGGATGGTCAGAAGTTGCACTCTGTGTGCTGATCTAACTCCAGTGAGATGCCTATATATTTGTCGTTACTCCTTTATCTGGCATGTTTCAGCTTTGCACCCTGCATTGTAGGTGTCGTACCTAGTTTGCTGCCATTACTAATCTCCCTTAAATTATTAACCTGGTTATTAAGTACTCCTGGGCTCTCTGAATTTTCACATGACTGCCACTTTGTGGCTGCTGTGCTGATGCTGGTTTCAGGACTTGAAGGACTTCATGAGACAGGCTGGTGAGATCACTTATGCTGATGCCCACAAACAATGTGTTGGAGAGGGGTAAGCTTTCCTTTCCCCCTGACCATATTTCTAAATGTTCTTGTCGCTTTGTGATATAGTGTTGTTGAGTATGCTAACCATGACGACATGAAGAATGCCTTGAGGAAGCTGGATGGTGTGGAGCTGAAGGGTCGCAAACTGCGGCTTGTTGAGGACAGCAAGAAATCAAGGAAGAGGTAATCGGATCAGTCAACTGGTCATTTCATGGCTATCTGTTGAACCTTCCTATCAGGAGTTATTCCAAGTCAAGGTCTCGGTCACGTTCCAGATCAGATGCCAGCAGGTCCAAGAGCCGATCTCCTAAGCGGCGGTCTCGTTCCAAGGAAGGCTCGGTGGACCGCAAAGAGAACGCCAACAATGGCACAGATAAGAAATCTGACAATGCTGTTGAGAAGAGCAAAGAAGATTTGACGGATACAAAACAGAAGGAGAAAGTAACTGGTGACAATGGGAAGGGTAGGAGCAGAAGCAAGTCACCCAGCAAGAGTAAGAGTCGCTCCAGAAGTCCCTCCAGGGAGAAAGGCTCTCCAAAGACAACTGTGGCTGCTCCACCTGTTGCAGCTGCAAAGAGCCCCAGCAGGTCACGATCTCGCAGCCGATCTCGATCTGTATCACGGAGTCCTCAACAGAAGAGGCTGCGAAGCCACTCCAGAGATCGTTCTGGTTCCGCTCCAAGACAGAGCCCCACACCACAGGATGCAGACATGAACTCCCGCAGTGCATCTCCTGCAGCTCAGGTCAACGGGCCTGAAAACTAATAACCCTTCTATTGTCATGTAGTATCGGGTCATGCATGGACATCACCGTTATCTTTGCTACCATTTATTTTAACCGTTACGTTCGTACGTAAGTCTATGACAACTATTTTATTGATGCTTTTAAATACGTACAGTACAGTTAAGTCTTGGCGACTTGAAAGCAGTTACACTAAAAGGAATTGCAATATAACGGGAACCATAGAGCTCCTTGGCGGGCATTTCCTGGCTGCAGTCTGGCTCATGTTGCCTGTAGACCTTAAACAGATATTCTGGACTCAGCCATATCGCGTAAGATACTGGTAGAAGCGGCAACACGGGAATCATGACGTCATGATAATTACGATGAAGTTGAAGACGTCACAATAACCATAGATTAATAACCTTACGTAACGGAGATGAGTATCGAGGCCAGTGTCGCGGTGGCCGTGTTCAAAGCCCTACTGAAGGTAGCTGGACAAAATAATGACTTGAAAGTGACAGTTACAGAGACATTAAAAGGGACGGCAATAACCGCAACTGCGACGCTGGTTGGCGGGCTGGCGTTAGGGCCTGTTGGCTTAGCTGTCGGCGGTGCTATAGGTGGCGCAGCCGCATACGCCACTTCTAAACCCTACAAGCCAATATACCAGGTTCTGAACGACATGGATGAGCGGCAGAGGCAAGAGTTGGCTCAAGCAGCTATCTCGGAAGGAAAGAAGCTAGGAATAGACTTGACGGCCATCGCTATCGAAATTCTGGACTCTGTTGCAGCCCGTAAGATCTTAGCAGAAGCGCTAAAGTGCTGTGGGTACAAGGTGAAGTGACTAATGAGGGCGGGTTTATTCGGCGATATTCTTCATGAATCTATTATTTTATGTGTCAGGCATGTTGACGTAACGCAAGCTGGGTACATGTACCAGTAATACCATATCAGATTTCTCCAGCAGCGTGCAGCTAGTGTTACAATAGCAAGGAAAATCTAGCGATTTCCCTCTCACTCTTTCATTGTAGGCCCATCTTTTATCTTGCTCCTGTTGGAAATAGAGGTGTTCTAGTAAGAGAGGGTGAGTCGAAGTAGTTATTTTGCATGTTGTTAATCTACCACTACATCAAGGTGTGGTGTTGGATGTTTTGTACTTCAGTTGTTCACTGTAACAACCACATTGTGGCGTGTGTCCGTTTGGAGGAAGCTCTAGGAGCTCATTGTGCCTTATGGATGCTGGGAAAACCACCATTGTGGCACAAGGATTTTCCACAAATGTAATAGAGTTCTATCCATAGCACACTACTGAGGCACAAAGCACCCTGACTTGTGCAGAGCAAAGTCATGAGCCATGAGCAGTTCAAGAACAGTGCAAACAGCCTGCTGTTTGCATCCTTTTCGTTTGATGTTGCAGGGATTGAGAGAGATAGACAGGTCTTCTTCATATGGGAGACCACTGCATAGGTAGGTCATCACATGGGAGGCTGTAGTCTGGGGACCCGACTGATGGCTGTACTATCATAGTCAGCCATCAGTCGGGTCCCCAGACTAGGGGGACTGCTGCATAGGTAGCTGCCTTTTTTCTTTTAAGTATAGCTTGAGTGGGTGTGGATGGGTTGCTGTATATGATAGGAGGAGTTCGAGAACTGAGAAACTTTAAGGAGCTTTCCACGGGCGATCTATAATCACGTGCTTTGCGGGAAACAAAATGTCCGATCCCAATTACAAGTTCCTAGCCCCACCGCCCAACGCAGATAAACTGAGTCCTCGGGAGGCCCGGGAAGTGTTTCGCCACAACAGGTATTACGGTCCGACGTCAGGGTTTTGCAGTGGGTATATCCAGACTAACATAGCAGTCCTTCCCTCAAAGCTTGCTAACGAGTTTCAGGAGTTTTGTAGACAAAATGGCGGCCCCTTACCGGTGCTCTATTGTAGCCAGCCGGAAGAAGTAGGCGCGCCCCCCTTGGCGGACAGCACTGACATACGGTATGTCCCATGGTGACCGTCTTGTGTGCGTGCGTATCTATTACTAGGCCTATACAGGTCAGATGTTCCGCGGTACTGCATCTTCAGCAGAGGTCGGCAAGTAGAAGACTGTCTCGACCTGAGCGGGTTTGCGTGGGACGACTTTGTCACGTTTTACCTGGGGTGCAGTTTCTCTTTCGAGAGCGCATTGACGGATGCCGGCATCGAGGTTCGCAATATGGTACGCGGGAAGAATGTTTCCATGTACAGGACAAACGTACGTTGTTCGCCCGTGGGCAGTTTTGATTGCGCGTTGGTCGTTTCCATGCGGCCCATGCCCATCGACGTTGTTTCCAAGGCAGTTGCCGTCACTGCGGCGTGTCCGGGCGCGCACGGAGCTCCAGTACACATAGGCGACCCGACTCGACTCGGAATAACGAACATTTCCGAACCTGATTTCGGTGATCCCACGGAAATTAAGGAAGGGGAAGTCCCCGTTTTTTGGGCCTGTGGAGTGACTGCAGTAGAAGCCATAAAGTCAGCCAGTGAGTGCACCTATGTACCCATGTCCATTAACTAACCCCTCCTCCCCCTCCTCCCCTTTCTGCACCCTGTAGAACCTCAGCTTGCCTTTACACACTACCCTGGGTCAATGTTTATAACAGACTCCCGGCTAGAATTACCACCGCTTCCAACACTGGATGGATGCCCCAGTGTTGTCACCATCTCAAAACCGTGTGCTCCAGTGTTTGCATCTGTTGTGACGCACGGGGCATGCACGAAGCTTCAGCACTTAGAGGAAGCCATTCTAGAAGACCCTGGTCAGCGGGGAGTGTCCCACCTGGTACAGAGGGGGGATCTCCTCAAGTCCTGTCTGACCCTCTCTCATGCCACAAGCGTTGCAATCACCACTGGGTTCCCATGCCTTGTCCAGTATGATCAGAAGCAAGAGACCGATGGTCTCCCAGGAGCCCTCGCTATTGCTCAGTCCCTCTTGGCCATCGGCAAGAAGGTGACTCTAATATCTGACTCTTCTACCAAAGCTGTGTTCCAGTCATGTGTGATGTGCATGGTGGAAGCTGGTGCTCTGGGCAGCTCTGTGGAGGTGATGTCTTACCCTGAAGTGAAGGAGCTGTACTCTCATATGGCTTCCCCCTTTGATTGTCTCCTTGCTATTGAGAGGGCGGGGAGGGGAGTGGATGGTCATTACCACACAATGAAAGGCTTGGACATATCGCAGTTCTGCCAACCAGTGGACGACCTCTTTGTGAGTGCTCAGTCTGACCCGGCTGTAACGACAATTGGTGTGGGGGACGGTGGGAATGAGCTGGGGATGGGGAAGGTGAGGTCACAGGTGGAGGCTCACATTGACCACGGTCATGCTATTGCATGCAGTGTGGCTGCAGACCATCTTGTGTGCACCGGTGTGTCCAACTGGGGGGGTTATGGGATCGCTGCAGGGCTGTTGGTTGTTAGAAGTTGTCCAACTCATCGGAGGTACGTTAACCATGCGGTTGGACCAGTTCAGGAGCCCCACCCACTTGTTGTGGACAATTTCCTTCCAACGGATGAACAGGTTAGTACTAGGGGCCCAGGCCTAGCTAGATGACTCTTCCATTTGTACTTCATTTTGCAGACATCAGTGCTGCTTAAACACATGAACACTCTAGGCATTAGAGATGGGATCACACACTCATTGGACCAAAGTGTTGATGGCTTGCCTCTACACACCCACCTCAAGAAGCTACAACAGCTTAGAGATATCATCAAACAGTAGTTTAGTTATTAAACGATTGTTGTAAATTATTTAGAAACACAATTGTTAAATCTGTATTTGCATAAAAGGTCACAAAGTGGGGACAAAAAAGGATGCTGGAACAGAAGCTTATCAAACAATAGATTTAGCATACAATATAGCTCTCTGGGGACATCTCCGGGTCTTCATAATGTGAACTCATGTAGAAAGGAACCGTGTCATTGTTTCTGAACCCCATCCGGAAAGATTGTTGGTGACACCGCCAGTCAGCTTGACAAACATGGTGATGTCCAGGGGGTCTGTGTCATTCCTGAGTGAGAGCCAGATGTTCCCTCCAATGAACTCATGCACAGTCTTGAGGTCAGCTGAGAGGCATGAGAACAGAAGCTTCTCCTCTTCATGGTCGATTCTAAGCTGCTTAGATTCCCAATTGACGTTCCAAGACTTCATGGCACTGTACCTCCAGGTCTTCTTGTGCTCCTTTGTGGCCAGGTCAATCAAGATCAACCTGTTATAAGCAATTCCAAGAAGCTCCTGTGGGTACAAAGTGTGCCACTGAAAGTGAAACTACACAGAAGCTAACAAAGCAATTTGTTGATGTCTATCAGTTACGGAAGGGACCTAGGGTACTGGGTTATAGAACAAGTCTTTTCAGGATTGGGCCGAGATAAGCAAGGCTTAAATCCTTTTGGTACATGTGCTAGCAGACCTATCCATTATGTGCGGATCAGTCGGAGTGTAATGGATAGGTCCGCTAGCACGGGTCATTTTACGAGTACCAAAAGGATTTAAGCCTTACTTATCTCGGCCCGATCCTGAAAAGACTTGTTCTGTAAGCCAGTACTGTTAAAAGCAGCCAGGTCCCTTCCGTGACTGTATGGCAAAAACTTTTTTTGCTGTCCACCCGGGTATACAATTGTACCCCCGGGTGGACATTCAGGACAATAGACATTAATGCCACACTTCACCTCTTTCTTAGAGCGCCCAATTTTGACCAAGAAGTAAACAATGCCGAAGTCCTGCAAGGCCTGCCAGTTCCTTATGTACTGAAGCTTGGCATCAGTGGCAGCTAGGTTGAGCATGGTGGAGTGAGCCTCCAATATCTGCCTGGCAATCTGCAGAGGGGTGCAGTAAGATAAGGGGAAGTGTGCCCATTGCAATGTGATGTTCCACTTTTAGGTAGTCAAGACAACATACCATACAGCACCCACCATCTTGGCCACACCCACTCCCCCTAACCTACCTCCCCTGGCCACACCCACCTCCTTTGGCTTCTTCTTCTTCAAGATACGAGGACTGATGAGGTCAGCTGGCTGTAACTCATCCTGGGACGTAGAGAGGAGTATTGTTGAGCCCCTTAAAAGGTAACCACACCCATCTCAGTCCCTTAAGAGGTAGCCACACCCATCTCAGCCCCATTAAGAGGTAACCACACCCATCTCAGCCCATTAAGAGGTAACCACACCCATATCAGCCCATTAAGAGGTAACCACACCCATCTCAGTCCCTTAAGAGGTAACCACACCCATATCGGCCCATTAAGAGATAACCACACCCACCGCACAGTCCCATTAAAAGATAACCACACCCATCCAACTCACATCCCCACGTGATGCAGCACTTGTGTCCGATTTATTCTGCAGTGCAATAAAAGCTTTGACGCTCTGCAGCTCCTGCTCATAGCCATATTTGGATAGGGGTTTCCCCTTCATCACCATCCTACACCCAGCCATCCATGAGGCATACTCCTCCCCCTTGACAGGAAGTGGGTGTGGTCAAAGAACATAATTGATATGACATACTTACTGTATCAAAGATCAGGCGAAGTTCACCAGTTTCATCTGAACTTGGCAGAATGATGTTCATTCCAAACTTCTTCTTACTAACTTCCACATCCGGTATGGCTTCGGAACCTGTCAGAAACCCAACATAGCATTCTGAAAGTGAAGGTGCCAAGGGAGTGTATCGTGCTGACCTGTCAGTGTGAACTTCTGAATGGGCGCCTCCCCAGCACTGAATGACTGCTCATCCTTATAGTAACTTAGTGTACTCCCTGGGAGGGTGGGGGGAGGGGGAGGAGCCACTGAGGTCAGTCGTAAGCAAAGTGTCTAACACTTGCCTTTGAGCAGGAAAAACTGGGTCTTTGAGCCCCGGAACGTTAGACGAGTTGGCCTGTGTGTGTTAGTATGTGAAGGCTTGCCAATGTATGCACACTTAAAACACTTGCTTGGTGAACTTGATGTAGCCTGTCAGTTGCAGTGTTGGGCTATCACCCTAAATAGAGCACATTGCAAACATGTCACCTGACATGTCACCTGATGGGCACTAAATAGGCTCACCCCTGCTCCTGCTGTGTCCACCTGACCCAACTGAAGCTAAAAGATCAGAAGAGGAGGGAGGAGCCTGAACACATCATGTCATAACCCCCTATTAGAGCCCACCTACCTGCAGCGTATTTAGAGCCGCATCAATGTCTGTCACAGAAGTATCTGTAGATGCAGTGGCCTGGGCCAGAGGTCGTGCTAACGATGTGGAGGACGAAGCAGTGGCAAGATTCACCTGGAACTGTGTGTGGGGGGAGGTGTGTAGGGGAGGTGCATAGGGGGAGGTGTGTAGGGGTGTGTACATGTGCGTTGTGTGGACAATTAGGGTACCATTTTCCTACTCCACAGCAACATCATGCTTATATATACAGGCCTCCTATCTGGGAGGGCAGCAGTACATACCCCACCCACCCACCCACCCACCCCCACACCCACACACACCCCCCCACACACACACACCTGCAGGGCAGCAAACGTGTATGCCTCCTCTTCAGTACAGTCAACCTCTTCTGTAAGTATAGACCACTTGGCCTGTTCGTACAGTTCACTGATACGTCTTTCATCAAGCTGAATGAAAAGGGGCGGGGCATAAAACTCGTACTACAATGCAGGGATAATGGCAAGATCTCAAGCTGAAAGAACAAAATATTTATGTTCCCAATATTTAAATGATTGGAATTATCAAAACTGTCAGGACATGCATTTTAGGCTGATGAAAGTTCAATTGTAGCACTCATAGTAGACTTGTCATTGGACCTTGCGCAGCCACATATTCACGATCTGTAACCACCATTTCATACATGTGAGTACTGCCCCACCCACATGTGAGTACTGCCCCACCCACATGTGAGTACTGCCCCGCCCACATGTTTACAATCATGTTGCGAGTGTAACGCCCACTCATGTGTGATTCTCTCTCTCTACATGTTGGTGTGGATACATTCTGCCTTGTGTTCAATCGATGTATCTAATACGAAGGTGCACACATGTAGTGACTGTAGCAGGCATTGGCTGAATGCTGTATAATTAGATTTTATCACACAAGTCACTCATGTGGGTGGTGTGCTGTGTGTATTCACTTGACATGTACAGGCTTTTTGGCTGAATGAAAACCGCTGCTAATGAAGTTATTCCCACATTTATTCATGCAGAAGTTTTCAGTGGCCATTCAGAGGGGGAATGCTGCATCCGTTTTGGGAACTTTGCCTCCAAGCCTCTCCCCTCCTTTGAATGATGCCGTTTAGTGGTAGTATGTATTGTACAGGATTTAAGATTTTTGGAGTTATAAAAATAAAAATATATAAATAAAAACTTTTAATAACAGTAAGCAAATGATTGGTCATTTTACAAAATCAAATCAATCAGGAAGTGGTCCAATGACCAGCTGCTGTGACGCAATGGGACCATCAACCTCCTCTACCTCACCACTCTTACTATCTAGTGTATCCTTCCAGCCCACCCTCCCTTCCTCCTTCCCTCTCTCCCTCCATCCTTTGCCTCAAACCTACTCACCCTCCATCCCCTTCCCTCCCTCTCACTTATCCACCCACCCTCTCTCCCATCCTCCCTCCCTCCCTCCCTCCCTCTCACCCTCCCTCTCTCTCACCCTCCCTCTCTCTCACCCTCCCTCTCTCTCACCCTCCCTCTCTCTCACCCTTGCATCTATCCCCATGAAGGAGTAGTACTTGAACCTCATGTACAGTAGATCCCCTTCCTTCACGTCTTGCTCATACAGAGTTTTGGAAGAGTCCAACCAGCTGTGTGTGTGTGGGGGGGGGGTGGTGGAGGGGGAGGGAGATGAGGAAAGCATGAAGCTCAAGGACGCTCACATTGAACCATAAATGGAGTTTATAAACAACTCTGCAGTTATGTCAGCACCTACATTCCCACACCCACTCTTTTCACCTACACACCCACTGATGGTTTCAAACACAGAATCACACCCCACATGCATACCCACACAACAAAACACACATACACACACAAGCACAAGCACACACACAAGCACAAGCACACACTCAACACTTACAGTCCATTAATGTAACACTTCTCTGTCGTGGTTCTCTGCAGTTTCTCTGAGAAGAAGCCTCCATCGGGCGGCTCCCCAATGTACACTGCCATCACCCCAGGCCCCGCAGCCTCCTGAGACTTCCCACTCATCGCGAGTGCAGGAAACTTCTTTCGCTTGTTAGCTGGGCTTCCTGGGGGCGTGCCACTGTCCACTGCATTGTGCTCCCCATCCCCTCGGCTAGGGGTTCCATCACGTGATTTCCCCCCACCGGCCACACCAGTGGGCCGACTAGCTGCCTTTCTTGTAAAGCCAGTAAGCTTAGCGTAATTCTCCTTATCCAGGGATGAGCGGAGCAGGGATAGTTCCTCTGGATGTCTGATGTTGAGTTCTTTGCACACCTCGGCAACGGCAAAGAAAGTCATGACTGCAAAGTTCACTCGCATCTGAAATTGCCTCTTGTCAGGCATCTCAATTATCACGTTGCGATGGATTGGGACGAACTCCAGCTTGATGTCTGCCTGGATTCCATAAGCGTAAAGGCTCTGCCGCGGTTTGTTCAGCCATATTCCCTTCTCTGGCCACCAAAGTGCATAGTCCGACCAATCAGCGTCACCTAAAGAATGCATACACCTCATTAGCAACCGATATTTAAGGTGTGGTCCCAAAACCGCACTTCTCCTTTACGTGGGCAGTTTAGCCAGCCACGATCCCCAATGCCAAACAAACGAACATGTAACTTAAAGTGTCCGCGCACTGCACAACTCCTACTACCAGCACGTACCTAGTTTGGTGGCAATTTTAATCATGACAGCAGCTACGCTTTCGCTACTCGTTACACGAATGGTTCTGTGTACCCCAATCTGGGGTACGCTCACCACCAAGTCCCAGTCGAGTTCTTTACGATCATCAGCGCCTTCCGCCATATTCTAATGCTTTAAGATGCACTTAAGGCCTTCAACCTGCTTCTTTCGACTTACGAAAGTAACCACAAAGAACTTCAGTACAAAAAAAGTGGCGTCATAAATATCTCACGTGATTACTGCAATTAACTAATATTTCACAAGCACGTGACAAATGAGTTATGATATGAAAGAAAAAAACACAAATAATAGAGTTTTTTTGGCAGTTAGACACATCCGTATTCATACCATGAACCTTCCTCTTCTGAACCAGAAGACACCAGTGATTCCTTTGAGTGCGCTGTGCATACCTCAGCAGCTAGTGTAACAGATGGTGCCGGAAGACTGCACCGTTTTCCCACTCCAACACTCCTCAGGTGATCTGCCGTGGGAGTGACACTAACGTCCTCATCGTGTTGCATGTGATCCAAAGCAGGAGATGACTTGTGGAACTGTCTGAGCAGAAGGGGGGGCTTCCCCACACCAAACTTCACAACTCTTGCTATGTCATCACACGAGTTATGAACAGACTTCCTCGCGCCTAGCATGTCTGAAGCAACTGTAGCTCTACTGCTCTGTGTGGTCTTCGAGACCAGACAAGACACCTTTTGGGCGCATTGCTGCGACGTCACCTTGCTCGCTGATCCCTTCCTAGAGATGTTACCCACAGAGCACTCGTCCCCAGCCCCACCTACTGCCGAGTTGCTGCCAGTCAAGTCAGGAGAGCTGTTGGTACTGGCGGTGCCACTACTGGACCCCCTGCTCCCATTGAGCACGCGCGGGGGTAGGCTTGTCATAGACGCAAGTGCTGAAATCACCACCTCGTCTGAGGCACTGTTGTTGCCACTGCTATTGGCCACCAAGGCAGTCGAATTGGGTTGCAGGGACGAGGCCCTCGAGCGACTGGAAGTACGCGAGGCACGTCCTTGTCCTGCATACAGGCTGTGGTCTAGTTCCGATTCCTCCACCTCTGGAATGGGACTTTGTCCAACATCTCCTTGCAACTGAGTCACAAATTCTTGGAATGTGGAAAAGCTACCGGCCGCGCCCCCTGACGCGGGCAAGAGCATGCTGTCCCGCGATCCCGAGGTGGCGCTCCCTATGATCAGGGAGGCCCTCTTTAGCTCCATAACTTTCCGACGGTTGGGTGTCTTGTCGCTCTCATTCAAGAAGTCCTCTAATGACATCAGGTCAGGGTCAATACCGGCTGCGCTGCCAGGGGTCTGCCCCCCACCACCTGGTCTGGACAGGTGTGGCAAGGTACTCGCTCGGGCCTTCTTCTGGCGGATGTAAGGAGTGCTGTCCACCATAGGACCTCGAGCAACAAGGGAAGCGGCCATCCCTCCTCCATCAGCCTCCTCTGTGCCCCCTCCATCAGAGTGACGGCCGGTGCTGGTGGATGATATGGACTGGTTGCTAGACATGCTGCCTTCCTTTGGATGGGGGGTGGTCAGCACCCCTGTGTGACTGGGGGAGGAGGTCATTGAAGGTGTCATACCACCATGAATGTCTGAGTGTTCAAAAGTGTGGGTACGACCCTGGAAGAATGGAAAGAAAGAAAGAGAAGAGGGGAGGGGAGGGGAGATAAGCAGAGAGCTAGCTAGCTGTTGCAGTTTATGCCTTACTTGGATTTTTCCCTTCAGTTTGTTGAAGCCTCGTTTGATAATGTTCTTGCTCTTCGTCTTCTTCAACATGTCCATCTGACGGGCTAGCTGCTCCCTCTCCTGGCTGGCTAGCTTCTCTGTAAGCCGCACATTGTCACGTTCAAGCTCACCCAGACGGTCCCTGTATGCAACACACGGCAGTGGCATGTGACATGCATGTGACACATGGCAGTAGCATGTGACATGCATGTGACACATGACAGTAGCATGTGACACGCATGTGACGTGCTGAACTGGTGTAACAACCTAAGCAGCTTACGTGAAAACTCTTTCCTCCTCCATGGCTTGGTCCTTGCTTGCCAATGTTTTGATCAGTATTTCTTGATTCTGCAAGTGACAGTTAACAAAACTTGATTCTGCAAGTGACAGTTAACAAAAGCTACCAGGTCTGTCACACTGCAAAATCCCTACAACACATTTCCTACTAACAGAAGCACCACCTAGCTGCAGCCATGCAGCCATGCAACCATGCATATAGCCTTTCTATCAACGGTCAAATAGCATGAGAGTTACAGAACAAACAGAACACAGAACATAATAAACAAACCCACATCAGACACTTTGAGACCACAGAAGATGATGATGTCATACCTTCTCCAACAGAGAGTTCATCTGGTGCAGAAGAGTCCTCTTCTCCTCATCAAGGGTGTGGTTCAGCTGCTCCATTATCTGATCCAAACAAGCAAGTTAGCCTCCTGTGCAAAGTGATGGCGGTGGTGCCTACCTCCATTCTATCGTTCAATCTCTGGTTCTCAGCTTCGTACCTTGATATCATACGTTTGGACTCCATCAAGTCGTAGGAGAGTTGGTTGTTCTACAGTGCCCACAAAAACACATGCTCTCATTATGAAGGCACACACTGATATGGAGGTACACACACTGATATGGAGGCACACACACTGATATGGAGGTACACACTGATATGGAGGTACACACACTGATATGGAGGTACACACACTGATATGGAGGCACACACTGATATGGAGGTACACACACTGATATGGAGGTACACACACTGATATGGAGGTACACACACTGATATGGAGGCACACACTGATATGGAGGCACACACACTGATATGGAGGTACACACACTGATATGGAGGTACACACACTGATATGGAGGCACACACTGATATGGAGGTACACACACTGATATGGAGGCACACACTGATATGGAGGCACACACTGATATGGAGGCACACACACTGATATGGAGGTACACACTGATACGGAGGTACACACACTGATATGGAGGCACACACTGATATGGAGGCACACACTGATATGGAGGCACACACTGATATGGAGGCACACACTGATACGGAGGTACACACACTGATATGGAGGTACACACACTGATATGGAGGCACACACTGATATGGAGGTACACACACTGATATGGAGGCACACACACTGATATGGAGGCACACACTGATATGGAGGCACACACATTGATATGGAGGTACACACACTGATATGGAGGCACACACACTGATATGGAGGCACACACTGATATGGAGGCACACACTGATATGGAGGCACACACTGATATGGAGGTACAAACTAGGTATGTAAAATGGTGCAGTCACAACCAAGTGGCTGAAAAGGCACAATCACCATATAAGGTTATAATGTGGCATTGGCACCTAAATGTAAAGGTGTTTGTAAACTCTGCCTTAATAAAAGGATTAGGTTAATAGCTGAGCATGAATGGCAGAGAACAACATCACACCTCTATGGCTGCATGTGTGTGGTAAGGAACTTGTGGAACACATTGTTGGAAATGATGATGCATTCCTGGGAAGTCATGCATAACAACTACTGTGCCAGAGCATGTAGGACTGGGGATGAGCCATTATCTGCTACAAGTAGCATCACTTAAAAATATATGAAAGTTGTCAATCATTACCACACACACACATATCACCACACACATCACCATACACGCACACACGCACGCACACACATACATCTTCCTGCAGCACGTGAAGCCTCTCCTTTGATCGCGTTCCTTCGGCAGCTTGCTCACGTAGCCTGGTTAACTCACGAGGTGAAAAACCCCTACTGCATATAAGGCAAGGAGGGCCGGGAGGTGAGGTACAGGGGAGGGGAGGGGAGGGGAGGGGAGGGGAGGGGAGGGGAGGGGAGGGGAGGGGAGGGGAGGGGAGGGGAGGGGAGGGGAGGGGAGGGGAGGGGAGGGGAGGGGAGGGGAGGGGAGGGGAGGGGAGGGGAGGGGAGGGGAGGGGAGGGGAGGGGAGGGGAGGGGAGGGGAGGGGAGGGGAGGGGAGGGGAGGGGAGGGGAGGGGAGGGGAGGGGAGGGGAGGGGAGGGGAGGGGAGGGGAGGGGAGGGGAGGGGAGGGGAGGGGAGGGGAGGGGAGGGGAGGGGAGGGGAGGGGAGGGGAGGGGAGGGGAGGGGAGGGGAGGGGAGGGGAGGGGAGGGGAGGGGAGGGGAGGGGAGGGGAGGGGAGGGGAGGGGAGGGGAGGGGAGGGGAGGGGAGGGGAGGGGAGGGGAGGGGAGGGGAGGGGAGGGGAGGGGAGGGGAGGGGAGGGGAGGGGAGGGGAGGGGAGGGGAGGGGAGGGGAGGGGAGGGGAGGGGAGGGGAGGGGAGGGGAGGGGAGGGGAGGGGAGGGGAGGGGAGGGGAGGGGAGGGGAGGGGAGGGGAGGGGAGGGGAGGGGAGGGGAGGGGAGGGGAGGGGAGGGGAGGGGAGGGGAGGGGAGGGGAGGGGAGGGGAGGGGAGGGGAGGGGAGGGGAGGGGAGGGGAGGGGAGGGGAGGGGAGGGGAGGGGAGGGGAGGGGAGGGGAGGGGAGGGGAGGGGAGGGGAGGGGAGGGGAGGGGAGGGGAGGGGAGGGGAGGGGAGGGGAGGGGAGGGGAGGGGAGGGGAGGGGAGGGGAGGGGAGGGGAGGGGAGGGGAGGGGAGGGGAGGGGAGGGGAGGGGAGGGGAGGGGAGGGGAGGGGAGGGGAGGGGAGGGGAGGGGAGGGGAGGGGAGGGGAGGGGAGGGGAGGGGAGGGGAGGGGAGGGGAGGGGAGGGGAGGGGAGGGGAGGGGAGGGGAGGGGAGGGGAGGGGAGGGGAGGGGAGGGGAGGGGAGGGGAGGGGAGGGGAGGGGAGGGGAGGGGAGGGGAGGGGAGGGGAGGGGAGGGGAGGGGAGGGGAGGGGAGGGGAGGGGAGGGGAGGGGAGGGGAGGGGAGGGGAGGGGAGGGGAGGGGAGGGGAGGGGAGGGGGAGGTGAAGTACGAGGGAGGGGGAGGTGAGGTACAGGGGAGGGGAGGTGAGGTACATGTACGAGTCATATATAGAGGGTTATGTAGGGGTATGCACTTACGACATGCCAGTGACAGGACTGCCTGCCGGGCTTCGTAGCTGGTTTAACTGCTTCCGTAACGATGTTATCTCATCCTTCAGCAGCTCGTTCTCGCCCTTCATGTCCTCCCCCCTCTTCTCAAGGACGGCTATCCTCTCGTCCTTGGTGGTGAGACTCTGCGTGTATGCATCATTGAAGCGACTCTCCAGCTCCTGGAGCTGCCTGTGTGGGGAGGAAGGGCAAGGGGCGTGGCTAATTACTGCTGGGGAGGAGGGGCAAGGGGTGTGGCTAATGACTGTCGGGGAGGAGGGGGAAGGGTGTGGCTAATGCAAGGGGTGTGGCTAATGACTGTTGTGCACAACCCATTTGACCAGTACATGGCTCTTTGATTCCCAATTTCCCCCCTCTTCCTGCCAGGAGACAGTAGTTACATCCTCAGTCATGAGACATTAACTATATGAAGCCCCAGACATGTGACATTAACCCTTTAGTGCCAGATGTACAATCCCCACTTCCAACTAGAGGGATACTCACTTGGCTTGGTCACTTTCCTTCATCTTTGTCAGGTCACCCTGCAGCCTGCTGGTCTCCTGCCTCTCGTATTTCAGCTCCTGTTGGGGAGGTTCAGTATACCACCACCACCATCTCAAAGAGAGGACCCAAACCTCTACCCAAAGAAGAAGTGGAACCACCCACCTCCTTCAGACCACTCACCTCCTTTAACCTGGCCAGTTCCTTCTTGTCTTCGTGCAGCTGATCCAACTGCTTCCTGTTGGCTCTCTCCATCTCCTCAACCTTGCGATCACTGCTCTGGCGAAGGATCTCCAGCTCCTGGCCGAGTTCTCTCCTCACCTTCTCCACTAGCAACAACTGAGCCTGCACAGAACTAAGGGTGAGGGATAAGGGTATGAAGAGGTGACAGGTGAGGGATAAGGGTATGAAGAGGTGACAGGTGAGGGATAAGGGTATGAAGAGGTGACAGGTGAGGGATAAGGGTATGAAGAGGTGACAGGTGAGGGATAAGGGTATGAAGAGGTGACAGGTGAGGGATAAGGGTATGAAGAGGTGACAGGTGAGGGATAAGGGTATGAAGAGGTGACAGGTGAGGGATAAGGGTATGAAGAGGTGACAGGTGAGGGATAAGGGTATGAAGAGGTGACAGGTGAGGGATAAGGGTATGAAGAGGTGACAGGTGAGGGATAAGGGTATGAAGAGGTGACAGGTGAGGGATAAGGGTATGAAGAGGTGACAGGTGAGGGATAAGGGTATGAAGAGGTGACAGGTGAGGGATAAGGGTATGAAGAGGTGACAGGTGAGGGATAAGGGTATGAAGAGGTGACAGGTGAGGGATAAGGGTATGAAGAGGTGACAGGTGAGGGATAAGGGTATGAAGAGGTGACAGGTGAGGGATAAGGGTATGAAGAGGTGACAGGTGAGGGATAAGGGTATGAAGAGGTGACAGGTGAGGGATAAGGGTATGAAGAGGTGACAGGTGAGGGATAAGGGTATGAAGAGGTGACAGGTGAGGGATAAGGGTATGAAGAGGTGACAGGTGAGGGATAAGGGTATGAAGAGGTGACAGGTGAGGGATAAGGGTATGAAGAGGTGACAGGTGAGGGATAAGGGTATGAAGAGGTGACAGGTGAGGGATAAGGGTATGAAGAGGTGACAGGTGAGGGATAAGGGTATGAAGAGGTGACAGGTGAGGGATAAGGGTATGAAGAGGTGACAGGTGAGGGATAAGGGTGAGGAAGGGATGATGGTATGGGCGAGGGTAATGGAGTTAAAGGGATGCAGAAAGCCTTACTGTTCTGTTCCTGGCGTTGGTGATGCAGGGTCTGGGGAAGAGTGAGGGCACTGTTATCTACACTGTGCAAGGCTATAGCCAGCTGCTTACCTGTGCCCGTTGATGTCTGCTCCACAACCAACAGCTGCTTTGAGGTATCAGCAATGGCTTTCAACATATTTATCTCAGCAATCCTGCAAGGTGGTAGGGAAAGTAGGGAGGGGGAGGAGGGTGGGATGGAGGAGGTGGGATGAGGAGGTTAAGGGATGGCAGACCAGTGGAGAAAAGAACGATGTCTCTTCAGGATACTCCAGGATATTACGGTTTGCTCACTTTTTGTCTCTGTCCACCTCCAGCTGTGCGTTCTGCTCCAACAGCTGCTGCATTCTCTGGTTGCCATCTTGAAGCTCCGCCTCCACTGTGTCCACTCTAACCTTAAGAGCTGCGTTCTCCACCTGTAGATCACCTGAGCCAACCACATCCCCATGACAACGAGTTACCACTTGAACCATATTGGCCAGCATGGGGAGGGGAGAAGGGGAAAGGGAAGGGGAGAGAGACTCACCAATCATGCTAAGCTTGCTTTGCAGGCCAGCCATCTCCTCCTCCAGGAGGGCTTTGTCTCCCATCACAGCTGCCAACTGCTTCCTCACCTCCTGCTGGTGCATGAACAAGGCATTAATAAGGTTAGGAGCAAGTGGCACATTACATACTGTGTCCTCTGTGTGATCATCAGGTGACCTGGAATTCTACAGTAATTGGACAGCATCAGTAACAGAGTATGCCCTGTGACTCCATCTAATGCCCACCTTTGCCTTTGCTACCTGCAGCTCCTCTCTCAGCTTTGCCAGCTCCTTTCTATCAGCATGCCCCTGTTCCTGCAGCTTCTTGTACGACTTCTCCAGCTCGGCCATCTTGGCCTGCGACTGGCGATAGGCTTCACTCTTCTTCTCCAACTCCTGGTTTTGCTTCTCCAGGCGCTGCAGCTTTGCCCGAGAGGCCCTGGGTATTGTACAGATGGGGGTTGGGGGAGGAGTGTGGGAGGTGAGGGAGGAGTGTGAGGTGAGGGAGGAGTGTGGGAGGTGTGTGTGTGTGAGTTAGGGGAGGAGTGTGGGAGGTGTGTGGGAGGTGAGGGAGGAGTGTGGCTTCAAAGCTCTTACATCTCTGTCTCACTGATCCTTGGAGGGCTGAGTATGGTGATGGGAGCCTGTGGTTGGCCCCCCTTGGTCCTCTCTGCAAGCAGCTGCTCCTGCAAGGCTGCCCTGTCCTCTTCACTGCAGGGGGTGGGGAGGAGGGATGAAGGGATGGGGAGAAGGAGGTGCAGGGATGAGGACATGGGAGGGAGGAGGTGACGAGGAGATGGTGGTGCAGGGATGGGAGGGGGATGGGGAAGTGGGAGGTGAGAGGGATGATGGGGAGATGTGAGGATCACACACACACTCAGGGGGTGTGGTTCTTAACCTCTTCACTCTCTCCATCTGCAGCTGTGCATTCTGTTCCAGGAGCTCCTGCACTCTCTTCTCGTTCACCCCATGCTCCTGTGTGTGTGTATGTATGTGTGTGTGTATGTGTGTGGTGTGTGTGTGCACAGTGTAAGCACTATATATATGGGACAGTTTCTGCAAAAACTTCCTATGTTTTATAACATTAATAAAAATGCTTCTTGTTTGAATCGCTATACATGTATCTCCTGAACGGTTAAAGCTATTGACTTCCTATTTTCAACACTATATACCACACCATTTCTCTATGGTAGAGTACATTTTGGGGTCTTGCACTTGCTCCGTGCCAGTATTGCAACGTTCGATACCCCACCGGGTTCAAACCCAACATAACTTTAGGTAGGAGCAATCAACCCGCTTCAAATTCGGTTTGTATGTAGAGAGGTCCTATACCTCCTATCTATTTGTTCAGAGCTACAGTTGAACAAACTACGTGCACGTTTTCCCACTTGATTTGCGCCAATGTTATAATCCCCGCCTCCCCATACATCGAGTGGGGCGCAATTTACCCAAATCATTGGCGTGAATTGAGCGCAAAAATGTGCATTAGTTTGTTCAACTGTATCTTTGTAACAGATGACATAAAAATTAACGAACAGATCGATAGGTATAGGACCTCTCTACATACAAACTGAATTTGAAGCGATTTGTGAAAGTTATGCAGGTTTAAACCTGGTCAGTTATCGAACATTGCAATACTGGCATGGAGCAAGTGCAAGACTCCAAAATGTATTTTACCATAGATAAATGGCATAGTATGAACTGTTGAAAATAGGAAGTCAATAGTGTTTAGTGTTCGGAAGATATAGCAATTCAAACAAGAAGCATTTTCATAACACGATTATTTTATAATGTTATAAAACATAGGAAGTTTTCGCTGAAACTGTCCCATATGGGACAGTTTCCAACAAAATGGCGGCCCTTCATATATGATTATAAAATGTTATAAAATTGCTTTGCATTTTAATCATAACAACTTCCAAACGGTTAAGGCTATCGACTTTCTATTTTCAACACTATATACCACACCATTTCTCTATGGTAGAGTACATTTTGGGGTCTTGCACTTGCTCCATGCCAGTATTGCAACGTTCAATACCCCACTGGGTTTAAACCCGACATAACTTTCTGTAGGAGTAATGAAATCGCTTCAAATTCGGTTTGTAGGTAGAGGTCCTATACCTATCGATTTGTTCTGTTCGTTAATTTTTATGCCATCCGTTACGGAGATACAGTTGAACAAACTATGTGTATATTTTCGCGCTCGATTCGCGCCAATGATTTGGGCAAATTGCGTCCCACTCAATGTATGGGGAGGCAGGGATTTTAACATTGGCGTGAATCAAGCGGGAAAACGTGCTCAACTGTACCTCCGTAACAGATGGCATAAAAATTAACGAACTGAACAAATAGATAGGTATAGGACCTCTGTACCTACAAACAGAATTTGAAGCGATAACTCATTACACCTACAGAAAGTTATGGTGGATTTCAACCCGGTGGGGTATCGAACGTTGCAATACTGACACAGAGCAAGTGCAAGACCCCAAAATGTACTTTACCATAGAAAAATGGTGTGGTATATAGTGTTGAAAATAGGAAGTCGATAGCCTTAACCGTTCGGAAGTTATTATGATTAAAATGCAAAGCAATTTTATAACATTTTATAATTATAAACAAAGGGCCATTTTGTCTGAAACTGTCCCATATATATATTGTACTTACAAATATCAAAGACTCTGCCTGAGCCCTGAGGGAGGCATTTTCATCCCTTATGCTTTCTGGAGTAATGAAAGTGAAACCACGTGTGAGTAGTGAAAACGAAGCAGTGGGAGTGATGAAAGTGAAGCCATGGGAGTGATGAAAGTGAAGCCATGGGAGTGATGAAAGTGAAGCCATGGGAGTGATGAAAGTGAGGCCATGGGAGTGATGAAAGTGAAGCCATGGGAGTGATGAAAGTGAAGCCATGTGAGTAGTGAAAGTGAAGCCATGCATGATTAAGGCCTTGTACATTATGATGCTCACCAAATGATACCACCTTTGACCACCTTTGACATCAGACTCTCAACCTCATCGTTAAGTTTCGCTTTGGCATTCATCAGATCATCATTTTTAGCCTTCATCTCCTGCAGGTTAAAATTGTCATAACGCCACCTGCCTCACACCATACCCCCTGCCTCAAACCACACCCCCTGCCTCACACCACCCCTGCCTCACACCACACCCCCTGCCTCACACCATACCCTCTGCCTCACACCACACCCACTCACCACACACCCTGCCTCACCCCACACCCACTCACTACCACAACCCTGCCTCACCACACACCCGTCTCACACCACACCCCTGCCTTATACCACACCCTATCACTACCGCACCCCCTGCCTTACATCACACCCTGCCTCACACTACACCCCTGCCTCATACCACGCCCCCTGCCTCACACCATACCCCCTGCTTCCTCTTACCTTCAGCTTGGCCTGGAGTCTTGAGGACTCCTCCGCCTTCTCTCTCAGCCCACTCATCTCTAGCTGAAGCTTGTCTGCCCTGGCTGCCTTCACCTTCATCACCTCCACCTCCTCCTTCAGCTTCACTATCTCCTTCCTGTCTGTGTGGGTCTGGTTGTACAGCTTCTTGTTGGTCTTCTCCAGCTCTGTCACTTTGGCCTGGCAGTGCCTCAGTGTGTCCTGCAAGGTCTCCAGATCCCTAGCCTCCTTCTCCAGTCTTAATACCTTGGCCTTAGAGGTACTAAGGAATGGAGGAGGGAGGGAGGAAGAGAGAAGGGAGGGAGGGAGAAGGGAGGGAGGGAGGGAGGAAGAGAGAAGGGAGGGAGGGAGGGAGGGAGGAAGAGAGAAGGGAGGGAGGGAGGGAGGAAGAGAGAAGGGAGGGAGGGAGGGAGGAAGAGAGAAGGGAGGGAGGGAGGGAGGAAGAGAGAAGGGAGGGAGGGAGAAGGGAGGGAGGGAGGGAGGGAGGGAGGGAGGGAGGGAGGGAGGGAGGGAGGGAGGGAGGGAGGGAGGGAGGGAGGGAGGGAGGGAGGGAGGGAGGGAGGGAGGGAGGGAGGGAGGGAGGGAGGGAGGGAGGGAGGGAGGGAGGGAGGGAGGGAGGGAGGGAGGGAGGGAGGGAGGGAGGGAGGGAGGGAGGGAGGGAGGGAGGGAGGAGGAGAGAAGGGAGATGAAAGAACAGATTTTCAAGACCTAGGCCTTGGAGGGAGGGAGGGAGGGAGGGAGGGAGGGAGGGAGGGAGGGAGGGAGGGAGGGAGGGAGGGAGGGAGGGAGGGAGGGAGGGAGGGAGGGAGGGAGGGAGGGAGGGAGGGAGGGAGGGAGGGAGGGAGGGAGGGAGGGAGGGAGGGAGGGAGGGAGGGAGGGAGGGAGGGAGGGAGGGAGGGAGGGAGGGAGGGAGGGAGGGAGGGAGGGAGGGAGGGAGGGAGGGAGGGAGGGAGGGAGGGAGGGAGGGGATAGCTCACAGATCAGCCTCGGACATTTCCAAGGAGAGATTGAGTGCATCTCCACTAGCGTTTAGAACATCATACGATTTCTCATCCAGCTTGCTTTGGAGAATAGCTAACTGCTCCTTTCTAGAGAGGAAGGAAAACAGAGGAAGTTAGAGGAAGGGAGAGGGAGGGAGAGGGCAGTAGTGGTCCCAAAGGGTACCATAACACTTACGTTTCTTGGCACTCTATTTCCAGCTGAACATTTTGGCCCAATAGCTCCTCAATCCTCTCCCGATCCATGTGACGCTCCTAGATGTGTGGCATACAGGAAGGGGTGTGGCATAATGTAAAGGCGTGGCATACAGGAAGGGGTGTGGTATAATGTAAAGGCGTGGCATACAGGAAGGGGTGTGGCATAATGTAAAGGCGTGGCATACAGGAAGGGGTGTGGCATAATGTAAAGGCGTGGCATATAGGAAGGGGTGTGGCATAATGTAAAGGCGTGGCATATAGGAAGGGGTGTGGCATAATGTAAAGGCGTGGCATATAGGAAGGGGTGTGGCATAATGTAAAGGCGTGGCATATAGGAAGGGGTGTGGCATAATGACAATAACATATAGTACACACATACCTGGGCCAAAGATTCCAACTGTACTTTTAGCGTAGCCACTTCAAGCTGTAGTGTGTCTGATGAGACAATTGTAATGTTAGAACACACAAGCTCATTTGGGGGCACCATACCAGCTGTTTCAGCCCTTGCTGAGAGAGACACATTCTTCTGTTCCAAGATAGACTTGGTTTCGAACATCAGTTCATTCTGCTGCTGAAGATCCTATGTGTGTGTGTGCGTGTATTGTACATGTGATCTCAACATGATGGGTGTGGTATGACATGTGATCTCAACATGGTGGGTGTGGTATGACATGTGATCTCAACATGATGGGTGTGGTATGACATGTGATCTCAACATGATGGGTATGGTATGACATGTGATCTCAACATGATGGGTGTAGTATGACATGTGATCTCAACATGATGGGTGTGGTATGACATGTGATCTCAACATGATGGGTGGTATGACATGTGATCTCAACATGATGGGTGTGGTATGACATGTGATCTCAACATGATGGGTGTGGTACGACATGCATACTCACAGCTATACGCTTCTTCAAGTATTCTGCATCCTCCACTTTCTGTTTCAACTTTACCAAATCTGACTCCAACTTCTCTGCTCTGGATGCCTGGAGAAGGACAACCAGAGAGGCTCATAAGGGTGGCTGGAAGGCTCATAAGGCTGGCTGGCTCATAAGGCTGGCTGGCTCATAAGGGTGGCTGGGAGGCTCATAAGGGTGGCTGGGAGGCTCATAAGGGTGGCAGGGAGGTTCATAAGGGTGGCAGGGAGGCTCATAAGGGTGGCAGGGAGGCTGATAAGGGTGGCTGGGAGGCTCATAAGGGTGGCTGGCTGGCTCATAAGGGTGGCTGGGAGGCTCAAAAGGGTGGCTGGGAGGCTCATAAGGGTGGCTGGGAGGCTCATAAGGGTGGCAGGGAGGTTCATAAGGGTGGCTGGGAGGCTCATAAGGGTGGCAGGGAGGCTGATAAGGGTGGCTGGGAGGCTCATAAGGGTGGCTGAAGGTAAAGGAGACATCTTGGAGGAGGGGGGGGAGCAGTACCCTTCTGTAGGGTTCATCTTAGAGTTAGTCCTGCCCACAAAATAAACCTTTATCATGTACCACCACCTGAACCCCCCCCCACCCAATAACCTGAACCCCCCCCACCCACTAACCTAAACCCCCCCCCCCCACCCAATAACCTGAAACCCCCCCCCCCCCAGGCCCCCCCACCCACTAACCTAAACCCACACACACAAACACACACACACACACACACACACACACACACACACACACACACACACACACACACACACACACACACACACACACACACACACACACACACACACACACACACACACACACAGTTACCTGAACCTTGAGGGCCTCCACCTCATCCTTATAGGCACGGACCATCTTGTTCTCATCCATCAGCTCCTTTTTCTGAGGAAATGTAGTTTAAAATATGCTGAATCATGAAGATTTGAGCTTACTCACACATGCCTCTATCACCAACACACACATGCACACACATGCACACACACATACACACACACACATGCACACACATGCACACACATGCACACACTCATGCACACACACTCATGCACTCACACATGCACACACATGCACACACACATGCACATACACACCTGCACACACATGCACACACACACACCTGCACACACTCATGCACACACCTGCACACACACACATACACATACACACCTGCACACACATGCACACATACATACAATGCACATGTGCACACGCACACATACACACACGCACACATGCATGCACACGCACACACACACGCACACACTCATGCACAGATACACATGCACACACACCTCCTGATGAAGCTTCTGTGCATTCTTCCTCAACTGTTCAACCTCTTCTTTCAGCTCCAGAGCCACCTCTGCCTTCTTGTCACTACAGAAACGCAAGTGAATCATCACCTTGCACCACACACCCACACTTCAAGCCACACCCACACTTCAAGCCACACCTTCCCCTTGGCTTACAGTTGTTCCTGCAGCTGCCGGCATTGCTTCTTAAGATCATTGATCTCCGTGGCAATAGCAGGAGACCGGGCGGGGGATGCTATCACTTGCAGGCCATTCTCCACTGACACAGACTCCACCATTAGTGCCTTCTGCTGTGCTTTGATAAAGTCTCTCTCCATGGTAGTCTCAATTACTTTCTGTGAGAATGGAGGAAGGCATTGAGGAAAAGTATAAGAAGGGAGGGATGGAGGGAGGGAGGGAGGGGAGGGAGGGAGGGATGGAGGGAGGGAGGGAGGGAGGGAGGGAGGGAGGGAGGGAGGGAGGGAGGGAGGGAGGGAGGGGAGGGAGGGAGGGAGGGAGGGAGGGAGGGAGGGAGGGAGGGAGGGAGGGAGGGAGGGAGGGAGGGAGGGAGGGAGGGAGGGAGGGAGGGAGGGAGGGAGGGAGGGAGGGAGGGAGGGAGGGAGGGAGGGAGGGAGGGAGGGAGGGAGGGAGGGAGGGAGGGAGGGAGGGAGGGAGGGAGGGAGGGAGGGAGGGAGGGAGGGAGGGAGGGAGGGAGGGAGGGAGAGGTACGAGAGAAGGATGGGAGTATGGGAGACGGATGGAAGCATAACAAAAGAGAAAGCATATATTATGCATAGTTTTTACATCAAAGTGGTGATCTCGCTCCTTCGCAACCCTCTGCAAATGGAGATAGGCGGTACGACAGAGTCCTTCAAGAGTGCTGAAATTGAGAGCAGAGATAAGCCACTGTCAGGGACACTCCCACCAACTTACGGTTTGGGGATGTCTTCCAGATCATTCCAGTCGATGGAACAGACATAGTCTGTGGTGTCGGTGATCTGCTGTATACACCCGACCAGGGTCTGCTGCTGGCCCAGGTCCATGGTCTTGAGGCGCTCGATGAGGGGTCCCTTGGCGTCACACTGGACCACACACCCCAGCAAGAGCACAAGGAGCCTTTCCAACTGCTCCAGACTGCCCACTTGGTAGGGAAGGGAAGGTGGGAATTAATTATTGATGTCAAGCCAACAGCTAAAGACTTTGCTTCTAAACAATCATCACCACCTGTGCACACCTCATCACCACCTGTGCACACACACACCGCACACCTCATCCACCAGGTTGGATAAAACATACCACTCTCTGGCTCATGCGCGATGACCGATATGTTTGGTAGTTGAACAATCACCAGCTGCTGCAGGGCGGTGAGGTAGAAGTGCCTTATCCTACTGATGAGGAGGTGGAGGTTCTCCATGCACAGACTGGGGTCCTTATCCACCTTCTGCATCACCTTGGTCATCGTAAAGGTGCTGGGATCTCTGTGTGTGTGTGTGTGTGTGTGTGTGTGTGTGTGTGTGTGTGTGTGTGTGTGTGTGTGTGTGTGTGTGTGTGTGTGTGTGTGTGTGTGTGCGAGTGTGTGGTTGTGTGTTTGTGTGTGCATGTGTGTATGTGCGCATATGTGTGCATGTGTATGTGTGTGAATGTGTGTGCATGTGTATATGTATGTGTGTAGGTTTTGGATTTGCATGCACATGCATGTTTGCAGTTGTGTGTGTTTGTGTGATTGGTGTGCGTGTTGTGTGTGTTATTTGTGTGTGTACATGAGTGCGTGTGCATATAAGTGTACATGGGCATGGAGATAAACCATGTACATATACACAGGTGTGTCCACGGGCACCTTATGTGGTAAGCTATGAGGTGGGCACATCGCTGAATCAGCGTGGTGTTACAACAACTGCTCTACTTAGCTACCTGGTGTCAGATTTGATACTCAAGACAAGCAACTGTGCTCGTGCATGCCCACATATGCACGAGCATATAAACCTACCCACCCCCATTCATCCACCCCATCCACCCACCCCCAATCCACCCACCCCCAATCCCCCCCACACATAAATCATCATGCTATCTGCCAAATTTGGTCATGCCAGCTACTGAGAAAGTCACAAACTGGGCCAAATCAGCAAGGAATTAAGGTGTAGTGGTTCAAAACCACAGATGAAGTGAACAATAGCAGCCAGACTACAAGTAGTCCCCAGGCCTATGCCCAACAGTCATTATGACATCATACTTACACGGTGCACATGATGCGATTGAGCAGGACACCATCAGCCAGCCCCTGCACATCTGCCAGTGTGCCTCTCTCGTCAAACGTCCTCACCTAGAGGACATGGGGTGTTGCTTAGTCACCAAACACTTATTTTGGAGTGCATGCTTAGCAGATGTGTGTGCACATCTAAAAGCACTAGTGAGTGTGCACAGGCACATGAGCTGGTGTGTCCCCATGCCAACCAGCACCACTTCACAAGACAACTGGTGAGGCTCTCACAAAGATGCCTAACACAATTATTTCACCCATCTCCATGACTGGAACACTATAGCAGCTACACCCACTACCTCACTCTGTGGCAGACTGAGGTAGCTTACACAGCACCAAACACACTGGTAACACTTATATTTAGTACTGGCACAATAAAGGGTGAGTGACAACTCATTAGTATATCATCACCCGTGTCCAACCTTATTGTATTCTACATAGGCACGTGCGCGCGCTCTATGTAGCATGCGTTGCGTTCCGATGTGTATCGCTACGTGCTCCAAAAGCCAACAACACAATCCTATGAACGCTTATTTATATGGTATTCGACTGGCATCCTTACCCGCCCATAGTATAGAAAACGTGGAATGAAAACAATCTCTCACCGCCATGCCTGTAAGGTAGTCAGAAATAGAATCACCCATAACTAATGGCATCAAAGCCGATATGTTATACTGGCAAAGCCGATGTCATACGAGCAAAGCCGATATGACATTCGAGGATTATAGGCCTACGTGCACATAGGCTGTGAACAAGCAGAGACGGTTGATTTAAGCAAGCACAACGGGAGAACACGACTGACAAAAATTCTCTCGTATCCTTCCCCTCCCTAAGGCTAAGACAACCAAAACTCACCCACGCCACTAGAGGCGACTCCATGAACTGGTGCACCTTCGATGAACTCATTGACGCGTCAGTACAATCACCGCTTGTAAAAACTGCTAACAGTCCGACAGACAACCTCAGTGTACGGACAGACAACAAAGTATCTCTGTCAATACAATCATGCCGATCCGTTTAAAGGAAATAAGGTTGCTCCCGGCCGTATGTCACCTCCTTTTTCCGCTCCACGAACTTCAAAATATCCCTCCTTACCGCAAACCGTATTTATGAAGTCACGTGCCGCTTTTTTCAAACACGTATACATGTACACTACTTAGGGAACACTAGCCAATACACTAAAGAAGTGGTACACTTCGTCCTGGTCATAAACTGCTACCTCTGTATCACATACACTACAGTGAACTGGATGATAGGTCTCCAAATGTGAAGCATTGGACCCCCCTTCTCTCTCCTCCTCCTTTCCCCTCTTTCTTTTCAAGGCCCTCTTGTCCTGTTTGGGGGCAAACTTGAGGACTTCTCCCTTCAGGATCTTGCAATTCATGACAAACATAGCCCTGTACTGTTGTGGGTACAGTTCATGTCTGAGGAGAGGAAGCAGCCAGAGTACTACAACTACTTCACATCCCCACCTCATTTCCTGCCTCCTTCACATCCCCCACCTCATTTCCTGCCTCCTTCACATCCGCACCTCATTCCCTCTCACTCACCACAGTTGCTCCACCCACCTCTGGCAGTCTATGCAAAGAGTGCTCATGCATGCTGGGCAATTCAGCACTGCGTCAGACGTTGGCATGGCAGCAGTCCTGGGCTGAACAGTCCTCTTCTGTGCGCCCACTACACCCTTGTCTTGAACAAGCTCCTGTGCCACCTTCACTGCAAGTAGCCAGAATTATGTCACACATAAAACAACCTCCACCAACCCACCATTGTGGTATGCCATCCTCTGACGTGCAACCCACCGCTCATCATCGTCATCCATGTCTGGGTCATAGAAAAGTTCATCGTTTGTAAGCTTTCTGACTTTCTTCTTTGTCTTTTTTTTCTTCTTCTCCCTTTCACCACCATTGTCACTGCCTTTCGTCTCCTCTTCCTCACTCTCTGAGTCAAAGTAGATGTCATCGTAATATTCCACCTCAGGTTTGTCTGTGTCTGTGCTAGGGCCTGGTGCTGTAGCTTCTGCTACTGCTGCTTGTGTAGGCTGTACAGGCTTGACTGAATTAGGTTTCAATGCGCCACCATTCACCAGGTCTGCCAAAGAAGTACCCAAAACTTCTCTTAAAGCCTCTTTTGCTTGTGACTCCATGTCCTTTTCGAATTCATCACTAGATAAATTGTCCTGTTCCCTTTGACATTGCACGTCCTCGTCGGAACTTTTTCAATTAAAAGATTACTTGTGTAAAGCGCTCTATTTAGAATCATACTTACCTTGGCTCAGCGCCGTCAGAAAACTCCAGCTCGCTGTCTTCTTCCATGTAACCCGCTGACGGGTCATTCGGCTTGCGTCCCAACTCCATCGCTTATTTCGTAATATGCAGTTCACTCGTGGTGTGGGGACGAGAATTCAGATGTCAATTAAATTTTAAAAGGTGTAATAGCAGATAGTCGAGTTTTAACGTTGCATCAGGCCAGGATTTTATAATTATCATTTGTTTTTCTGGCCAAATAATGGGTCAATCAAAGCTGAATCTTTAACCATTGAAAGTTTATGTTTATGATCTGATAAAAATACATTTGCTGAACAAGTCACAAACGGACAGCATCACAGTTCTGCAGGAATTTAACTTGTTTACATCAATAGTTACCACTCTATAATATGTTGCCTATTTGGGTACAACTTGCAAACTCATTGCCGTCGATTTGCCGATGGTTTTGAGGCTGATGTCAGCTCCATATACATGAGGCTGGTCTGGTGCATTGTACTGTACTCCTAAACCAAGTCTTCAACCTTAAGAATACCAAATAACCTTTCATTTACAACTGGCAAATTATAATACTTCAGAGAGCATTGCCTTCGTTGGAAAGCTTCTGTTTTAGGAATGGAGGACATTTTTCAATCTGAATGGACATACAGTCATTCGAATATAAGGTTGAATAATATCGAATCACGGCTGCATAAGAACAAAGGTTCTAAGCCTACAAAGACGTTGTGATTGAATCCGTCTTGTACACATGTCACTATTATTACATGACCAATCACAGTCACAGTAGATTGCGATATTGATTTCCCTTGCTGAGGTGCAGTTGCACAGTATGGAGGAGTCATAAGCGTCCACGGTCTCTGACTGCGAGAACGCCTGCAGAGAACTTATAACGTATTACAACACACACTTCTTCCCTGTTGCAGCAAAGCTGAAAATTCGACACCACCATACTACTAACTAGTTTTAATAGTTATCGCATGCCCTGTTCGGGCTCGTGTGACTCGGGAAAAAAAATGGCGGTAGGAGAAGGTGACAGCAGAGCTAGAATCCAAAGGAAGGCGCTCCTGGGCGAGGAAGATGCATCGCTAGTGTTTGAAACGTCGAAGGAAGTTGATGTTATTCCTACCTTTGATCAGATGAACATCAGAGAAGAACTTCTGCGCGGAATCTACGCTTACGGTAAGCGAGAGGGGTGGGGAAAAAAGTGTTGGTAGCTATGAAACGCGCACGTTTTGATTCAGGTTTTGAAAAGCCGTCAGCAATTCAGCAGCGAGCAATTGTTCCAGTTGTTAAGGGAAGAGACGTGATTGCACAGTAGGCTTACAATAGGATCGGCTTGTTCAGAGAAGATATCTGCCCCTCCCCCTTCTCTCTCCCTTCAATTCTCTCTTGTTCCCAGAGCTCAGTCTGGAACGGGAAAGACGGCGACGTTTGCAATTGCTATCCTGCAGAAAATCGATATACAACTCAGAGAAACGCAGGCTCTCGTTCTGTCGCCCACACGTGAGCTGGCTACCCAGATTCAGAAGGTAGTGCTGGCCCTGGGGGACTACATGAGCATCCAGTGCCACGCTTGTATTGGAGGCACCAATGTTGGGGAAGACATCAGAAAGCTGGACTATGGCCAGCATGTAGTATCAGGAACTCCAGGCCGTGTGTTCGGTGTGTGAACATAGGTCATTTTCTAAATAGCATTATTTAACTTCAGTCCCCCTCTCCCCTGTTGTACAGACATGATCAAGAGGAGAAATTTGAGGACACGTAACATAAAGATGTTGGTGCTGGATGAGGCAGATGAAATGTTGAACCAAGGTAAGGGAAGACATCTTGTGGGAGGGGGAAATACTGTATAACAAAAATTTTGCTTCTGTTGATAGGCTTCAAGGAGCAGATCTATGATGTGTACCGATACCTGCCCCCTTCAACACAAGTACTGACCATTGCACTCCATTTCCAAGGTGTATGTTTCTAATTGGAGCCACCTGTTAGGTTGTCCTGGTGAGTGCCACTCTGCCACATGAGATCTTGGAGATGACACGAAAGTTCATGACAGATCCGATCCAGATATTAGTCAAACGGTGAGGATTTCAAATAAAGTGACCTTTGCGCTTCAGCTATCTCGGTTATTGCCTGTCACCACAGTGATGAGCTGACACTTGAAGGTATCAAGCAGTTCTTTGTAGCTGTGGAAAAAGAGGAGTGGAAGTTTGACACGCTCTGTGACCTCTACGACACTCTGACGATCACACAGGCAGTCATATTCTGTAACACGAAGAGAAAGGTTGGCTTCCACCACTGTAGCCTTGCCACTCTGGGTGGAGTATTATGTGGGATTGGGGGGTGTGGTGATCGCAGGCAGAGTGGCTGACAGAGAAGATGCGTGAGGCTAACTTCACGGTGTCCTGCATGCATGGTGACATGCCTCAGAAGGAGAGAGAGACAATCATGAAAGAGTTCAGGGCTGGAGACAGGTACCGCTTGTTACATATAGCATCTGGGGATGTCATCCACTGAACATCCCACCCCTCATTCCTCACCCCTCATCCCCCACCCTGCTGTAGTCGTGTTCTGATCACGACTGATGTGTGGGCTAGAGGAATTGACGTGCAGCAGGTGTCTCTGGTGATAAACTATGACCTACCCAACAATCGTGAGCTCTACATACACAGGTTGGTGCTCATGACCCCTTTATGGTGCAATTTAGCTAACACTGTGTGTGTGTCCTTCAGAATTGGCCGTTCTGGAAGGTATGGACGTAAAGGTGTGGCAATTAATTTTGCCAAGACAGATGACATCAGGATTCTCAGAGACATAGAGCAGTATTATTCTACACAGATTGATGAAATGCCGATGAACAGTAAGTCTCAACATTGGTCGTCATGGTTCCTTCTCACACCGTTTTTTTTTTTCCTAGTTAATGATCTCATTTGAACTCTTGACTCTGTCAGTTCTGTACCTTTCCGCCATTTTGGACTTTTTGTAATGTAACACAACAAAAGGGTCCAAATTCGTGTTTATCTACGGCATGAGTTCGAATAACTCGCGCATGGCAAACATAAACCTCGTACTATCCAATCGAATCTTATAGGAGAAACATTGGAAGTGTGGGGATTGGGAACGAGTAAGCGATATCTGTTGTTTTAAAGCGTCAACAGGTACATACTTGTAGGTATGTTCATACGAGTTCAATTATCCCTACAGTAATAGAGTAACGGTTTTTTGCGACGTTTCAAATCTATACATGTAGAGGTTATTCCCCCCAGTCTCGTACCCAAACCCTAACCGCAGCTGCGGATGGTTATTACAATTACATCACCGCTACGCAGCGGCCCATTCCTTCACTGACAAGAACAAGCTGCACTATTCGCGATGACGTAATTCCCCGGCAGTAATGTGATGGAGAGTGACCTTGACCCCAAGAAGGAACATCTAGAAACGTCACCAGACGATTTGAAGGAAGACGAGGAATGTCTGCTTGCTCCTGAGAATGAAATTGACGACAAAGGAATCGTTGAAGAGAAACGGACCCAGACTACGGGTCCGGACAAATACGGGTATATTCGGAAAGTCCTTGGCGTTGGCGTTCTGGTCACTCTGGTCGCATTGGTAGCATCAGCTGTTGCTTTGATTGCTACGGCTCCTCGCTGTAACGAGAAGCTTGTCTGGTGGAAGTCTGCTATCATATACCAGTGCTACCCTAGGTCCTTCCAGGATAGCAACGGAGATGGGAGTGGCGATCTGGCGGGAATCACCAGTCGCGTGCAGTACTTCAAGGACCTGGGAATCAAGGCGGTCTGGTTGAATCCTATCTTCGCCTCCCCGCAGAAGGATAACGGCTACGACATATCGGACTACACCAGCATTGCACCGCTCTACGGCACACTGTCGGACTTCAACCTTCTCCTCGATTCTCTCCACCGTGAGGGGATGTACCTGATCCTGGACTTTGTACCCAATCACACTTCCGACCAGCACCCGTGGTTCAATGAGAGCAGGAGCAGCGTGAGCAGTCCAAAGAGGGACTGGTATGTGTGGGCCAGCCCTAGCCAAGATGGAGGGCCACCCAATAACTGGTTGAGTGTCTTTGGGGGCAGTGCTTGGTCACTGGACAATCTCACAGGACAATACTACCTACATCAGTTTTCTGACTTTCAGCCTGACCTGAATTACAGAAATCCGGAAGTAATTTCAGCCATGCAGTCAGTTCTTTCATTCTGGCTTGATCTGGGTGTGGATGGGTTTCATGTGGACGCTGTAAAATTCCTTCTTGAAGATCCTGACCTCAGAAATGAGACCATAGACCCCTCCTTCAACAATGAGACGTGCAACATATCTGTTCCAGGTTGTCTGTATAACTCCCTTGTACATAACCTCACTACCGATTACCCTGGTCTCCATGACATCACCAGAGGCTGGAGGAAAGTGCTAGATTGCTATAGCAACAAGTTCATGGTTGCCGAGGCATACGACCCTATTGAAGTTGTAGTTGAGTACTACGGGACCAATGGAGATGAGTTTGACTTTCCTTTCAACTTCTTCCTCCTTGGAAACAACAACTGGACAGCCTCAGCTGTGGCCGGGATCGTCTCTACTTGGTTGGATAACATGCCCTCGGGGGCGTGGGCCAACTGGGTGCTTGGGAACCATGACAACCCCCGGATAGCCTCCAAGGCGGGGCTGTATCTTGCCCGGGCTCTCAACGTACTGCTGCTGACCCTTCCCGGTACCCCCACCACATACTACGGGGAGGAGATACTGATGACTGATGTGGTAGTTCCACCCAATCAGACGCAGGACGCTTATCAAGGCAGAGACCAGGAGCGCACCCCAATGCAGTGGAATGATGGACCGAATGCAGGGTTCACCACAGGGTTGCCATGGCTACCCCTGGCTACTAACTATACCACGTACAATGTTATGAATGAGTCCTTGAGCAATGCTTCCATGTTGACCCTCTACAAACAGCTAACGTTAATGCGTCAGGAGTTTATTACCTATGGTTACTCCCTTGACTCCGTTGAAGGCAATGTTCTGTCATTCCATCGCTATGATAATGGTACCTCTGTTGATTACCTGGTGGTGATCAATTTTTCTAATGAAAGTACCCCTGGCCCTGTTGGCATCAAGTCCCCTCCCCTGTCCCCTGAACTTCTCCTGTCCAGTATGCTGGATAAGTCAGGACCAGTGGACCTGTCTAGTTTGAATCTCAGGGGTGGGGAGGCCTTGGTTATCAAGGGACATTGGAAAACATAATGAATCAATCTCTGCATGATTGTGACCTGTGTGTACAAATGTGTGAATGCGTATTCAGCGGTGGAATATGCAATGTTGAAGAAGAGGAAACGACCTCGAAGATTTAAAAAGCAAATTCTACAACCACATCTAGAAATGTCTCTTCCCTGTCAAAAATAAAAAGCATGAGTCTAGCTAAAAGGCGGGAAATTCCCCACTTTTTTCCTTTCTCCTCGTATTTTTAAAAATACTAGTCCGACAAGCTGGTCTTGTATGTTTGATATTGCTTTTTGCCCCAGCCCCACCCCCTTTGACCATAAGAAAAACACTATCTTGCCATTGTACACAAGCCTATGATAACCCGTGGGTAAACTCCGTTCACACTTGCAGCCATAACAAGCTCACGTTCGCATGAAACCCTAGGGGGGTCGGCTGAATATACTTTGCACTGATTCATCGAAATATGGCCGACTCTCAAGAGCAAAAGCGTCTTATTGATGTACACGAAGACGCACACGGAAGTGTGCTAACGAAGTATACGTCAGGGCAAGGAAAGAGACGCTTGGTGATAGCGGTACTGGTTGGGGGACTAGTCCTGCTTAGCGTTGTCATAATTGCGGTTTCGGTATCCGTTGGTGTCTTTTTGGCGGGTGGCAGCGGCGGGAACCTCCTCTGGTGGAAGTCTGCTATCATATACCAGTGCTACCCTAGGTCTTTCCAGGATAGCAACGGAGATGGGAGTGGCGATCTGGCGGGAATCACCAGTCGCGTGCAGTACTTCAAGGACCTGGGAATCAAGGCGGTCTGGTTGAACCCTATCTTCGCCTCCCCGCAGAAGGATAACGGCTACGACATATCGGACTATACCAGCATTGCACCGCTCTACGGCACACTGTCGGACTTCAACCTTCTCCTCGATGCCCTCCACCGTGAAGGGATGTACCTGATCCTGGACTTTGTACCCAATCACACTTCTGACCAGCACCTGTGGTTCAATGAGAGCAGGAGCAGCGTGAGCAGTCCAAAGAGGGACTGGTATGTGTGGGCCAGCCCTAGCCAAGATGGAGGGCCACCCAATAACTGGTTGAGTGTCTTTGGGGGCAGTGCTTGGTCACTGGACAATCTCACAGGACAATACTACCTACATCAGTTTTCTGACTTTCAGCCTGACCTGAATTACAGAAATCCTGAAGTAATTTCGGCCATGCAGTCTGTTCTTTCATTCTGGCTTGATCTGGGTGTGGATGGGTTTCGTGTGGACGCTGTAAAATTCCTTCTTGAAGATCCTGACCTCAGAAATGAGACCGTAGACCCCTCCTTCAACAATGAGACGTGCAACATATCTGTTCCAGGTTGTCTGTATAACTCCCTTGTACATAACCTCACTACCGATTATCCTGGTCTCCATGACATCACCAGAGGCTGGAGGAAAGTGCTAGATGGTTATAGCAACAAGTTCATGGTTGCCGAGGCATACGACCCTATTGAAGTTGTAGTTGAGTACTACGGGACCAATGGAGATGAGTTTGACTTTCCTTTCAACTTCTTCCTCCTTGGAAACAACAACTGGACAGCCTCAGCTGTGGCCGGGATCGTCTCTACTTGGTTGGATAACATGCCCTCGGGGGCGTGGGCCAACTGGGTGCTTGGTAACCATGACAACCCCCGGATAGCCTCCAAGGCGGGGCTGTACCTTGCCCGGGCCCTCAACGTACTGCTGCTGACCCTTCCCGGTACCCCCACCACATACTACGGGGAGGAGATACTGATGACTGATGTGGTAGTTCCACCCAATCAGACGCAGGACGCTTATCAAGGCAGAGACCAGGAGCGCACCCCAATGCAGTGGAATGATGGACCGAATGCAGGGTTCACCACAGGGTTGCCATGGCTACCCCTGGCTACTAACTATACCACGTACAATGTTATGAATGAGTCCTTGAGCAATGCTTCCATGTTGACCCTCTACAAACGGCTGGCCTTAATGCGTCAGGAGTTTATTACCTATGGTTACTCCCTTGACTCCGTTGAAGGCAATGTTTTGTCATTCCATCGCTATGATAATGGTATCTCTGTTGATTACCTGGTGGTGATCAATTTTTCTAATGAAAGCACCCCTGGCCCTGTTGGCATCAAGTCCCCTCCCCTGTCCCCTGAACTTCTCCTGTCCAGTATGCTGGATAAGTCAGGACCAGTGGACCTATCTAGTTTGACTCTCAGGGGTGGGGAGGCCTTGGTTATCAAGGGACATCTAAGAGGCTAAAGTGCCAGATGGCCAGTTTAAACATTGTGATTTATTGCAATGCGCATGTGTTAGCCTGTGAGGTCCAAAGTTATTTAGTTTGGACAAGTGAAAACACGAAAGGTTTTATAAATACAAATACAGACCAGCTTTTTATTATTTAAAAAAAAAAAAAACTTGGACCAAAATCGTGCGCACAACATAAAAGCGTTCAATACATAATCTGAAACAAAGGCCACAAAAACACTTTACTCGTCCCTTTTTGGCACGTGTGTTGACGCGTGTATCCATGGATAGTCTGTCCAGTCCGTTGTCATGCAGTTTCGAGGCAATTGGCTAGGCGGCAAATGAAGCTCCTCACTGCTCCGCTGCGAACTCCTCCTTCACCACGGGACCGCGGGCAGGTTGAGCGACACCAGCACTCGTGAATAGGTTTTTCAAAACATTCAATTCCTTGTTTAGCATGGCAATTTTGTTCAGGAGCTGGGTGTTCTCCTCTTCAAGCTCCTTTACACGCTGTTCGGTCTCCTGCACGCGCATCTTCGTTTTGTTTCTACTTTTCCGAACGGCTATGTTGTTCCTTTCACGTTTAACCTGATACTCGTCGCTGCGTTTGTTGACCGACCTCTTCTTTGAACCGCGTGGTGTTCTGCCGGGTGACGTATTAGGATCGTCCACAGAGATGACACTCTCGCCTGTGACAGTTAGAGAGGCTCCGCTTCCGTATATGTTATCGAGGAGTGGGTCATGACCATTCATCAAACGTCCACAGAACTGAAAAGTACTGTCATCATTGTAGCTTGTCACCCGGAGAGGGGATGAAGCTGGCTGTTGGCAGGCAGGGCCTGTGTCGTTGTATGTTTCCAGGAGTGTGGAAATGTCAACAGAGTCCTCTTGATAAATACCAAAGGCAGCAAGGCCAATACCCGTGGTAGCGTTATCAGTTACAGCTGCCTTATCTGACGACTTGAAGAATTCTTCAACCTGGTCGCTATAAATACTTCCGTCCATCGGGAAAAACCAAACCAAAGTACAATGAACTTATACCGTCTTCTTCTTCCGTAAAGACTGACGCAACACAGGTGCAATATTAGCGCAGATGTTATTTATGGTAACGGAAGTAACGTGCCTATGACCTCACTCTGACGACATCGATCTGTGCTATATATATCACCAATAATTATTGGTAGTTAGATTATGTGCATATTTAAATGGTTATCGTAATACCTAGTAACGTATACCTAGTACCTTATCGAGATCGTTACAATTATAATTAAATTTGTGCATAGTAGGTAAAAATGGAGGATTTTTATTGGCAAATAAGTATAATACAACATGAATGCAAATGATGGAAAAAATGACACAAAAATGAGAATACTGCCAAGCCAGTTGGTGCATAGCCCTCCTAAGTGCTTAGGGCTGTCAGTGGTATCCTGACCAGATGGAATGAGGATCTCCTTCCCCTTAGCATCTCTTCATGGCTTTAATTTAATAAGGCTAACCTTAATATTCAAGTTACATGCTTCCACTGATTGGCAAGTGAACTGCTTTGTTCATAACCAGTACAAATGAAGGTCACAAACTTCCCTGCCAATACCTCAGACATGATCTAAATCTGATGCCAGCATGAAGAGATTATAGGAAGGGGTGTCTGCTCAAGTGGGCTGTCATGTATGTATGGTCTGGGCACCACATGTGTATGGCCTGGGCCCCACATGTGTATGGTCTGGTCCCACGTGTGTACGGTCTGGGCCCCACATGTGTATGGCCTGGGCCCCTCATGTGTATTGCCTGGGCCCCACGTGTGTATGGCCTGGGCCCCACATTTGTATGGTCTGGGCCCCACATGTGTATGGCCTGGGCCTCACATGTGTATGGTCTGGGCCCCACATGTGTATGGTCTGGGCCCCACGTGTGTACGGTCTGGGCCCCACGTGTGTACGGTCTGGGCCCCACATGTGTACAGTCTGGGCCCCACATGTGTATGGTCAATGTGCATGGTCTGGGCCCCACGTGCCTGTAGCCTGGGTCACCTTTGCAAAGAAGATTTGTTCCCTTCGAATTATCATACTGTCAATGACCTCATATAATGGTACCTAGATATTTAGAAACAATACAATCACATGCATTGAAACCATGTCACAAACACTGTCACACATATCCATGGCTACATCTCCATGGTTACATATCAGTGGACTTCTTATACACCAGTGGTATACGCTCTCCTTCCTTCCTTTGTCTCCTCTTTCGAATGACCACACCCACCACCACCACAACAGCCACCAGTACCAACACTCCTGCTCCAATTCCAGCTCCAAGGATCACAGGCAGCACATTAGACCCGTTCTGTCCACTCTGACCTCCACTGTCTGCAGAGCTTACACCAAACCCTCCAGCAGCACCAGCAACAGCTGGGCTGTTCTTCTTGGTGTAGAAGTATGGTACATTCTGCTGGTGGAAGGCAAGATGGGGAGGAGGGGAGAGGAGGAGGAGGAGGAGGAGGAGGAGGAGGAGGAGGAGGAGGAGGAGGAGGAGGAGGAGGAGGAGGAGGAGGAGGAGGAGGAGAAGAGGAGGAGGGAGGGAGAGGGAGAGAGCAAAGCAACATATGAGTGGGCAGCTTCAACATTCACTGAGACATAACTCACAGTAGAGGGACAGATAACAGCTTGGTTCAGAGTCCAGTCTGTTGCCTTCTGTCCAATTGGTTGCAACTGTGGTGATAGAGTGATAGGTGTGCATGTGAGCATGTACATGTACAGGAGTGTATTATGTGTGCGGTTATTAGGCTTGGCTCCACCCATCATATGCTGGGCTCCACCCACCATGTTGTTCCACAGGGCTACTGCCATCTCCTTGTGTCCCTTGGTGCTGAAGTGGAAGCAGTCAGGAGCAAAGTAGGAGTCATCTGGCTTGCCATTCTGATGATTGCGTGCAGTAATTGAATTCATTGATAATTGCATCAAGAAATGTGCCCATATCACCATCACATGATTTTTTTTTTGTGCAATGCAATCACCTGATATGGCAACTCAATGCCACCTGGGAATGGTTGTATGACAACTGTGAAGTCATCTGATGTATCATATCGACCAGTATTAATAAGGTTCTCCAGTGCAGTCTACACATGTGGAAAGAACACCATTATGCAGGAATGAAGCCTCTCCCCCTCCCTCTCTCCCTCCCTCTCCCTCCTCCTCCTCTCCCTCTCCCTTCCTCGCCCTCTCTATCCCTCTCCCTTTCTCTCTCCTCCTCCTCTCCCTCCCTCCCTCTCTCTCCCTCTCCCTCCCCTCCTCCTCCTCTCCCTCTCCCTCTCCCTCTCTCTCTCCTCCTCCTCTCCCTCTCTCTCCCTCTCCCTTTCTCTCTCCTCCTCCTCTCCCTCCCTCCCTCCCTCTCTCTCCCTCTCCCTCCCCTCCTCCTCCTCTCCCTCTCCCTCCCTCTCCCTCTCTCTCTCCTCCTCCTCTCCCTCTCTCTCTCCCTCTCCCTCCCCTCCTCCTCCTCCTCCCCCTCGTACCCTGTAGGCCTGACTAGCTGCTGATGTCATCTGTTTGTCTGTGGTACTTCCAGTGGTAGCACAGTCACACACAAAGCTGAGGGATGTATAAAATGAAACAGAATAGTGTGGGGGGGGTGTTGGGGGGTGTTGGGTGTGTGGTGGGGGTGTGGTGGGGGTAGTTTGGGGGAGGAAGTAGGTGTGAGGGAGGAGGGGACACTTACGTGTGCACCAGGTCACACCATAGACTGCTAAGGGGTGCCAGTTGGGTCACATCCAGGATTTGAACCAGGTTGACAAAGGTCCTGGGCAGCTATAGGCCACAGAGGGACATAGATCGTTAGGTGAGGTGTGAATCAATGCCCTGCTTCTTACATTTGACTTCAGTGTGTCAAGGACTGTAGCAATGTGATTGGCGTAGTTTGCCGCTGAGTATTTACCCTGGGGGTGAAGGGGGGGGTGGGAGGGAGGGGTGGTGGGAGGGAGGGGGTGTAAAGTGACCCACACACCACAGCAATGCCCATCAACACACTGTGTCACTGCAGTACTCGCAGAGGTCATTTCCTCCTATCCACAAAGTAATAACTTTCCAGTCAGTGTTAATATTGATGCTCTGAAAGAAAAAATCATTTTCATCGGGACACCTACACATACACATGCACACACACATACACATACACATGCACGCCCACACATGCACACCCACACATATGTGCATTTTATTACATCAACTTACAGAATCGGCTTTTATCTTATTGATTATGTCGTATGCTTGCGAGAGGAGATCTCTGTGAATAAATTACGGCCGTAAAGAAAGCCGCAAGGCTTTGCGTATGGTTTAACCGACCCTGAAACGGCTCCAGACACTGCAACATTCAGGCGAGAATTACTGTCTGTTTCGGAGCCCGTTCCGGTAGAAAACCCTTTGACGCCAGGGCTATATTTCTTCACAATGTCTGTCAAAACAGAAAGTCATAATCATTACTGCCGGCCCGCAGGCTCAGCATAGCGTACTCGGCAGTGTTGCTGTGTTGGACACATCTCCGTCTCCTCCAACACTGGATCGTGCAAGAGTAAGACGATGAAGCCACAGAGGACCAACATACGCACTTTTATATAATTACCTCCAAGACACACCTCTGTACTCGGTGAGAGCGGTCAGAATGGAGCCTGCCTTGGCGCCCATGGCAGCCTACAGTGAGAGGGCAGAATATGCGCCGTCATATATATCGTGGTCATAAATACGACCCGCCACGTATGCACACTCACAGTGATCGAGTCGCCGATGGCCCCGATGACCTTCACATCTGCTGGCGTCAGCTGATGTACTGTGAGGAAAGGCGTGCATGTGAAGGTGTGAATGAGCCCCACCCTCAAGAAGGCCTGGCTAATACACAGTACCTATAGCTTTAGGGCATAAAAATTCCTACCTGTTTGTGCAGGGGCCGTTGAATAGGGAGTGCATGGGAACGGAATTCCCACAGGCTATAAATCCGGACGAGAAAGTCGGTGATGCACACGCGTGCATTTGGATTACTGCTTACGTTCACTGCGACCGCGGAGACTCCTGTGTCGTAACCCCTCCTCTCTCCCTCCGCGATGGCAGCTGCAAGCTTTTCAACGAAGTCACCTTTGGGGAGACGCGTTTAATATCGGTCAAAAACCGTCCTGCTGATTCTTACCAAGAGCCGTAGTGACCAGGCCCAAACAGCACAGCAAAATCAAGCTTGAAGACGGCATAACTGCTGTGTTTACTAATTGCTTGTGTATGGTAATAATATATACGGGTATATATGTAAACAGTCGTTAAAGTCATGTGATTTAGTGCGCATGCGCAGCGCAATACATTCTAATCGTGGATAACGGAAGTATTTATTTACAACTATGTCGCGTATACGCTTTGGTACTAATTATTGTATATTTTGACCAAGATAGATTTCTTACGGTGATAACTCATGCAGCAATATATATATATCCTTTTCTAAGATGCGTGCAGTATAAGATTGCGTTTAAGCATCATGATCAGGTTATCTGTTAGCCTCGTCCCCAGGCCCTGTTTTTTTATATGTTGCGGGGGCGAAAAACAGGTTTTTCTGTTTTTCGCCCCCCGCAACTTATAAAAAACAGGGCCTGGGGACGAGGCTAGTTATCTGTCTACAACTGGTAAACTTCAATCAGGACCAGTTTGTAATACCTAACTGTTTTTACAAGCATCGTTACATCCTTTATTATCTGTAGCGTAAGCCAATAATTGATGCTGTTCGTGAGCTAGCTACGAGGGGCCGGGGTTTGTTGTGTTAGTTAATTGACTTACAATGACGTGTGCGTGTCTGTAATAAAGCATATGTTATTGTCATGCGCATGTGAGGCCTAATATGGAGTACTTTTCTAAAACCCTCTATTGGAACACCCGATGTATGAAGATAGATCAAGAACAACATTCTGTATCATAGGACGTTATCACATGAAAATGCCGACGGTAATCGATTAATTTCCATGATACGAATATGAGCTAGATCATATATAGAGCTCTTTCATCGCGTGATTTAATAGCATTCATCATCTATTACCCGCCATATTGGTGCGCGTTTACTATGGAGAAGTATGGGCAGAGTTGCCGCGGTTAAGGTTAATATTTAACCGTCGTAACCGCGATATATCACGGTTACAGCGTTTAACCGTGGTTAAATATCGCGGTTAAAACTTACGTATTCTCAGGTATTCAGAAGCCATGCAATTTTCGACTCCTAACCAAGCTAGTGATCATGTAAATGTACACTGTGGCAGTTCTTTGCTATCAAGTGCATCGCGCGAGTGGGTATTGTATGGTATTGTGAATACCTTAATAAAAGTTTTACCATGGACATCATCATATCCAATCCCATACCATCCAGTCCTAGCAAAGTTAACAGCACCTTCCTATCCTCAGATGCTAAGAAGAGGCAAATGAGTAACACACTTTTGTGGAAAAATAAAAATCCAGGAAGATACCAAAGATATCTTCTGCTACTAGCACAAGTGATGATGATTTTAACTTATACTATGGTTAAAAAAAGGGAGTCAACAGAAGAATAATGCAATACAGAAAAAAAGACTTGATAAATATATGAAAGAAGACGAAACAGACTTTAGCCACTTATGTGCATGGTGGAAAGAACGTGAAATACTTTATGCCATTCCTGATTTACCGCTCCTTCAGAAAGTGCATTTACAATGTACTGTTGCCAAATTAATAACTTCAACGAAAAGATGCATGGCCTTCGTGCCTAAGTAAGCACATATATCTCCAGCAGAACTCCAAGCTTCTATAGGTTAACTGCAAGCAAGGTTGTTATAATCCGTTATCCGCTGCAGGTTATGCAGGGACTTGATAATTGCTCTCTGTATTCCGTGATCACCGCATTCGTACTCCGTAAAATCCTGCATACTTTAACCGTGGTGAAGTTATAAATAACCGCGGTTAACCGTAACCGCGGTACATGTACGTACATGTCCATCAAATTTAACCGCGATATATCGCGGCAACCCTGAGTATTGGTTTAGATGTGTTACATTAGTTCAGGGTGTCGTTTAGACGTATATTATTGTCAGAGATAATATATATTGTGCTCTAACAAAAATAACATTTGCAAAACATATGATTTTTACTCGTGCCCTCGGAGCGTAAGTAACTTACCAAAAACTACCAAAAACCCGAGCATAAGCCCATATATTTCCATAGTAAACCGAGCACCAAGATGGAGGACAATAAAGCAATTAACGCAATTAAAGCCCACGCGTCATGTGACCATGAAAGATATATAGCAAGGACTATTAATTATAATAATTAATAGTTCTAATTGGAATGGGCCGGGCATTCGTCGTGAATGACGTATGGCACATGTAACAAAACATTTAAAATTCAGATTCAACGTTATGATTTACCGTCGCGGAGCGTTGTGTCTTCTACTGTGCTACGCCGTGTTGGTGGAAGCGCAAGGCAAGCGACTCTGTGTGTAGCCTGAGTGAATCATAGCTAGTGTATGACAGATCAATGGCTGGCCAAGTTGGAACGAGTCATCAATAGCAGTCGTCCGGCCCTCGATAGTGACGGTGATGGGCTGAGTGCCGCAGGGTTACTGGATGTGAGTGGGAGTATTCACAGTGCCCCCTCCGCGATTTAATGTGCCATTTAATTAAAATACATGTACAATACTTGTGTAGTTTCGTACCCAGACCCAGATTTTCACAGTTGCGCGGATGGATTACATCACCGCTACTTTCACGTAGCGGTGATGTAATCTATCCGCGCAACTGTGAAAATCTGGGCCTGGGTACGAGACTAATACTTGTGGTTTATGTATTTCAGTCCACCAGTTGTCACCATTCGCTGTCAAGGTAGTAGCAGCACTTGGTGACTCGATAACGGTACACCGTCCCACGAAGGCCTGTATTCACTGTGGTAAACCTTTCAGGCGGCACTAGGAGCCAAAGCCCGCACCATCCTTACTGGACCTTACAGCTCTGGTGGAGTACAGTGAGTTGAGTGCGATGTCTGTGTCTGTGACATGGTTTGTGTAGGGGTCAAATGGTATGAAGCTAAGGCCTCTAGAGAGTATGTTTGTATCTTTGTCTGAAAGTTGGTATGATGATAGATTGATTACATTGTCAGGTTTGGATTCAGTTTGATTACACATAAACACATCATGCATGGGTACACAGGGTATCGTTTTCTTTGTTTGGGTTTTTTCTTCTATGGTAGGCCCATATCTGAGGGGCTAGTGAGTGGGACATGTGTGTTAGTTGTGTCTGACAATGTACATGTGTGTCATACCTTTCATGGTCTGTTCTAGGCCTTTTGTTTACAGGACTTTCTAGTTTGCTCTCTGTGGCCAAGTCTTGCTGGTCCTTTACCTTCCGTGCTGCTTCTGCTGCTGCCTTGAGGAGTTCCTCATAGGTCCCCTTGAGGGCTTTTTTCTGTTTTTGGTTTGTCTGGGAGCCATCTATAGCTTTTAGTGCCTTTGCCTGCAAATCTGCGATCTCAGTCTTCCTTTTGTCTATGATACGTCTATGGTGTCGTTCTGACACTTTCATGAACCCAAGTGTGCTAATACGCACTTGTGCCAGCCACTCTGCTTTTGTGATGTCATCCGCGTACATCAACATCATTCTAGGGACCACTGAGAGGCCCTTCGAAAGAACACCTAGCTCTGCAGCCCTAGCAAGGTGGTCTGCGTGGTGGGAGGCTTGGGCAATGTCAATCATCAGTTCTTTAATGCTCTCCACGGTCTGCTGTATGACACGTTTGGTCTCATCCATAGATGGTGGGGTACCCTGCGGCGACTCTGGTACGCCCCGGATACACTCAGCACAGGAAGGCGTATCTTTCATTGAGATGGAGTCCAAAAGCTGTTCCAACAGTATGGCCTCATCCTGGAGCATGGATGTGGTACCTTGCTCCTCATCACGGTCGGTCTGCAGGGGTGTCGGCCCATCTGACGCAGTTTCATCTTGTAGCTGTGTGGCAGAGGGAACATGATCACGTTGAACGGGTTTAGGTTTAGTTTTAGCAAATGTAGAACCATTGTGTTTGTGAGTAGTTTGTATTGTTTGTCTGAGTTGCACGTATGCACACTCACAAGGATTGAGTCGCCGATGGCCCCTATGACTTTCACATCTACTGGTGTCAGCTGATGTACTGTGAGGAAAGGCGAATGAGCCCCGCCCTCAAGAAGGCCTGGCTAATACACACACACACACACACACACACACACACACACACACACACACACACACACACACACACACACACACAGTACCTAGGAATTCCCACAGGCTATAAATCCGGACGAGAAAGTCGGTGATGCACATGCGTGCATTTGGATTACTGCTTACGTTCACTGCGGCCGCGGAGACTCCTGTGTCATAACCCTTCCTCTCTCCCTCCGTGATGGCAGCTGCACTATCTGCAGAGCTTACACTAAACCCTCCAGCAGCACCAGCAACAGCTGGGCTGTTCTTCCTGGTGTAGAAGTATGGTGCATTCTGTTGGTGGAAGGCAAGATGGGGAGGAGGGGAGAGGAGGAGGAGGAGAAGGAGGAGGAGGGGGAGGAGGAGGGGGAGGAGGAGGGAGAGAGCAAAGCAATATATGAGAGGGCAGCTTCAACATTCACTGAGACATAACTCACAGTAGAGGGACAGATAACAGCTTGGTTCAGAGTCCAGTCTGTTGCCTTCTGTCCAACTGGTTGCAACTGCACATGGTGATGGATCAATATGTGAGCATGTGATGAAGTGATGTGTGATGTGAGCATGTGATGGAGTGATGTGTGATGTGAGCATGTGATGTGTGCATGTGAGCAGGTGCATGTGAGCATGTGCAGGAGTGTATTATATGTAAGGTGTATATGCGTTATTATATCACAATTGGTGCAGTGTGCTTGGCTCCACCCATCATGTGCTTGGCTCCACCCACCATGTTGTTCCACAGGGCTACTGCCATCTCCTTGTGTCCCTTGGTGCTGAAGTGGAAGCAGTCAGGAGCAAAGTAGGACTTGTCTGGCTGGCCATTCTGATGATTGCGCGCGTAATTGATATCATTGATAATTGCATCAAGAAATGTGGTCATATCAATTTTTTGCGCAATGCAATTACCTGATATGGCAACTCAATACCACCTGGGAATGGTTGTAGGACAACTGTGAAGTCATCTGATGTATCGTATCGACCAGTATTAATAAGGTTCTCCAGTGCAGTCTGCACATGTGGAAAGAACACAATTATGCAGGAATGAAGCCCTAATGCTCTCCTTCTCTTATCCTCTTGTCCCCTCTCCCTCCCTTCCTCCTCCCCCTCGTACCCTGTAGGCCTGACTAGCTGCTGATGTCATCTGCTTGTCTGTGGTACTTCCAGTGGTAGCACAGTAACACGCATTGCTGAGTGAAGTGTAAAATGAAACAGAATAGTGTGGGGGTGTGTTGAGGGTGTGGTGGGGTAGTGTGAGGGAGGAGGGGACACTTATGTGTGCACCAGGTCACACCATAGACTGCTAAGGGGTGCCAGTTGGGTCACATCCAGGATTTGAACCAGGTTGACAAAGGTCCTAGGCAGCTACAGGCCACAGAGGGACACAGATCGTTAGGTGAGGTGTGAATCAATGCACTGCTCCTTACATTTGACCTCAGTGTGTCAAGGACTGTAGCAATGTGATTGGCGTAGTTTGCCGCTGAGTATTTACCCTGGGGGTGAGGGGGGGGGTGGGAGGGAGGGGTGGTGGGAGGGAGGGGGTGTAAAGTGACCCACACACCACAGCAATCCCCATCAACACACTGTGTCACTGCAGTACTCGCAGAGGTCATTTCTTCCAATCCACAAAGTAATAACTTTCCAGTCAGTGTTAATATTGATGCTCTGAAGGAAAAAATCATTTACATTAGGACACCTATATACATACACATGCACACACACATATGTGCATTTTATTCAACACATGCACATCAACTTACAGAATCGGCTTTTATCTTATTGATCATGTCGTATGCTTGCGAGAGGAGATCTCTGTGAATAAATTACGGCCGTAAAGGAAAGCCACAAGGCTTTGCGTATGGTTTAACCGACCCTGAAATGGCTCCAGACACTGCAACATTCAAGCGAGAATTACTGTCTGTTTCGGAGCCCGTCCCGGTAGAAAACCCTTTCACGCTAGGGTTATATTTTTTCACAATGTCTGTCAAAACAGAAAGCCATAATCATTACTGCCGGCCCGCAGGCTCAGCATAGCGTACTCGGCAGTGTTGCTGTGTTGGACACATCTCCATCTCCTCCAACACTGGATCGTGCAAAAGTAAGACGATGAAGCCACAGAGGACCAACATACGCACTTTTATATAATTACCTCCAAGACACACCTCTGTACTCGGTGAGAGCGGTCAGAATGGAGTCCGCCTTGGCGTCCATGGCAGCCTACAGTGAGAGGGCAGAATATACGCCGTTATATATCACGTGGTTTATATAAATACGGCCTGCCACGTATGCACACTCACAGTGATCGAGTCGCCGATGGCCCCTATGACCTTCACATCTGCTGGTGTCAGCTGATGTACTGTGAGAAAAGGCGTGAAGGTGTGAATGAGCCCCACCCCCAAGAAGGCCTGGCTAATACACACACACACACACACACACACACACACACACACACACACACACACACACACACACACACACACACACACACACACACACACACACACACACACACACACACACACACACACACACACAGTACCTATAGCTTTAGGGCATAAAACTTCCTACCTGTTTGTGCAGGGGCCGTTGAATAGGGAGTGCAAGGGAACGGAATTCCCACGGGCTGATCCGAACGAGAAAGTCAGTGATGCACACGCATGCATTTGGATTACAGCTTACGTTCACTGCGGCCGCGGAGACTCCTGTGTCGTAACCCCTCCTCTCTCCCTCCGCGATGGCAGCTGCAAGCTTGGTAACGAAGTCACCTTTGGGGAGACGCGTTTAATATCGGTCAAAAACAATCCTGCTGGTTTTTACCAAGAGCCGTAGTGACCAGGCCCAAACAGCACAGCAAAATCAAGCTTGAAGACGGCATAACTGCTGTGTGTAAGGAATGGCATAGATATTAAAGTTACTTTAATATCTATGGGAATGGTAATAATGGCGCTCATTTAAGTACCGAATATTTAATTACCGGTTGTCCCGTTGCTATAAAGTATTTGTCTGTCTGTGTTAGTTTTTTTTTTTTTTTTGAGCGTTTGGCTGGGCCGTTTTCGACAAATGTGAACTCTTTAGACTCCTTTCAACGATGCGCAGACAGTGACGGGCTCTATTCCTGCTGTTGATATCGTTAAATGGTGCTCATTTAGAATATTTAATCACCGGTTCTCCCGTTGCTACGTGACATATTGTTTTCAAAAAAGTATTGTGCCTGCAATTTATACCTCCCTCCCCTCCCCTCCCCTCCCCTCCCCTCCCCTCCCCTCCCCTCCCCTCCCCCGCATGTTGTTTTTAAAGAAGTGTTGGGTCACTTAAATACAACTATGTACGTGTAAACCATTAATGCATGGTCTATACTCTATATGAAAAAAAAGATGTATGCAAAGCTGCAACGGGCATCTAGTATATGTAAACAGTCGTTAAAGTCATGTGATTTAGTGCGCATGCGCAGCGCAATACATTCTAATCGTAAAGTATCGAGAGTTACGTTAGTAACTCTCATATAGGATTTGACCCCGATTGTGAATATAATTAAAAAAACGGGACCCGCTTCTAACGGGACTCCTATCAATCGGATGGCTTAGCTAGTCGTCGGTATCGAACAAGAAATCAAAAATGAGCCGTTTCGTGTTTGTTTGATGTCGCAAAACCGTGTTGTTCATGAGAACAAAAGGGATTCTGTTTTTCCTCGTCCCCAGACGGAACGGCGGCCATTTTCTCCTTCCTTTATTTGTAAAGTACTCGAGATAAGAACCGTTTCAAAGGACGCGAACGGTGCCAGTACGTTCAGAATTTCAAGCGGTAGTGCCCTTTTGAGTCAGATACACGTGGATCCTATTGGACCTGGAACTGATAACATAAATACATATATTGATAACTTTACTGGGGGAAAAACTCAACACGGGAGCTGTTTCAAAGAACGTCAGTGGTATCAATAGGTTCAGAATTTCAAGTTATATCCGTACAAGTGAGTATGTTCATGGGGATCGCTTGTTACAGTAGCTCAGGCTAGAAATGGTGTGTTTCAAGCCATACGGGCATGATAGATGCTGTAAGCCACACCTACTTGAGCTTAAATATTAGAACTACACGTGAGGCTATTTCTTTGGTGTTCCTGTTCGTAGTTAAGGTGTTTATATCGTTTGCTTTTGTTAGTGAAGCTGTTTTTGTCAAAATGCGTTCATGTCAGCGTAAGGCTAGAGCTAAACGTCGAGCGGAATACCTCCAAAAGTAGGCACTGCGGAATCCGTGATTTAAGACCGTAAAATCCTAGACGTCAGAAGAAAATTTTTCTGTTTGCAATTTTAAAAAATTTTATTGACACCATTTGGTAAAAACGATCTGGTAGCTTCATTGTGCTTCATTGTGGCTTACTATGCATTCAGAACGACTGCCGAATGCGTGAGCAATAGACCAGACTAGTTTTTAAGTTTTAAAACACGCACCGTATTTATTAAGTGTTGTTCAAATCGAATATAGTTTTCTGGCCACGATTTTCGACTCCAAAACGCTGCGTCCCCTCCACGGTAAGTACTCTCCCCTCTAGATAATTCATCCTTCTATATTTCTACGAAGTTTCATAAAGATTTGACGAAGCGCAGGGTACCTTCTACGATGCGCCAGTTACTGAACATCTTTGGACCGATACGGTACTATACACCAGGATCTACAGAAATATCATTTTTTATAACTTAGATCATAACTTTTGGGTTTGGATCACTAAAATTGTCGGAATTCCTATCTGACACTGAATTTTCAGGGTCAAAGCATTAAGGTATCTTCAGGTTAAGGTTTTTGGCTTACAACTCAACAAATAGTTCGACTTAAGAGCTCCTTTTTGTTGCACAGATAGCTCATTATAGTAGCTTTATATATGGAATGTTTGAACTCTTAACTCCAATTCGTTGTGAAGTTAGAATTGTTTTTATAAGGTTTTTTATATGAGTGCTGCTTAGCATCAGTACGGCCGAATTAATTCGACTTAAGAGATGAAAATCATGTCATACTATTCAGAGGTCCCTAAAGTAACCATATAATTTTTAATAATTTTTTGGACATTTGCTAACCATACTAAACATTGCTATAAAAGCAGAAAAGCTTAAAATTTAAGGAATTGTATTTAAATGTTAGGATTCTTCAGTAAATGTATTTGATTACGTGACGTCACTGAGGGTGTGCGTACTACAGATAGCCATGTACGACGCGTTATCCGCGTCAAACACCACGGGTTCTTTTCAGAAATCAGAACCAATGCAGCTTGGCATCCCAAATGGACCATTCTGGAACAAGAGCCACGAGCCTAATCAGAAAGCGCGTGATATGAGCCATATGACGGGTCTATTAGCGGAAGATCTCAGAGTGGAGGCAAAAGCATGGTGCTTGCAGAACTCGTTAAACGAATCAGAATTTCAGCTGACTCTAATGACATAGATTGCAGCAATATAATACATGTATATATAATCAAAAGTGTTGATGTCAACCGAACAGCCATAGCTCAGTGCACTGGTACTGCAACGAGTACAATAGTCAGCCAGATGAGGGCCTTTATACATAGTATACCACCATTAAAATACGCTCTACTATGGTTTTCAAGTGTAGCTGTGAATGTTAGAATCTTAAAGTTATAGTTGCATGCTATGCATGACAATTCCACAGGAGTAGCAAACCTTCATTTCCAGAGTATTTACTAATTTAACTTCTGTGCAAGGTGCATGTAAATTTCACCAACGTACTATACGATGGGCAGATAACTCATAAAGGAAGTTACCAAAAATATTGAATGATCGATGAATCTGAAGAATAACTAGTTGATGCATGGTCATTGACATGCTCGTGGACTATTTAATTGGTGATTTAGTGTTTGTGGCCAATGAAAATAATATTCTTGATATTGTGCTCAAGTGTATGCATGCTAGTCAGTTTTTTGTTCACAATTTGAAAATATACATGTGATGAAAAACCATCTAAAAGTCTTAACAAAGTCAGAACTACTTATATGCAATGTTTGGAATTAATATTTTACGGAATAGCAAGGTTATGCATTATTGTTCCTCAACCGTCACAGTTTTTATTACGATTACGCATTGACCGCTGTACTAAAAAAGTTGTCACTTTGGCGCTACATATCTCCGGTGCTAAAAATGGTACGGTGACGCACGAAATACTGAAAAACACAACTTTTTTTGCTCTTTCTAACGATAATAATATTTTAATCGTTTGAGCATTTTTGAAAAAATTCCGCAGTGCCTACCAAAAGCGAGAGGAAATATTGAAAGAGCTATCGTCAGAAGAGAGCAAAGAAAAAGCTCGAGAACGATATCATCGGAACCCCGAACCAAAACCAACCGCTGAGGAAGAACGATATCACCAGAACTCCGATCAAAAGCAAACTGCTGAGTGGGGAAAATATCACAAGAACCCCGAGCCAATACTATCTTTAAAGCGGCAACGGTACAATGAGGCCATGAACAGTGCAGAACATCGCGACGATTCCATCGCTTCTCCTACGAAAAGAATGCGATTGCAAGAACGACTGACAGATCAACATGCTGCACGAAGCAAATGCTACCGCAAGCTAAGGATAATGGGCTTAGAAAGATATCTACCAATAAACCCCAAAGGTACATATGTTCGAATTCGACTGAGTGATACAATACGTATTTTGAACATGTACATGCATGCGTGCATGTATTATAAAATAATGTTTATAAACCTTTGCGTTGCAAAGTCAACATGGACATAGTGCCCATATTACCAGGGCAACCTCATTCCTCCATCCTGCACATTCTCTCAGACGGTTCTATTCAGCTACTGTGTGGGGGAAGGTGTCATCCTACTGACAGCTCAGACATGTGTGGTTCTATCATTGTGGTCATACATACTATAGGTGTTACAGCAAGGTTGATGGGGGATCAAGGCAGATATGGAGTCAGCAAGCCACATAGTTCTGCAGTAGTCTAAAGGCATTCTCCATTTGAAGACCTATTGAGGTATGCATAAGTGTCGATGGCCTGCCTGAGCCATGACGTTTAGCCCTTCCCACTATTGTGTTCTGCCTGCATAATTTAATTCAATGTTTCTTTGAAGTGCACTGCGGTGACTGAATATGGCTTCTGTTTACTAAGCATGCTGTCCTGCTTGTATTGGAGTCTGCTTGTATTGCCTACATGTCTCCTGTAGTCCTGTTGCTACATATATGTCTTTGTCAACACCTCCAAGACTTGATTCTTCCATTCTGTTTTAACATTTTAGAATGCTTCCTAGCTGTGCAGGTTACATGTGTAACTTTGGAGAGGAAAACAAAGGTATGGATATAAAAATCATGATACGCTATTTGACTGGTGTACTCCACGTATAGAAGAGTACATGAAGAGTACTGTACATCTACATGTATGGAGAAGATTGATATGGTCCTCCAGTGGTGCTACAAAAGTGAACAATAAGTGTGTGGTGCTTATCCTGAAATTGGAAAGAGGATTAGTTTGGCAATGCAATGGCAGTTTAATGAAGGTATAGTGTGTGTCACATATGGAGATGCAGTCATCCTAATGACAGCTCATGATCAGACACATTTGACTATAAATGAGGTGGGAGGCAAAATTGTGTGTTATCATTGTGGTCATACAATATAATATTTACTGTAGGTGTTACAGCCAGGTTGATGGGGGATCAAAGCAGACATGGAGGCAGCAAGCCACATAGTTCTGCAGAATTTTAAGGGCATTCTCCATTTGAAGACCTTTTGAGGTATGCATAGGTCTCAATGGCTTGCCTGAGCATGCCGCCCTTCCCACTATGTGTTCTGCTGTTAGCTGATATGGCTTTAATGTTCTGGATATAGTGTAAAGATGTTGGTCCAATATCAAGGTAAATGAATGCCGCATTGAGTTGAGTGTATTAGTCATGTTTCTTTATCTACTCTGTAGAGATGTGCGTCAGTGTCTTCTGTCAGTTGCAAAAATGGTGGTGTGACATTTGGTTCTGAGCCTCTACCAACACCAGAAAAAAAATAGCAGCTGTACGGAACACCACCAAGATACAGCAGTGGGTCCTACAGCTACCAGTCTGCCTCCCTGCAAATGAGCAATCAGCTACCATGGGAGAGACACTCGTAGGGGAGCTACCAGCACCCATATTACCTTATTTCTCCATACACCAGTCATTTGTCAATTGGTACACAATGAAGCTACAAGCTGTAAAAAAAAAAGAAAAAGGTAATGGTGGTGTACAGGTGACATTTACTGAGCCACTACCAACACCAGGTTAAAGAGCTTTGAAAGAAAGAACAAAAGCTTAATGGAACATCAGTAAGACACTGCATTCATCGTTCGAAGTGACGTAAGTGTCTAGTAACAGGTGGGGAGAAGGAAGTGCCTGTATATGGGCTTGTAGAGTGTTTACCAGGTACATGTACAGCCATCACTTTGTAGATTGCAGTAAATGCATGTTTGTATTCATTGCTTTTTTGAACATCTCAGGGGCGGATACAGGATTTCAGAAAAGGGGGGTTGTTATAATTAATAATAAGACGAGTGGAGGGGGGGGGGGGGGGGGGTTTCTGTTGCGTACAACTGCAAGGGAGAAAAAAAAAGTGAATTTGGACAAAAGGGGGGGTTGCAACCCCCCCCCCCCCCTCCCCTGTATCTGCTCCTGCATCTTATCTGATGACAAAACATATATTTAGGTCTGCTGGAGTTGATATGGCTTCTGTTTACCTGAACTAAGGTATCTACACTCAACAAATTAAAGCAATTTATTTGCTCATGTATACATGTAACTTTACAGTGTTGTTGCAGTCCATCAACACTTCTAAGATTTCATTTGAACACTTACTGTGTGCAGGTCACAACTAAAAGTAAAGGTATGATATAAATATGAATGATTCACTATTTCACTGGTGTACTCTACATATATAGGAGGATGACAGTAGTGTTTGAATGATGTTGGTCCTGAAATTTTTGAGAGGCTTAGGTTGGCAATGCAATATGATGATGGCATGTACTGTGGAGATTGTTCAGTGGATTTAGGGACCAGACTTGGTGATGGTTGTGTACAATGTAGGTGTGTGGAGTTAGTGATGGTGCATCACACTTTTCATGGATCAGATTTGTTGAAGCTTCCTCCAGAATGTAATAAGTGGAGTGCTTATATTTGGTCCTTGATTGGAGTTCAGCTGACATGGCTGGTGGTGACTTGAAAATGTTGGTGTTTTGCAACTCAGAATGGACTGTTGCAGTTGTTGTGTGTATTGGAGCAGGATTGTTAGTCTGTTTTTGCCGCAGAATGTGGATTTTTGCCTGCCCCCTGCTCAAGCCTGTGTATACCTATGGTGTCATGATTTCAGACATTGATAGTAGGCTCTGGAAGTAGTTGCTATGTTGTGTTGTAGTCATGGTGTGCATCATGTGACACTGACACCAATTGGGTCTGGGGGAGTAGCAGTAACAATGTAATATTAATTTATGACGCGATAATACATTGCACATCAAAAAAGAGTGACTGAACCTTCCTGGGATGACAACTGTACATTAAAGGGCTAGCACCGCAATGATACTGATGGGCGAAACAAGCGTATGGCAACAGATTTTAGCCCCCTACATGTGTACTAAAAATGTCTTTTAGACACATGTCCAGATATCACAGCCTTTGATACGCAAGCATGAATCGATTAAGCTACCAGGCTCTACTCTTTCTCAGTCTCATACCCAGACCCAAATGTACGTAACAATGATCATCGTTTGCACAGTCTTGGGCTGTTTCCGCATAGCGGTGATGTATCCATCTGCTGCTGCAAACGGGTCTGGGGCCGAGACTAATAATCGGGTATGAACAAAAATTAATGAAACAAGTAAATAAAAAACATTCTCTATGAGAAAGTTGGTGGCATATAGGATTTGAAGGCAATGGTGGTGTAAAAAGGAAGGAAACAAGGGTCTAATAATAAGAGAAAATGGAATAGTCCTATATTTAGCACATGAACATCCTACATGTAGAAATGTGCTAAATATAGGACTATTGCATTTTCTCTTATTATTAGACCCTTGTTTCCTTCCTTTTTACACCACCATTGCCTTCAAATCCTATATGCCACCAACTTTCTCAGAGAAAATGTTTTTTATTTACTTGTTTATTTACAACTATGTCGCGTATACGCTTTGGTACTTGTATATTTATATTTTGACCAAGATAGATTTCTTACGTTGATAACACATGCAGCAATATATATTTTCTTTAATTGTATTCTAAGATGCATGCAGTATAAGATTGCGTTTAAGTATCATGATCAGGTTTAACAGCAAATCAGTTGGTAAACTTCAATCAGGACCAGTTAGTAATACCTAACTATTTTTACAAGCATCGTTACATTCTTTATTATTTGTAGCGTAAGCGAGTTGACGACAGCAATTGATGCTGTTCGTGATGCACAAGGGGTTTGATGTGTTAGTTAGTTGACTTACAATTTGCGGCGAATTAACATGTTATGTATGCGTGTCTGTAATAAAGCATAATATTATTGTCATGCGCACGTGATGCCTAATATGGAGTACTTTTCTAAAACCCTCTATTGGATCACCCGATGTATGATTGAAGATAGGTCAAGACTAACATAGGACGTTATCACGCAAAACGGTGGAACGCTTAAATGAAAATGCCGACGGCAATCGATTAATTTCCATGATACGAATATGAACTAGATCATATCAGGGATATTAAATACATGGATTGGAAACGGTTCCGTAATCTACGTGTACCAGAAAACCATCCGTGTTGCGCCTACATGGATTCTGAATTGGTGAGTTTGCTGTTGACTCGGACGAATATGACATGGATGCTGATCCCAGTGGACGGGTTTCAGGGGTGTAGTTCAAAGTTTTCAGATCTGTTGTACGGGAAGTTGTTCAGGAGATTTCGTTACTCGAAGCTTAAGTGATCCAACGCTTTAACAGGCTTATACATTGCTTTCAAAAGTAAAGCTTGACTGATCCTATTAGTAAAACCTGCCTCTTAATTAGAAAGAAACCAACTTACCCAAGTGTAGCTTTTTGTTTCTGCGATTTCGCGACTCTAAGAATAGCCCTCAAGCGCAACACGGATGGAAATTAGGAATACCGTAATTCAGCCGTATATCAGCCTCGTTTCCAATCCATGTATTTAATCGCGTGATTTAATAGCTTCATCATCTAATTACCCGCCATATTGGTGCGCGTTGTACTATGGAGAAGTATGGGTTTAGGTGTGTTACATTAGTTCAGGGTGTCGTTTAGACGTATATTATTGTGCTCTAACACAAAAATAACATTTGCAAAACATACGATTTTTACCTGTGCCCTCGGAGCGTAATAACTTATCAAAAATACCAAAAACCCGAGCATAAGCTCATATATTTCCACAGTAAACCAAGCACCAAGATGGAGGACAATAAAGCAATTAAAGCCCACGCGTCATGTGACCATGAAAGAGCTCGATCTATAGAAAGCAAGGACTATTAATTGTAATTAATAATTAATAGTCCTAATTGGAATGGGCCGGGCATTCGTCGTGAATGACGTATGGGTTGTACATGCACAAACATTTAAAATTCAGATTCAACGTTATGATTTACCGTCGCGGAGCGTTGTGTCTTCTACTGTGCTACGCCGTGTTGGTGGAAGCGCAAGGCAAGCGACTCTGTGTGTAGCCTGAGTGAATCATAGCTAGTGTACGACAGATCAATGGCTGGCCAAGTTGGAACGAGTCATCAATAGCAGTCGTCCGGCGCTCGATAGTGACGGTGATGGGCTGAGTGCCGCAGGGTTACTGGATGTGAGTGGAAGTATTCACAGTGCCCCCTCCGCGATTTAATATGCCATTTTTTAAATTAATATAGAGTGTAGGTTGTGACTTCCATTGCGGCGCAATAACTGCCACCACTGCTAAAACAGGTAACTCGGCAAATGAATATTATAGTACGGGTACAATACTTGTGGTTTATCTATTTCAGTCCACCAGTTGTCGCCATCTGCTGTCAAGGTAGTCGCAGCACTTGGTGACTCGATAACGGTACGCTCGCGTCCCACGAAGGCCTGTATTCACTGTGGTAAACCTTTCAGGCAGCACTAGGAGCTAAAGCCCGCACCATCCTTACAGCTCTGGTGGAGTACAGGGGGGTATCATGGAGGTAACCTCCTGGGGGGTGAAGGGCATAATGGAGGTAACCTCCTGAGGGGTGGGGGGCATAATGGAGGTAACCTCCTGAGGGGTGGGGGGTATCATGGAGGTAACCTACTGGGGTGAGGGGGGGGGGGGGGGGGGGGTATCATGGAGGTAACCTCCTGGGGGTGGGGGGGGGGGGGGGGGGTATCATGGAGACCAGGTAACCTCCTGGGTCTTGTGGTATATACCCTTTCTCATGCCATTTCACACACAGTATTGGCGGTGATGGTGACCTTACCACTGTGGCCACCATGCCAAGTACGTTATGTGCGTACACTTGACCAACTTATCCTAAGGTCTCTCCCCTCCCTTATCTCCCCTCCCCTCTCCCTCCTGCCCCTCCCCTCTCCCTCCTGCCCCTCCCTCTACAGATGTCCTCAAACAGTATAACAAAGCCATAAAAGGGTTTTCAATTGCAACAGGAGCAGAAAACACACCTGATGCCAAATTCAACCAAGCTGTATCTGGAGCTGTGTCCCAGTAGGTGGGAGGGTAGGTAGGAGGGGTAGGTGGGAGGGGTAGGTCAGGAGCAATAGAGCCCCACCCATTGGCCTGTTGATCACATTAGCACTGGGTCAACCAGCATGAGCTAGTAAGGGAGGTTTGACAGGATGAGGGTGTAGGTGATAGGTGAGGGTGTAGGTGATAGGTGAGGGTGTAGGTGATAGGTGAAGGTGTAGGTGATAGGTGAGGGTGTAGGTGATAGGTGAAGGTGTAGGTGATAGGTGAGGGTGTAGGTGATAGGTGAGGGTGTAGGTGATAGGGTGAGGGTGTAGGTGACAGGATGAGGGTGTAGGTGACCTGATGTCACAGTACTTATAATCATAAGCATGTACTGGCCTGAGTATACTGGCAATATACTAACCTGAGTATACTGGCAGTATACTAACCTGAGTATACTGGCAGTATACTAACCTGAGTATACTGGCAGTATACTAACCTGAGTATACTGGCAGTATACTAACCTGAGTATACTGGCAGTATACTAACCTGAGTATACTGGCAGTATACTAACCTGAGTATACTGGCAGTATACTAACCTGAGTATACTGGCAGTATACTAACCTGAGTATACTGGCAGTATACTAACCTGAGTATACTGGCAGTATACTAACCTGAGTATACTGGCAGTATACTAACCTGAGTATACTGGCAGTATACTAACCTGAGTATACTGGCAGTATACTAACCTGAGTATACTGGCAGTATACTAACCTGAGTATACTGGCAGTATACTAACCTGAGTATACTGGCAGTATACTAACCTGAGTATACTGGCAGTATACTAACCTGAGTATACTGGCAGTATACTAACCTGAGTATACTGGCAGTATACTAACCTGAGTATACTGGCAGTATACTAACCTGAGTATACTGGCAGTATACTAACCTGAGTATACTGGCAGTATACTAACCTGAGTATACTGGCAGTATACTAACCTGAGTATACTGGCAGTATACTAACCTGAGTATACTGGCAGTATACTAACCTGAGTATACTGGCAGTATACTAACCTGAGTATACTGGCAGTATACTAACCTGAGTATACTGGCAGTATACTAACCTGAGTATACTGGCAGTATACTAACCTGAGTATACTGGCAGTATACTAACCTGAGTATACTGGCAGTATACTAACCTGAGTATACTGGCAATATACTAACCTGATTGTACTAACCTAAGTGGTACGGGCAGTATACTAACCTGTGTCTGTATACTACAGGTCACTCCCAGGTCAGGCAGAGGCTCTTATCAGCCTAATCCAGAGTGATGCGGTAAGATATCCTGGTGAACGAAAGCATTTACCTTTTGTTCTTTGAATCCTAGAGTGTTGACTTTGAACAGGACTGGAAGGTAGTGACCATCTGGATTGGGGGCAACGATCTCTGTGCGTATTGTGAAAATGCGGTATGACCTCCCTCCCTCCCTCCCTCCCTCCCTCCCTCCCTCCCTCCCTCCCTCCCTCCCTCACTCACTCACTCACTCACTCACTCACAGACACAGTACTCACCAGAGAGTTATGTCTTCAACATCCAGAAGACACTGGATATACTGCACGCCAAGGTATAGCATGCATGGACACACTCTCCCACCCCCACCATGCTCACACAGATGTACACACCCTTCCACACATAACATATAAACCACACCCACATTTCTACTTTTAGTTGCCTAGGACATTTGTGAACCTTGTGCAGATTCTGGATGTGACCTTGTTGTCTCCTCTTAGCAGTGTGTGGTGTGATCTAATACATTCGTGAGTCCTAACTCCTCCCACCATCACTAACACACCTTCCCCTCTTTAACCTCCCTCCTCTCCCCTCTTGGCAGGGTTGTGTGCAGGTGTGCCACCACAGGTTCCAGTGAGGACAAACAGATCACATCAGAAGCAAGTCATGGTTATCAGGTACATGCATGATCGCTAGTCACATGATCGCTGGTCACATGATCGCTAGTCACATGATCACTAGTCACATGATCGCTAGTCACATGATCACTAGTCACATGATCGCTAGTCACATGATCACTAGTCACATGATCACTAGTCACATGATCACTAGTCACATGATTGCTAGTCACATTATCTCTACTGAGTCACATGATCGCTAGTCACATGATCACTAATCACATGATCACTAGTCACATGATTGCTAGTCACATTATCTCTACTGAGTCACATGATCGCTAGTCACATTATCTCTACTAAGTCACATGATCGCTAGTCACATGATCGCCAGTCACATGTCTCAAGGCTTAAATATAAATTATATTTGTATCACATGAGTGTACCATAACATTATGTTAACATTATTTGCTCTTACCTTAGAGAGCAGTTCAACAACTTATCAATTCTGGTCGCTATGACAACAAAGATGATTTTACTGTTGTCTTGCAACCATTTGCATCTGGTATCAAGCTTCCATATACGGTTCGTATCAAGCTTCCATATAATGTTAATAATTATTTTAACCACATGCATGTTAGTGGTTATTTAGACTCTTACAACATTGAGATGAAGATTATTAAGATGAAGCATTAACATTCTAGCAATTGGTTATTAGCTACAGGTTATTTTCTCCCCTTAGGATGGTGAGCCAGACAAGTCCTACTTTGCTCCTGACTGCTTCCACTTCAGCACCAAGGGACACAAGGAGATGGCAGTAGCCCTGTGGAACAACATGGTGGGTGGAGCCAAGCATGTGATGGGTGGAGCCAAGCATATAACAGGTGGTGGTGGGCACACATACAAATCTCTTACACACCTAACACACCTAACACATCTAACACACCTAACACATCTAACACATCTAACACGCCTAACACATCTAACACACCACACCTAACACATCTAACACACCTAACACACCTAACACATCTAACACACCTAACACATCTAACACACCTAACACACCTAACACATCTAACACATCTAACACACCTAACACACCTAACACATCTAACACACCTAACACATCTAACACATCTAACACACCTAACACATCTAACACACCTAACACACCTAACACATCTAACACATCTAACACATCTAACACCCCTAACACACTAAACACACCTAACACACTTAACACATCTAACACACCTAACACACCTAACACATCTAACACATCTAACACATCTAACACACCTAACACATCTAACACACCTAACACATCTAACACACCTAACACATCTAACACACCTAACACATCTAACACACCTAACACATCTAACACATCTAACACCTAACACACCTAACACATCTAACACACCTAACGCATCTAACACACCTAACACACCTAACACACCTAGCACATCTAACACACCTAACACACCTAACACATCTAACACACCTAACACATCTAACACACCTAACACATCTAACACATCTAACACACCTAACACACCTAACACATCTAACACACCTAACACATCTAACACATCTAACACACCTAACACACCTAACACATCTAACACACCTAACACATCTAACACACCTAACACATCTAACACATCTAACACACCTAACACACCTAACACATCTAACACACCTAACACATCTAACACACCTAACACATCTAACACACCTAACACATCTAACACACCTAACACATCTAACACATCTAACACATCTAATACACCTAACACATACTGTATATCTTCACATCACACGCACAAGTCATGACTACATGGTAACTTACGCTAACACACTAACTCACATGCTAACACACTAACTCACATGCTAATGCCCCAAGATGGAGCCGGAAGGACAGAAGACTCTGGGTTGGATCCTTGACCAACCACTGAAATGTCCTAATGAGGTTTGTGTCCATGATGCCTCCATCATACTGCCAGCTCTTAGCTCCTCCTCTCTCCCTCCTCCTCCCCTTCCTCTCCCTCCTCCTCCTCCCCTCCTCCCCTTCCTCTCCCTCCTCCTCCCCTCCCTCCTCCTCCTCCTCCCCTTCCTCCTCCTCCCCTCCTCCTCTCTCCTCCCATCACCTCCCCTTCCTCTCCCTCCTCCTCCCCTCTCTCCTCCTCCCCTCCCCTCCCCTCCCTCTCCCTCCTCCTCCCCTCCCTCTCCCTCCTCCTCCTCCCTCCCTCCTCCTCCTCCCCTCCCTCTCCCTCCTCCTCCTCCTCCTCTCCCTCCTCCCCTCCCCCTCCCTCTCCATCTTGCCTTCCACCAACAGAATGCACCATACTTCTACACCAAGAAGAACAGCCCAGCTGTTGCTGGTGCTGCTGGAGGGTTTGGTGTAAGCTCTGCAGACAGTGGAGGTCAGAGTGGACAGAACGGGTCTAATGTGCTGCCTGTGATCCTTGGAGTTGGAATTGGAGCAGGACTGTTGGTACTGGTGGCTGTTGGGGTGGTGGTGGGTGTGGTCATTCGAAAGAGGAGACAAAGAAAGGAAGGGGAGCGTATACCACTGGTGTATAAGAAGTCCACTGATATGTAACCTTGGAGATGTAGCCATGGGCACACTTAGTATGTGCCACACTTATTCATTTGACTGGTGGAGTTAAAGAAATTAAAAATTAAAACCCCACCGAAAAAAAATGTCTCGTGTTTAAACGAGCGTATCTTCGTAATCATGAACGCAGCTGCGTGCGTGCCGTTCTTTAAAATCCTGTTGCCTGGAGTACCAGCTCTTTCCTGAAATGCTAAACAGGATGTCGGGAAGCGTTAACGATTACGAAGATGCGCTAGTTTTAAACTCGAGACATTTTTTTGTTGGGGGGGGGGGGGTACGATTTAAGAAGCAAGCACTTCAATCATGGCGTATTACCTGAAGCCCGTCTTCACTGAAGGTGTCTGTAACTCAAGTAACCAGTGTATCTTTGGATCAGCCACTGCAACCACAGTTATAACTAAGTCAGTGTTGTGTTCCTACATGTACATGTATATACGTAGTTGGATTCCGTTAACTGCTAGTCATCCTCCAGCTGAAAAGCGCATTTTAGTTACTACTTCCTCAACCACTTGAAGCCAGGTGCTGATTACATGCACTTTTCCAATATCAGTAAATGGCCCTAAAATTACCCTTGGCATGGATACAGTTTCAGAAGTTTGCAGATCTTCCATCAGCAGATTGTACCATAGATATTTAAGTAAGGGGATTGGAAACGGATCAATGAATCTAATTAGTCACGTACAGTCCATGTTACGCCTACAATTAAAAATTCATATCGTACGCAGCAGCTGTTTTATGGACTATAGGGACCGAGACGTCAGGATCACAGGTTCACATCTTTGCGAGTGGTATATGGACAAGCAAAGCCTGGTACCCAAAACCTTTGTTTTCCAGTCATACTTTCTTCTACACACTCGTAATGTCTTATACCCATTGCTTAAAAAATAATCAAAAATCGATAAATGCTTCTCTCCTTAGCTTCGTTACCTCTCCTAAGGCGATACGGTTAAAGGGAAAATGACAGCCAATAGGCACGTAGCACACTGTGCACATCTATAATATGCAACGTTTAGCGCGCCAGCACCTGTAGAATCGTAGAAAAAGGTACAGTGCCAAAGTAACTCCATTTACGCTTCTTACGTACTAGAATGGAGGTTGCGAAGTAAAGAACAGTCCGCCGTACACAAAATTAAGGAAAGGCATACAGATATGACCTACCAACGACATAGTAGTAACAGAATCGCGCTGAGATGAACTGGTCAAAAATAAAAGGTACAGTCCGTAACCGAGTCGCGTAAGGTACTAGAAAATCGCGTTCAGCAAGCAAACAATAAGAGCAAAGAGCCGTGCCAGTTAAAGAATGGCTTACAGACACGTAGGAAGATGTAATATGACGTTTTAGGACGAAAAAAAATCACACAGTAGCAGCAGTTTTCAAGTTTTCATTGGTTTAAGGGTAATAATAACCGTGTCAAGGAGTGTACGTGTACAATCATGCGCTCACGTGATGCGTTTCCAATCCCCTTACTTTAATATCTATGATTGTACCCACAGTATTTTTTAAAGCTGCATTGCCAGAGTAGTCTCGTACCCAGACCTACACTCGCAGTAGCGGATGGATTACATCACCGCTACGCGAGAAATGGGTCTGGTCTACAGCCTTCTATGCAGTTTCGCGCCAATAGTGACGTAATGGGTGTAAGTCTCATTAATGGTGTTAGTTAATAGCAACAAGGGAGTAAAAAGGGCGGAGCTTCGCCGCCATACTGTCAAACACAACGTGGCAGTAAGACTCGTTACGGAAGCCAACAACCAGGCAGCAGCCCTTCGTTTAACTTGAGTTAACGTGGGTCATGCGCGCGCTTACAAACAGTTTGTAGTTTGTTGAAAGTACATGTATGGCGGTGTAGCTCAGCCATTTTTACTCCCTCCTTTGGTTCGTTTCGCTTAGGACCTTTGGTAAGCGAAATGCACAGTACCGTTGTCTCTAATGTTTAGATAACCATGCAATTTATTAACAGATTGCACCCTGATTGTGACGTCGCGGGTGCTCTGCATTCTGATTGTACGCTTTTTTTTCAGATTATCAGACCTATGTCGTTGCATTATACTGTACGTACGTTTGGGTCTGGGTACGAGACTATTGCCTGAGTGCTTATCGGTATTCACAACATACTCAGACAGCGGATCATTTAGTGTGTTAAAGCGCTATTCGGCGGCTTCTGGATATATATGCATACACCCTATTAGTGTATGCGCTCCGCGCCATCCTTCTGATCCTTGGCGATTGCAGACATTCCTGCCGATTGAACCGTTGTACTTCTGGTAATCTATACTGCTGAGTGGGCGTGGTTGTCAAACATTTCGGGCGCGCGAAGCGCGCTATCCGTTAATTCGGCACCCCCCTCCATCAATTTCTGGATACGCGCCTGGTACATGGTGGTGCAGTCACCTGACGCAGCTTACAGAATCATCCGCACGCAAACAGGCATGGATCAGAAGAGGCATCTGTTGGTCGCCTTCGTATCATTGTGCTTGGCGATCGCTGTCGATGGCCAACGTAGGCTAAGCTAGACGTGCTATAGGACCACGTACCACCTTTCTTATATACAGCCGGCTGGGTGAACAGTCTACAGCTGGCTATTAACGAGGGTCTCCGACTTGGTTACGTGTCCAACACGTCGGATGTACCGTCAGTGGATGTAAGCAGCTAGCTACAGCGGATCATTACCTCTGGCGGCTTCTTAATATTTAATTCCTCCCCCCAATTAAACACGTTCTTATAGCCGATACCCATTCCATTTTCCTGCACTCCGTATTCTTTGCCGCCCGCACAGACAGGTATGTCTGTTCTATATGGCGATAACATTAATTCTAATGCGCCGTTGCAGTGAATGAACTGACTCCAGCGGATATCAAGGTCGTGGCGGCAATCCCTCCTCCTCCTCTCCCTCTCCTCCTCCTCCCCTCCTCCTCCTTCCCTCCCTCTCCATCTTGCCTTCCACCAACAGAATGCACCATACTTCTACACCAGGAAGAACAGCCCAGCTGTTGCTGGTGCTGCTGGAGGGTTTGGTGTAAGCTCTGCATACAGTGGAGGTCAGAGTGGACAGAACGGGTCTAATGTGCTGCCTGTGATCCTTGGAGTTGGAATTGGAGCAGGAGTGTTGGTACTGGTGGCTGTTGGGGTGGTGGTGGGTGTGGTCATTCAAAAGAGGAGACAAAGAAAGGAAGGAGAGCTTATACCACTGGTGTATAAGAAGTCCATGGAGATGTAACCATGGAGATGTAACCATGGACACACTTAGCATGTGCCACACTTATTCATTTGACTGATGGAGTTAAAAAAATAAAAAATAAAAACTTGAAACAAAACAATGGCTGCTTCGCACCAACATATCGTTAGGTTGCGCTATGAATATAATTCACTGCATACTTTGGGATCTCAAATGTGCACATGTACCTGACACAGTATACAGAATCATCAGTGTGCAAACAGGCAGGCATATATTGGCTGCCTTAGCGGGAGGGGGGGGGGGAGGGGGTTATATGGCTGCCTTAGCGGGGGGGGGGGGGGGGGGGGGGGGGGGGGGGTCAAACTTACTGTTGGCAGCATAGTTTGACCAGGAACTGGATCGGCCGAAGGATCAATGTCCGAGCGGGAAGGAATGACTCCGAGCGCTGCCATTTTATTACGCAAAGGTCCGCGAACATGACACGATGTCTCCAGGCAACCGCTGTGGTATTTACTCCAGACGTGACGTTTATCGTACTTCCGATCTTTCATGCAAAGGGTCCATTCGACTGGTCGATGATATCTTAATGTATGTACATGTATTGACAAAGCAACCAAACCTCGTGAATGCGTTTCCGTTGCTACGCTATTGACATGCATTGTAGAACTTTAGCATTAGCCGTGGTGATGTAGCCATGGACACATGCCTTACTAGTAGGTGCATATCCATTTGACTGGTGGAGTTAAATAACTATGTACATAAACACTGGTATTGTATTTTAGACCCAACTGTATTCACAGGCCAAACAAGCTGAGCTGCCTATCGCAAAAATGTGCTCATGTGGTGCAGTCACCTGACGCAGCTTACAGAATCATCCGCACGCAAACAGGGATGGATCAGAGGTATCTGTTGGTCGCCTTCGTATCACTGTGCTTGGCGATCGCTGTCGATGGCCAATGTAAGCTAGCTAGACGTGCTATAAACGTCATAACGTTATATATAAGACCACGTACCACCTTTCATATATACAGCCGACTGGGTGAACAGTCTACAGCAGGCTATTAACGAGGGTCTCCGACTTGGTTACGTGTCCAACACGTCAGATGTACAGTCAGTGGATGTAAGCAGCTGCAGCGGATCATTACCTCTGGCGGCTTGTTAATATTCCCCCCCCCCCCTTCCCCCCCCCCAATTCTGGTGGGCAAAACACTTATAGCCGATACCCATTCCATTTTCCTGCACTCCGTATTCTTTGCCGCCCGCACAGACAGGTATGTCTGTTCTATATGGCGATAACATTAATTCTAATGCGCCGACGCAGTGAATGAACTGACTCCCGGCGATATCAAGGTCGTGGCGGCAATCGGGGACTCCCTCACGGTCAGTATTTTCATGCATGCTCTTCAAACTGCACGTGCCTTTCCTCTCTTCTCCCCCCTCGTATCCAGGCCGCCATGGGTGCCAAGGCTTGTACCGTTCTCACCGACCTCGTCGAGTACAGGGGCGTGTCCTGGAGGTAAGGGGGTTATTGAGCGTCATGCAAATACTGTAACGTGTGACGTCACCAGTATTGGAGGGGACGGCGATGTTTTCAGCACAGGAACAATGCCAAGTGAGCCACATGTATATTCACATGCGTATCACCCTCCCATCCCCATCACCCTCCCATCCCCACCACCCTCCCCCAGATATCATTAAGGAGTACAACCCCAATGTCGTCGGCTATGCCATCAAAACTGGAAGTGAGACCTCAGCTAATGCCAACCTAGACCAGGCAGTCTCTGGAGCTATTGCAAGGTTCATTAACCAGCATGATTATTGTAAACATGTTGGCTTAGAATAACTCATTAGTATGTAATCCTTTCTGTGGGGGTAGTGATCTATGGGATGAGCAGGTCGCTGCACTTCTTCAAAGAATGCAACAAGACACAGTATGTGTGTGTGTGTATGTCTGCATGTGCATGTGTGTATGTGTGTGCATGTGTGCATGCATGTGTATGTGTACATGTGTGCATCATGTGTATGTGTACATGTGTGGGTGCATGTGCATGTGTGCATGCGTGTGTATGTGTACATGTGTGGATGTATGTGTACATGTGTGTGTGTATGTGTGGGTGTGTACTCAGTGGACACATTAGGGCACATCTGGACACTTATTCCTTCAGAGCATCAATATGCAGACTGATTGGAAGATTATTACTGTGTTTGTTGGAGGCAATGATCTCTGTGATTTTTGCAAAGACCAGGTAAGGACAGGCTAGAAGCCCCTGCCCCCCCCCCCCCCCCCCCCCCCCTTAATGGTTCCTCTTCCCCAGACCACATACTCCGCTGCTAGCTATGCAGCACATGTTCAAAAAGTGCTTGATCATATCAAGGCCAATGTATGTATGTATGTATTGTATGTATGTATGTGTGTGTGTGTGTGTGTGTGTGTGTGTGTGTATGTGTGTGTGTATGTATGTATGTGTGTGTATGTATGTATGTGTGTGTGTGTGTGTGTGTGTGTGTGTGTGATATGTGTACATGTGTCTGCATCGTGGTATATAAATATAATGTATCGCACAGTATTGCTTTTAAAAGGTCCATTCCCAACCAGTTTCCAAGAACATTTGTCAACTTGGTACAAACCCTTGATGTCACAGAAGTGGGACAACTCAGGGGCCTGTGGTGTGACCTTGTTCACGGGTATGTTGTGCTGGGGAGGAGGGCAGGGGGTGTTGTGCTGGGAGGAGGGCAGAGGTGTGCTGGGGAGGAGGGCAGTGGTGTTGCTTTAGCATGTAATAACACGTCGTAGTTTATTATACTTTATAATAGTTATAGTTATTGTAATTATTGTGGTTATAGTTATTATAGTTATTAATGTACTTTGATGGTGCAGAGGGGTGAGAGTTTAACTAAAGATTGTGTCCTTCAAGCATACTATTTTTAGCTAGCTTACATGTACCAAGTCCTCATTTAACTCATTCCTTTTACAGCTTTGTATGCAAGTGTGGAACCACTGGCAGTGATGCAGACGTTGCGATGACCAAACAAGCCAGCATTGACTACAGAGTTAGCCACTTTGTCCTCCCTCCTCCCTCTACACCTTATCTCCCTCCTCCCTCTACACCTTATCTCCCTCCTCCCTCTACACCTTATCTCCCTCCTCCCTCTACACCTTATCTCCCTCCTCCCTCTACACCTTATCTCCCTCCTCCCCATCTCTTCCTCCTCTCCCCCTCCTCCCTCTACACCTTGTCTATCTCCCTCCTCCCCATCCCTCTTCATTCTTCCAACAGACAGCCCTGGAAAACCTCATCAATACTGGCCAGTATGAGTCAGATGACTTCACCGTGGTGATACAACCTTTCTCTGTGGGAATGAAGCCTCCACTCAAAGTAAGATTGTACTCATAAAGGTGATTTTTTGCCATGCTTCTACACACATCTAGCACGTGAAGTTCATTTCATCTCCTTTTTAAAAATTACTCAAGCATATGTCATATTTCCAGTGCAGAAAATATTAATATTAATGATTTTCTGAGATTATTGTATGGTGCCCAGGCCTTACACCAGCATGATGTGTTGTCACTGTATTACAGGATGGTGAGCCAGACAAGTCCTACTTTGCTCCTGACTGCTTCCACTTCAGCACCAAGGGACACAAGGAGATGGCAGTAGCCCTGTGGAACAACATGGTGGGTGGAGCCAAGCACATGATGGGTGGAGCCAAGCACATGCATTAACCCCTTGGTCACACATAGGTGCAGCCTTTGGGACAGAAGGCACAAACATGGTCGACCGGTCAAGCACTGCAGTGTCCATCCCCTGTATGCCACTCCCACTTTACTGTCCATCCCCTGTATGCCATATGCTTGCTGTTTTATTTATTACACACACACACACACACACACACTCACACACACACACTCACACACACACACACACACACACACTCACACACACACACTCACACACACACACACACACACACACACACACTCACACACACACACACACTCACACACACACACACACACACACACAACACGCACACAGAGTGCACCTTACTTCTACACAAAGAAGAACAGCCCAGCTGTAGGCTCTGACCAAAGCCAAGGTGCCAACATGGCAGGAAACGGTCCTAGCTCCCTTGTGGTGATTGTGGGGATCGGAGGAGGGGTTGTTGGACTTCTGGTGCTCATTGGTATGATAGGGATGGTGGCATCTAAGCTGAGGAGCAAGACAGCAGCTGTCTCAGTGCACCTGAAAGATGTGCAGGGTAGCGAGAAGGATCACCTACTCTGAATGTGTGTGCGCCTGGTAGTATGTGATGCATAGACGACTAGTGCTGTAGTTTGCTTTTGACATATTGTGGTTAACCTGTATAGTCCTAAATCTCAATCCCCCCCCCCCCCCCCCCCCCCGCGTAACCTTATGATTTCAATAAGACAAATGTAGACCTATACATGTAGATACATGCTGCAATAGTCGAAACGTATTACAAAACACAACACAAAATCTAGATGGTCATCATTTTTGGACAAATCATGGTAAGGCCCTGTCAGATGTATCAAAGGCGAGCAATGAAATGCACGTGATGTCCAC